>VXBL01002193.1:473799-506815 GCA_013400195.1 Aramus guarauna
AAAAAAAAGATTCAAGTGAAGGATTCTTTCTTTACCCCGTATTTCATCTTCAGCAGATCCATGATTCTTACTATGTGTGGTCTGCATTCCTGATGATTTTCTACCAGATGAGAGGTCACAGTAGATGACTCTGTGTCCACCTCTGGGACAAATGCCCATTTGTACCTGAAACAAATGTATTACTTGATAAGAAGACAGGCAGAAAAAAGAAATCCTTGTTTGGATCATACCTAGTTTAGTAGGGCACTGGTTTGTTTACAGAAAGAGCTGTTGTAACTATAATTCTATGCTGTTACCAGAACCAAACTTAATGGACAAGGACATTACTATCATGTCAGTATTTAAATGCAACTGGCTCCAAAAAATTCCCAAGTGTGTACAAAGGGAAAACAAAGAACAGCCTCCATCTTTCTCTTCTCCCAGTTTTTCTAAGTTAGAGAACCTCCTAATGAAGATGGTGAAGTCCTCCTACACTGACAGACCAAATTGTTTTTCCAAATACTCCAAATTACGTTTGTTCGAGTATCAACATCTGCACTTGTACAGAGAACAGATGGCAAATTTAACTCTAGAAGAAAATATATGTGGAATTACTTTAAAGGATAAGAGTGGTAACAACCTGGAGAATGGGTGAGTAATTAGAAGACTTACATTTGAAACAACTGCATCCTGTCAGGCGGAAATGAAAGGGCTGTGTCCAAAAACTTACAAGCTGATAGGTACAAGGACAGCTCATTCTGCTGTATGTCAGATCCACTGCCATCACCTGAGACTTTCTGTTTGCTTATTTTGCTGTTGCTCCTGTTAGTTACAATTAAGAAATGTACCATTAAAACATAAATCCACTGTTTTTTATTCAGCAAAAGGGAAACATATACGTTTACACAAATGAGCACTTGCACCTGTGCACAACAAAACCTATTTTTATTCTGTATGAGCACTGTGATTAATATAAAAGGCTGTTAGAAGAAAAAAAACGTGATCTAAATTATTCAGAAAAAAATGTCAACATGTTAAATACTCAAATGCTGACTTAGCATCTCTTCTATTTTTGAATGCAACTAATAAGTGGTATTTATGTTTTCTGACCATTTCACTACTTTAGCTGCTGAAAAAAAATCCTAAACTGATTCATCAGTACCAGAAATACACAAGTGCAATAACAAAAAAATCCTGTTGTCTGCTCCTATCCCAGAGAATTAATTAATTAATTACAAATTTGCAGAACAAGCACAATCGTTACCATCTTTTACAAGTCCTCAGTGAGACAAATGGTAATTCTTACTTTGATGGTTCATCTTCCTCAGTTAAATCTTCTTCCAGCTGCAGAAATGTCTGAATCTTTAATGAAAGAAATTATTTATGAGGATGCTGAAATGTTCATACAACTCATTCACAAAAGAAGAGATGCTTCACATAGTAGAAGCAACCACAGGCTCTTAGTTTACTCTGATGACTTGCCACAAATTAACAAATCATGCAAGAGATTACATTAGCAACAACAACAGGATTAATCAAAAAGTATTTCCTAATGACAACGTCAATTCTTTTCCCAAATTATCAGACTAATGAAAAACATTTGAAAAACAATGAAAATATTCCAATTCTCAAACAGAGGGTGTATTTGGGAGGGAGAAAAAGGTGGAATGGGAAAACACACACACTAATTATTTTCAAATTACTACTTATTCCTTACCAATTCAGTTACCATAATTGGCCACAATGAAGTTAGATGCTGAGGAGAAATCCTTAACAGAAGAACTCTGAAGAAGAGAAACATCTGTGCGGCAACTATAGAAGTCTGCCCAACACGGAGGTTCTCAGTCAGTCGTTCTGAAATAAATATCACAAAGTAAACAAGCAAACAAGCAAACAAACAAGAGTAGTATTTTCCTGAATATGTGTTGTTCAGGGAAATAAAAAGTGTTGAAGGTGGCAAAACAAAATTTGTGCTTTATCATCAGTTTTGGGTTGAGTTCCTTGCACTCTATTAACAAAATTGTGATTCAGAAAAAGCGTGAAGACATGGCGGTTTTATATTGGACAAAATTTTGTCAAACCTGACATTTAAGGAGAACAACAACAGCCCAAGAGTGGCTGGAAGATTGCCACATAATAATCATGTTTCCAGTTTTATTTCAAGGCTTTGGAACCCAGAGTCTTGCCTCCCTCTTAACGAGATTATTTATTTGTATGAATTCAGAGATTCACGGCATCATCAATTTTGTTAAGAACTTTTGAAAAATGGAAGTACATGTTGGAAAATAGGTAACATTCCTTTCTTACACAATTTACAGATGTGTTACAGTTGGAAAAAAAAAACAAACCAAAAAACAGGTGAAATCACAAATCTTACCTTGTATTAAGGGAAGATAGAGATGATACTGATCAATCTCTCCACTAAAGACAGCGAAAGCTTGCCGCTTCAACAACATCGCTTTTTGCTCAAAACTTGGGTACAGTTTTAAGGCGCTGCTCTGCATATCTGTAACAGAGATAAGAATTATCTACCATATAAAGACTTCTTGTGTTTTGGGATGAAGATAATTCCTATGTCCTGAAATCTTAAAATGAAAAAAACCTCTCTTTAGGTCTAGTAATTGGAATAATAAATTGGTGTTGATCCAGATCTTCTCAGGCTAGCAGGAAGATTATATGAAACAAGCAATGCAGCTCCAATGAGGCTGTCCACTATTTTAAAGCCCTGTTTCTTCCCTTTGTTTCTGTTCATGAATTTTCCCCTCTTATCCACAGATGAGTGATCTCAGAGCTTTAAGACTTATTGAGAAAAAAAAGGAGATAAGTTTAAAATATATATATAGTTAAAAAAGTACATTATGAATTAGTCTCGCACTGTAACCCTTCAAATATTCTTTCCAAAGATCTGAAAAAGACTAAAGCTACTTTCTCTTTTGAAGCTCCATGCATATTTAAGGGGTTCTGTCCCATCCCTTCTCCTTTCTTTTACACTCTCCTCAAGCCTGAATTAGAGGTCAAAGCATATTGCTCAAAGGATTACTCTACTGGTGTACCACATTCCCACAGCTCCATGCCAGTATACAGACCCCTGCAAAGTCAGCCAAAGTCACCTTGCCTTCTAACAGGGGACAGCTGCAAAAGGTCACAATTCAGCAACTTAAAATGATGGCAAAATGTGAATGGAGGAGTCCAACATTAGCATTCCTAGAACTAAAATACTTATGGGGTGTTTTAGATATGACCAAAATATGGAATTAACTTAGCACAGCTTTTAGCTGTGAATAAAGTTGGCAATATAGTCAATTATGCCGATACAGCATTGTCTACATTTTATTGCTACATTAGTATATTAAAAACACACCCAAAAGCTCAAATGCAAATAAATTTCAAATTAATGTAGAAATAAGTTATCAGTAGCTGATACTTACTCATCAAATCTTTAAACATAGTTTTCTCATGTGTTAGAAGATGATCAATAATGGATCTCCAACTGAATAAGATATAGAAGGAATTAGATAACCAGATAGAACTTTGATATAGATTCACCTCAGAAAATATTTTTGTCAAACATTTCATACAAGGAAACAGTTTCCAAACAGTATTCAATGTGCAGATTCTTTTCTAGTTTAACACATACTGCATTCTAGGCCCTCCAGCTCTAGTGTGTGCAGCTACCTAATCACTAAGGGGATAAGGTAGCAGCATAAGATGAGTTTATTCTTATGCACTATAATGAGAACTTAAGTGCTTATAATGTATTCAGTAGAATTAGTGGTTGAGACCCATTTTTATTATTACATTCTGTAAGAAAGTATCAAACAGAATTTTATTTCCAATATTAGCCATTCTCCTTTAAAGCCTTTCTTTGCAAATTCAGAATAGAATCTTGGACTGCTACGATCTCATGTCTTACTGAGTGCATGAAGTGTCCATCTGGAAAAAAGCTGGATCCATATACAACTCAAGAACTTCTTTTTTCCAGGCTCGCTTGGTATAGGCGTATCCACTCAATGAGCTGAGCAACTGAGCACCAGCACGAAAACTAGGAATGTTGTAGGCACTGGGGGGAAGAGAACAAAAATGATAAATATATATTAAAAAGTTAAGTTTATGTAACCAGAAAATAAACTCTGGAGTTCCCCAGAACTTCTAACCAAATTCTTTCAGTAATAGGCTATGTCTACATTAGCTCATAACTTGGAGCAGCAGCGGATCAGTTTATAGTTTGTGCAGAAGCTCTTCACATTTCCAGTGTACCTGGTTTAGGGATGTGTTTTCAGATTAGACATATCACAGCACAGTACTGCCTGTCTCCACTACAGGTGTGGTTCCACTTGGGACTCTGATGCCTATGTCTTTTGAACCAGTCTCAGATCAAAGGGCACGGTAGTATCTCCTTCACAAGAAAAAAAAATGCTGGCTGACTCCTGGTGTTCAGACCTCCATTTGCATTGCAGAAGTTGTCATCTATCCCCTGCGCCAGTTCACAACAACATCCTGCCTGCAGTGGTGTCCAAGTCAATTTTAACTGTGCTGTTTCCACACATGGGGCAGAGATGGAACGAGTGTTTGGCTTCAGCTGCTGGCTTGCAGCAGGCCAAGCACGGCAGCATCATGCCAGCATTCCCAGGAACAGTGCCAGTGGTGGCTATATGCAGGGTTTTCCATCTCTGCTGCAAATGGTGAGGGCACCAGATGCAAGTGCGTGATGGCATATACCCTGGTCAACGAGAGTAACAGACACTCCCTACATCAAGAATCTGACTGACTTGGTTAGGGGTGAAGTGGGCAGAAAACATTGTAATAGATACAATGGGAAATGCACTCATATAATGAAAAGAATAGCTTCCCAAAATTTCTCTGCATCATTTTTAATCCACTCCCCTTGAGAAGGAGCATGGAAACCTCTTCAAACCCTGCTGCACCCTGAGGCTTGCTGGCTGTAATGCTTGCTTCTCAGTGACACTCAACCCATCATTCCTTTTAGGAATGATGGTGGCTTTGACTGTCACCTAAGTAACACATGAGACAATCCCCACTCCACCCCAACAAGCCATGAGCTGTGGTTGATGCTCTCCCACACCTCAGTATAGATTACTCTGCTCAGAAAAATGTAGTAGCCAAAAAGGTAGCAGTCGGGAAGAGGGGAAGCTTGGTAACAGCTACAGCAGGAGCAGCTGCAACTCAGAAAAATGGAACTGGGGTGAGCAGGGAAGATAAGGGGAGGGTTGCTTCCTGCCACTTGGCAGAGCGCTGCTAAAAAAAAAGGAGGATTTGCTTTCTGAGAGATCTGTGAATAGCACTGGGAGAAAGGTGGGGAGAGAGGCATGAGGAAGGCTGAGGACCCAGGACGAAATGATAAGGCTCTGGAAGATGGAAAGGAAACCCCCGCAGCAAGGAAATGTTCTCCTCTCCTTCCTCCCATCCCTATGGGAAAAGAGTTATACTGTTCAGCTGACAGAGCATATTATCTCTCTCTCCTACACCTATGCTTTTTGCTGAAAAACTAGGCGGAGTACAGGGAGATATTACACTCTTCCTACTCCATGATGGGTCCTGTGAGCTGCCCAGTGTTCTGCTGCCCCATCCCACAGCCTCTCTCCATTTCCTGACATACACAGAAAGGGAAACTTTAAGTAAAGGCCAAAAACTGACATGGGAAGAACACCGACAGCCAAACAGAAACACCTGTCACAAAGCTCAAACAATAAAAGGTTTCAGTTCCTGGGGGAAATACAGCTCCTACCTTACTAGAATGGAAACAGGGGAGAGGACAAACAGAAGAAAAAGCAAAAGCCTTACAGTGTGGTCAAAAAAATAAGACTTAAGAAAAATCACACATGCAGAGGGAGAAGTCACCTGTGGTTGCGTAGATAAGGAAATACATAATAAAGCAAACGTGAAATCAATGGCACAGCTTTCTCCTTCTCGTCGCTGCGGTAAACCATGTCCAAAAGAGAAGCGAGAACCTTAAAAATGAAAAGAATGTCTCTTTAAACCTCTAGTTGGTATTCCTGACAAAAGGGAAAGCATGCCATATTTCAGGCTAGAATGTGTGTGCACATGGGATGCCTCAATAAAGATTTAAGCTCCCATTTAATCTAGCAGAAAAACTTAATGTATTCCTCTGCTCAATAATATCAATGAACAACCACCCCACAGATAAGAGCAGCAACTACAAACTGGTTCCTACTTACTTCTGCAAGGAGAGAAAGAGCTTGGACACTGTATATTGAAGGAGCAGAGGCAGAAACCATTGAAGATGGTACCACTGATGTATCTAAAAGAGGCAACATAATTTAGTTTTCCCTTCAGACATGTTTAAATTTTGCTGTTTCCTAATTTTCTTCCCAAACAGAACTGTTATTTAAATATTGATATTACAGTGAAATGCTTCTAGGCATGTTGCCACAATGCCATACCCTGTGCTGTTCTGTCCCATGTATTGCATACACCTGCACTAAGTTCTGTATTACACACAATCTGCAGGTATTTACTAAACCCATTCAGGCTGACATTGTTATTAGAGAATAATGCATTTTTGGGGGGGGTTACTTTTTGTCTATATTACTCCTGTCTCGTGCAAACTACACACTATCAAACACCTTGTACTCTAACTTAAGCAGAAGAGAGAAAGCAGCAGAAAGTCAGACAAAACCACATTACCGTTCACATCTTCAATGTTGAAGTCATCTGGTAAAATCTGAGGCTGAGCTTTCACTTCTAAGTTACGGCTCAGCCAGCTAGTCTGTTCCAGAGAAGAACCAGCAACAGTCCCTACAGCCTCCAAGATTTTTTGGGTCACCTCCTATAACATAACCAGACAATGTGGCATCAGATGAAAGCTATCATCACTTGGCCAATCCAGCCAAGTCCTTTTTATGTGGAACGTGTCAGAAGGATCAGAAGTAAATACTTTTATCTTAAAAAACATAAATACTTCTCTAACTATCTGTGCTCTCAAGAGAACTAACTACTGCTCACTTCAAATAAGAACAGGCAAGAAAATGAGAAGCAGGAAAAACTTCAAGTCAGCTTCGGAGGCTTTAGTCATGATTTTCCATGCAAGCCATTACCATTAACACAGTATCAGTGTGGCATCAGTCCTGCCACACTTTACACATTAGCTATCATCTGTCAAAGACATGATCTGAATTGTTCAGCCCCTCAGAAATGGTATATCAATGCCTTTCTTGTTCTGAACAATGTTCCTTTTTATTCTTTTTATATTTGGAGAACATTAAGTGAGGCAGGGTTGGTTTTTTTTCATGGCAATCCATCTGTTCATATTTAGGTCTTTCTATTAGGGTTAACAAGATGTAGCATCAAACTATGTGCATAGTCACACTTCTGCATATTTAATTCCCAGTGAACTGAAAAGCTGGTCACTCTGATGAAACCAAATTCCCAGTATGGAAAGCAAAGCAGAGGTCACTTGTGAAGAGGCTCTAAGATGGTAAGGTGGCAAAACTGCTTTTTATCATCATCGTCATTTTGCTGGCAAGTCTCTGAAGCAGAAGTGGAGACTCAATTTCTCTGTTGGCACACAAAAGTACTATAACCATAACACTGTCTCACCTCAAACGTGGCAGTATGTTGGCTGCCAAAACTGCACCCGCGTAGGTAGTGCTCAAACTGTTCTGGTGAAATCACAACCAGTATAGGAAGAGAATCCTGCTCTACTCAACCTCTTCTTTACATAAAATGTGAGTTGATGATCATTTACATTGCCAAAACACAGCTATGAGCTTCAAGGATAATTATGCTACTAATTTTCCTAGGTAGTTTTGAGATTTCAATACTTACATATATGACATGAACTCATGACATCACACTTGTGTTTTGATTTAAATTCTGAGAAAAATCATAAAATTACCCAAGGAAAACAGCTTTGAAAAGTCTATAGTTACCACTGCAATTTCACACATTTTTGACAAAATTTTGTGAGCAACTTTCTGTGCATAATGTCTCTCATATTTGAGTCTCCCGTATTTAGCAGGCCTAAGCCAAAATGTGTGGATGCACATTCACACATTCTAAAAGCGCAGGTGAATTTAGATACAAAGTACAGATCGGGCCATCTCCACTTTTACTTAGATGTACAGTGCCAGATTTATGAACTAAAAGGTATACATGCATACACTGTACCTGCAAGTCTTTTTGGTCTTTTTTGTTTTCTAGAGTAGGTGTCCTAGTCACAAAGTCATTGAGAGTACTGTGGGAAAATCAATTCACTCCGAGTTAGTAATTGGACAGGTCTACTCAATGCATCTATAAACCTTCTTCTCTCTTATGCAGTACCTGAGAAGAAGAAAGTGTCCAGGAGGAGCCAAGTTCAACTGCACAGACTCTTTGAGAAGTCCTAATAAGGACTGGAAGTTCTCCTGCAAGGCTGAGACAGGCAGTCTGCCAAGAAAACCCAACAAACAATACTAAAACACACCCAAGTCTGAAGTTAGAGTTAAGGAAAAAATAAACAAACAACAACATACATGGTCTACCTTGATGGCCTAAAAGCTTTCATCAAGATCAGTCCTTTAGATCCTGTCCCTTCCTAACTGATCCAACAACATGGTATAAATACTCAACAACAATACCTGGCAATATGCAGACATCAGTAAATGCTAGCAGCGCATGCAGTATGCCAGCCAGCGCTGCAAGAGGGCTGGGTCTTCAGAGGAGAAGAAAAGGAATAAAGTTTAGCTAACCGCTGCATTGCATGCCAGCTTACTTTATCTCCATAGCTTACTGCACACAGTATATTGTACAGTCTGATATATCCCAAGGCTTCCATATAATAAAAGCCAAGTATGTGAAGAACAGTTTTGATTAAAGGAGTACTTCCAATCAACTGCCTGACCCACTACATGTCCAGCCCAGACTGTAGCCATAGCAGTTTTGTTGAATTTAGAAGCTCTCTATCCACTCATCTGGCAACACAGAACAGATAAGGAGAAAGATCATAAGAAATTATACAAGTATCTTGCTAATGAGATGCCTGAAGTATGTTGCTCTACTAGTACGAAGTGAGGCTTTCAGACTGGTGTTATCAACAGATCAATGGAACATAATGTCATGGCCCAGTTATTTTGTTGCTATCTGTTACTTAACAATGAAGCAGCAATAACCATTTCCTACATAAAGGTGTTCTGTGACATTGTGACACGAAGATCAAAGTAAAGTAGAAATAATGATGCTGGCTGTTATCCTAACTAGAGTCAAACTGAAAACTCTCTTTTATAATGATTGAATTACCTTTGAATGAAAGCATAACTGAACTGCAGCACTGGAATATCTACAAGAGAAGATTTCTGAAAAATAAAAGCAAACCCATGATTATTTGCCATCAGAAAAATAAAAGAAGGTCCAAGCTCTTAAATGCTTCTGTGCAATGATTAATGCACCCTTCTTAAAAGCCATTGGTACTCCAACAGGTGACCAACTATGATAAAACTATCTACACCGCAGTATGAGGGAATTCAGAGCTTAATAGAGGATCCCAGCTCAGAAGCAGTTACATTACTTTGGAATATCTGCTACAGTTTACTCAGAGCCGTAGGAGCTCCTACAATAGCGTGCGTAGTAGCAAAACTGTTTTCCTTGAAAGCCAATTGGAAGATAGCAGACTCAATGGGAAGTATTTCTAACTGTTCAAATACGGGTAGAAAGAAACGTGTCACCGTGCTTGATATCTGCAGCAGGTTTATGAAAATTGTCAGCTTCTGTGGTACTGGAGGATCCCACACCTTTCCATTATCAGCAACTTCTCTAGCAAAGTATTCTGAAGAAGCTACTTACATTGACAGATCAAGACACAGAAACCTACATTCTGGAAAACATAACTTATTCAGGAGCAAAAGGGAACCACATATTTAAAAAAAAAAACCCACCCAAATTTCCCTTCTAACAATATTTAGAAGACACATTGGAACACATTCAGAAGAGAATATATTAAGAAAACAGAATTATCTTCATGATTACCTCTTCTCCCTTGATTTGTGATGGTTTCTTGACTACCTCTTTCACTAGATGTAATATAGTGTCAATTTTCAATGTGTTAAGCGCACATATTAGGTCCACAAGAATAAGCTGAGATGCACTAGCCACCGGAAGAATCTGACAAAACAAAACGAAAGACACAACCCTCAGATCGCTGTACCAGGCAAAGCATGAAGTTGAAAAAACAGCTTTTTGTGTGACTACTCAAACATCGATATTTATACAAAACTTAAATTAGACAAGTTTGATCAAGCATGCAACAATTTGCCACATACAGATCTTCTCTCAACACCTTCATGGAAACAACTTCATTATGCTCAAATGAAAGCAGAAAAGAAAGAGGTCTTCTACTCCAAATAAATGTTTAGTTCCAGAGCATACTACAACTCTAACCTTTTTCTGGAAATGGAACTGATTCAAGGTCTTTAAAATATAATTGGCAAGTTGCAATCCTAAGATTACAATCCAGTATTGAATAAAAAAAATGGCTATTATTATCAGACTTAAACTGCCACACTGTCCTTTTTATTTGATTGCTTATTTAGGTTTAATTGTAGTCCTGATGCTTTGTGGAATTATGTATAAATAAGAGCGTTTTAGATTTTTTCAGTGGCTTGCATTGTCACATGTAAAAAGCCCCAAAGAAGCTATAAAGACAAGCCCAGAGTTTCAAACTGATCATATAAATGTAACATTTGCCTTTACACTGGAAAACTAAGGGTGCCTTTCTTTAGTTTCACCTTGATTTTACTTTGATTCCTATGAGGTTTCTTGCTATTCCACACTGCTGCAATTGCTGCCATCAGCTGGATTCCAAGTTGTGCTGTCAATGGATTCATGAAGTCCAGTATTTTAGTTCTTAATGTCTATAGAGGGGAAAAAAATAACAGTGCTAAACTTTGAAAAGGCAAATGCTATCTCATAGTCTGTAAAACATTCTTCCTTTTCCCAAGATTATCAGAAAATACACAACAACAAAAGAATCTCTTTATATACTTGGCAGCCAGGCTATTTTTGATAACTTATTTATGTGCATCCTTCTTACAGACAGAAGGCACATTGGTTGGAAAACAGATTGCAAAATAGAAAAAAAATAACTTCTTGTGTTATATTCTCTCTTCTCCTACAGATATTTTTCACTACTATGATTTACCAATATCCACAGAAGGGAAAAGCCTAGTATTTTTATTCCTTCAGGTATATGCTCCACTGCCTGTGGAAGGTGCAGACAATTCAGAGGTGCCTGGCTCTACAGCAGCTATTAATAGAAGCTCACAGAAAAAGCAAAACATTAAACAGATCAGGTAAAGGTGCAGATGGGCAAAACGAACAGGGAAAAATCTACTTCTGTAGGTCGGTACTGTGCAAGTCTGTAGCTCATGAGAGTTCTCAAAAAAATCTTTGTGGCCCAATATCATTCATGTGGCCCAATGGCAAAATTATTCTTATGAATTCTATGTAAAATGCACTGGTGAGGGAGGGGATGATAGGGATGATGAGATACACAGCAGTTTAAATGAACTCCTACTTTGGTTGCTTTAAAGTAGACTGAAGAAGAGCCTTTGGTTGTTCCAAAGAAGTCAGGTGGTCTTTTTTGAGAGTCTTCCCTTTTTATAACACTCCAAAGAAGAGACATGGTATTAATAATGCGAGGCAATTCTTCCAAAATGGCATTCCTAGCGTTTCTCAGGTTTGTAGGTTCAGCTGAACATGATGACTAAAAAAACCCCCAAAAGATTAATATTAAAATACATTATATTATACACTACAGAATGACTGCTCTTACTCTATAATTAGGAGAGTATAGTCAACTTTTGTAATAACCACTTTAAAAATAATTCCACCGTTCTATTTCTGAAATATACTGCTGCTATTAGAGTCTACTGAATTTGCTGTTCACTATTTTGGCACAGCGAGAATCGATTTGTCTAGGAAATTATTAGGATAATACCTTCTCCTGACAAATGTTACAGGAATAAAAACTGTAGAGAACACATGAGCCTGTTATCAACTCAAGAGAAAATACAAGACCTCGTTAATGACAGAGCAACTGGAGACAAGCTACACAGGACTAATATTTGTGTGACTAAGATCATCATGAACATCTTCTTCTTAATATTAACTTTCCTGTCTTCAAATAAAAAAGTCAAGTTCAGTCCCCCTCCCTTACACTTTGACTTAGTTCACTGCTTTTGGTGTGCTATGAGGCTTCTGTAAAGTTATTTTCTCGTACAAGCGCTGCTTTACTACTTATATTCACCTTGGAATGAATGATGCATACTTGGCTGAACAGATGCCGAGGCATCAAGCGAGTGGTAGGCATTAAACATTTACCTTTTTAGTCTGGTTAGGGTGATCCAGAAGGCAGAAGTGACCAATGGTTGTCAGACCTTCCAAAAGGGTTAGTGGGTAATCCGGTGTAACATTTTCTCTTTTAGAAGTAAAGCTTTGGCAGGGGGGGAATAAAAAAAAAAAAAAAAAAAAAAAGCTTAACAGGCCACAAAGTCTTTCCCTGATTAAAAGTTCCAGCAGAAATTATGCTTGGACAACCCCGTTTCCTTGCCTAGATCTTTTAGAATATTATTCCCCACCTGACCATAAATTTCTAGTGTTCAATTATTTTTCCCTACTTTCACTTACTGCCTGAACAGGCTCACTGCATTTTTCTTCTCCAGGGTGTCCCTCCTCAATTAGTTCTCCAAAATCCTCAGTCATGTCAAAACTGGGAACTGCTTTTTCACTTGGATGGCAGGCAGAGGGGGACAGGGAGTATCCCAGCTGCTGGTCATTCTTGCTGCTGGTCTCTCTTCCTCTCTTCCTCCAATCTCACTGAGCCCTGCTGCAACAATACTGCCTCCACCTCACCTGGGCTAGGGGACAGATGGCTGCATGTGCAGCAGGGTTTGAGGATCAAACTCTGGGAGCTACAACACTAAACCAGTAAGTTACTATGCACTACTCTGTAGTAAGGGGAACTTTTCAGCATAACAAATCCCACACTGCAGACTCTTACCTTGCAGATGTTTTTGCAGATGTCTTCACAGCTTCATTTTCATACTGTTTGACAAGCTCATCCAGGTTTTTACATATCTGTACAACAAACGGTGCCACAGTCCAGCCTAAAGACTTCCCAAAATAGGGCAGGGAACATGTGACTAAGCCTACCCAAGTGGGGTGCATCCCATAGCCATACTCTGGTTGCAAACCTCTAACCACGGCAGAGACGAATAATCCCTGTGAAGTTATTGGGTGTGGATAGACATATTGCATTGCCCCAATAGCCTGCTGGAAATTAAAAGCCTGCTGCCATTCCTTAGAGAGGTCTGGCTGATTCTCCTGCTCCTCATGAGTCTGTCCAAGATGGTGCTCCAAGACAATCAATACCTGCAAGAGCTTCAGCAACTCAATCTGGAGTGGGTGTTCGCTCCATATTTGATCATGCCCAAAATTGATTAGGCTCTCTTCAAAGAGTTCTTCTTCAGGAATGTTATTAACCCCATCTGCCATAAGCAGTTCATACCGTTTCTGACTTGTATACATAGACGCAGACAAAGAAAGAAGAACAAACTCCTGAATTTTGCATCTTCCTAGCAAACTGCGTATGAACTCCATGTTCTTATTCTCTCCTGCCTTTGCCATGGTAGCTAGCTGGGTCATCATTCTAATCAAAACTTCCACACTTTTTACCTGAACATCTCTGTTGCCCAGCACATCTCTGTGTGTGACCTTCAAGTAGCATGGATAATATGAGCGCAGAAAACTGAGACAGAGGTAAGTGAGCAATTCTATTAGAAGAGAATGGGGACACATAGTTGGGGACTGTGTCTGAAGCTTGCCATAAAAACTCTGCCCTACAAGAGCTTCCTGATGGCGAGCTAAGAGATTGTAAATAAGATTTAAATGTGCTGTGGAGCTGGTATCCATACTTGTACTAGCTACAGCTTCAATAAATTCTTTAGGGTTTGTTTTAAGCACTGCCTCCAGAACAGAAAAAGCATACAATACCCTCTTAGAATCATAAGGCTGCAAATATAACAGCATGTGCTTGAACAGAGCCTCAATCATCTCCTGTTTTTCCTTTTGCTGCTTGAGCAACCTAGAATGGGTAATTTCCTGGAGCTCCAAGTCCACCTCTTCATCGCTTGACAGAGACTCTGATGCTTGAGTCCTCTCAGAGTCAGCACGCACAAGGTTTAGCGCTACACTGGATTTGGAACTTTCAGGAAGGAATGCATTGAGAGAACTCACATGGTTTGTGGTCTCTTTGCCATCAGTTGCAGCACTGTCATTGTCGTCATTGCTTATTTCTTGCAGCTCCAGAGAAGGAGAAAAAGAGGATGTATTTTCACTGTCATGGCCTGTGCTGGTGTCAGCTGATTCTGTGTGCTCACTGTTATCTTGGTCACCATCTGCTTCATGTGAAGTTACTGGATTACAAAAGCCATCGTTTTCAGACTGTTCAGTTTTTAACTCCGCCTTCTCTGGATCTTTTTCCACTTCTGCCCAAATCGCTTCTCTGTCCACAGTAGTAAACTGGCTGAACGGGAGGTTTTCCTCAAAATTGCTCTCAGAGATGCCAGACTCTTTCAAAGAGGCCTTTTTCTTGCAAAGCCAATCACGTATATCTTCTGAAAAAAAATTATTTTTTTTCTTTTCAAAAAAGCGCATATAATTCTCTATTTCACACAATATGCTTTATATGGAATAAATCATTGTAAGAGGCAAAAAAGGTTAAAAAGCTACTCTGCTCTAGTCTACTATTAATTGTAACAAGTGGAGCTAAACAAAAAAAATAGGTTAAGGCAAGAATTATCTTTTTTTTTTTTTTAAATGGTAGAACAGTCCTAACCTACTGTAAACTCAAGAGAATAGGGTCAAAACGTGAAGCACGAGGGCTGGAGCACCTCTCCTATGAGGTCAGGCTGAGAGAGTTGGGATTGTTCAGCCTGGAGAAGAGGAGACTCCAGGGAGATCTAATTCCGGCTTTCCAGTACCTGAAGGGGCCTACAGGATAGATGGAAAGCAACTGTTTATCAAGGACTGTAGTGACAGGAGAAGGGGTAATGGCTTTAAGCTGAAGGAGGGTACATTTAGCTTAGATGTTAGAAAGAAATTCTTTACTGTGAGGGTGGTGAGGCACTGGAACAGGTTGCCCAGAGAGGTTGTGGAGGCTCCATCCCTGGAAGTGTTCAAGGCCAGGTTGGATGGGGCTTTGGGCAGCCTGATCTAGTGGAGGGTGTCCCTGCCCGTGGCAGGGGGGGTGGAACTAGATGGTCTTTGAGGTCTTTTCCAACCCAAACCATTCTGTGATCCTATGATTTCTCTTATGCTATGACTCCCTAGATGTCACAATTTTTTTTTATGCTTCCTGAGCATAAAATGTTTGCTGAGATCAGGAGGAAAACGGGAAGGATAACAACAAAGGGATTCTGTGGTTGGGTTTTTTTTTTTTGTAGTTTAAGAGCTAATGTTTTCCTTGATTACATGCTGTGGAACAAGGAAGCAATATATTAGCTCTGTGTCTGTATAGCATCTAATTAACATGTCCCTTTGGATGCTACCTAACTATGTGCCAGTCAAGACAGAAAAACAATTAGGCAAGCCAACAGCTAGATTAACAGTAATGAGACAGACAGGTCACATGGAAGTTTCTTTACACAAAACTACCGGACTCTTCTCCAGTGTCTTCCTGCTCTGCTCCAGAAAACCACCTTGGCTCCTTGGGCCAAATAGTGCAGAGTGTCTCATATCCATACCACTCCCAGCAATCCCAAATCTGAACAGACTTCCCAGCCTTCGCAGGACTCTGCACTTGGAGCGAACCCTGGCTCTGTACCTGTTTCAGTCTTCCTCAGCTGCTCCCCACAGGTCTTTGTCACACTTGCCTGTTCTACATTTGACACACAGATTGTACGTGGTTCACAGTGGTTCTCCTTACAGGTCTTAAAATGGACATCTTCCAGCTGTCAAATTTAGCCTGTCAAGGTAAAGACACCCTGCCACATTCCTAAATGTGGGTGGCTAGGGGTCATCTTCAATTCCAAACATCTCTCTTTGCTTCTGCGTCCTAGCTCTGGGAAACCTCAAGATACATGCCTCAAGGGCTCAGCTCTCGTCTTGAATCAAGATGGATCTTTGGACAAAGACATTTTAATTTTTAGAAGTTAGCAAAATTAGGGTGGGGATTTTTTTCTTTGTGGTGTGCCCTAAACACCAAGATGTTCCTCACCACCTGTCTGATTATTTTAACATGATGCTGAGGGAATGATTAATGAAAAATATTCTGAATAAAGAAACATGGTATGAGGGTGCATGGTGTGCTGGGGCAAGACTGGGTGGGTAGAGTGAGATTTGCCTGTCCATCCTGCCTGCTGGAACAGTTCCTGGACTGACATAGTCACCAAACTGCTCCTGGATTTCATTTGGTTGCAGACCTAGTTTTGCTCAAGAAGGGATCCTGTGAACAGTGCACACACATGCAGTGTGGATCATCTGGGAGTGGCAATGAGAGGTGTGGAACAAGATCCCAGAGCAAAGCAGGGAGCAATCCAAACCAACAGTGTAGGTGCAGCCACCGTAAAAGAAATGATCATTAAGCCTTCAACTAGCATGACTTACTCCTGAACTCTGTTTTAGGCATCACTAGAGGTACTTGGATGAGGAGGAATCTATGGAACTCATAAAAGACAATTCAGGGTAATATGATGCCATGGCACTTCAGAGACTACCTTCAGTAGGTGTTCAGGAGTATGCAATGCTATGTTAGCACTTACAGTTTCAGTCCAAGAACAGTTTTACCTGCTGAATTTTTCTGTTTGATGTAGTGGATGGACGTGCGCTGTGTCTTTGGATGAAGCAGCAGCAGCAGGACTGGTTCAAGAATCCGTGCAACATCATTAAGTGAAAGAGCACGGATCAGCCAGCCCTGTGCTGCAGCACCAATTGCGCCATCTGAACAATTGAGACTGTCCAGTACCACAAACAGAGACCTGAGTGGAGAAATCAGAACGAAGAAGTACAATTGAAATCCCTAAAAAAGTTAATGCAAACAACAAAATAGTGGCAGGGAACAGACACAGTGCATGTTCAAGTAAGCGCCAGCCAGTGGCTCATGTCTGCTAAAAATATCTTGATCATGCACGTTTTCCTGAGTTGAGGTCAAGTACACATGCAGTTGTAGAAGCAAGGCCATACAGATACTCACACTCTAAAAGAGCAGCACATTTTAAAGTTCTTTTACATATTTATTTATAAAGACTCTTAAATGTTTTTGTCTCATTTTATACAAAGGCTATGATCTCGTAAATAGGAAGTAAAACTAATTTTTTTTTCCCCCACAAGTAGATGGTTCTATTTTCTTTGGGAAAAAAATCTAACCCACTCCAAGATAAAAAAAAAAAAGTCCGCTATGCAGAAACTTTTCTGCAAGCTACTCTTCATATATGAAGCTCTTTGTATTTTTACAGAAACTTCCTTCACACAAGAAAGCACACCATGCACACAGAGTGCTTTGCAAAGGTAATAGTGCAAGAAAGTTGAAGATCTTCCTTTTGCTCATTTTTTATTCTTGCTACAGAGAGCTTTTTCCCACCTCAGAAAAAGAAAAAAAGAACAGAACAAAGCATGATATAGTTAAATATATAAATGTAACTCTAAGCCAGTGGAAATGGAAAATACCTATCAAAGGACCGATTGTGAGAAGTCACTCTGCTGCCTTGGATCTCTCTGGTCAGATGCCACATGACAGAGAATCTGAAGAGTGCTTCCAGCCTTGTCCCCTTCACAAGGAAACAAGACAGATACATATTTTTTTGCAGCATTTATCGCTGAGTAAAGTTTTAGTGATTTTTAAACCTCTAGCAGAAGAACAGTTATTGTTTAGATAACTGCTAGCCTCCTCAGGTAGTTTGAGACCACTTTGCTGTTTTGCAGTAGACTAAACCAAAATGCCACGTATCCATGAATGCACAACCAAAACTTAACAGCCACAGTGTTTGCAGGAGCAAAAAAAGTCACGCCAATACACCAAAAATGTATTTCAGGACTCTTGTATACAAATGTTTTAGTCTTGCCTTGGCTTTAGGGAGGTTTAAAAGTTGGATGACCAATGGGAAGGCATTGGTATATTAGGTAGTATTTATTATTGGTAATTTTGTTTGAAAGCTTTTAAAAGATTTCCAAACTTTTAAGTTTCAAAATTGCAAGAGTAAACATATGAAAACAACACCAAAGACTGAAGGTGGCTGTTTTAAGTTTTATTGTGCAAAGCACTTCTGACAACTATACTGTAAGTTATTAAAGAACTGTTCTGTCATTAAACTAGGCAAGTAAAATAATTAATAATGTCTCACTTAAAATACAACTTACTTATTATGAGAACTAAACACTAAGGTGGACACAGGGTCAACATTATGTTGACATACAATTACAAGGTAATAAAGTCTGTTGTTAGAATATGAAATTTACAAAACCATCACAAAATAAAGTGATTTTAGAGTTATCGGTGGAGCTGGGTCAGTTTGGAAATATTGACAAAAACTGCAAGTTTTTAGATACTACATGATTTGGGCTGAAACTAAAAAAGCTCCAGCATTGACCGATAGAGCTTGCATACAGGGATTAAGTTTAGCAGTAGTGCCATGATAAATAATCCCAGTGAATTGTAAAGGTGTGGACAGCATCTGTCGGACTCTTGGAAGACAGAGGGACCATGGGAACAAAGATGTAGGGTGCAAGGGAACTGGAGGCAGCCTGGGGAAGCACTGGAACAACGCTACAGCGATGAAGGGGCTTCAGTGAATACAGGACTTACTTTATCACGATCCAAAAGTGCATGGCAGATAATGTCTTCACATATGTTTGCTGATGGAGCTAAGCAGTGCAGCCTGTAGAACAGTTCCACACAGGCAATATGATGCTCCCGTGTCTCTTTGTTCAGCTGATTCCAGAGCACACAGGCTACTCTCTAGGGAAAAATATCAAAAAATCATAACAATAATAATAATAGCAGCCATTTCTTCCCTGACTTAAAAGCTTTCCATTGCATAAATGCCCTCTATTACCAAAAAGGATTTCCAAATCATCTTAGTTTAGCAAAGAGCAAGAATTCAGGTCATACACTCAGACCTAAAGGAATGCAACTTTCCTACCCTAGTAGGACAGGTAATTCAAATGTACGTGCACTAGAAGTTAAGAAAAGCATTTCTGCTTCTATTTTCTAGGTCAAAACTTAACAGACTGTAGATGTGTCAGGCACAGCAATTGGAAACAATAGTTAAGAGAAAAATGTTGGAACCAACCCTCATACCAACCCTACTATCAATAGTCAGGAGAAGGAAAGCATCTTTGAAATATGTATAGTCAAACCAAGGAGGACGGGATGTTCTCATTCACATTTTCTCTTATCTGAAAACTTAAGAGTGGTATCAAAATTCTCTAGAGGGTAGCTTTCAAGCTAATGAAACCAAATCCTTCAAGTCAGAAATCAAGTATACCTGCCCCCCAAGAATTTGGGCACAAAACCAACTAGCAATTTGAAAATAACCTGCCACTTTTGAACATTCTGTTGGGAAGCACACAAAAGAAGAATGCAATGGCTTTTAAATGCCTGTGGAAGCAAAAAACTGCCACGTGTCATTGTAACACAAACATGCTTCCCCCAAACATCCATGCCAACAACATTTGCTTTCCTACCCCATCCTTAGCGTGTAGTTGGGCAGTAAAAAAGAAAAAGAAAATTGACACCTGGTAGAAATCTGTTTTCTCTGAGATGATCTTTAGAACTCCAGGAGCAATGGGAGGAAGGGTAACCATCTGTAGCTTTCCAAAGAAGGGGTTGTGGCCAGACACTTTGTATCGCTTCATTCTGTCTTCTATCACAAGTGCCAGTGACTGGGAATGGTTGATCACCTCCAGCAGCGTGAAGATGGACACATTCTGAACATAGCAGTCATGCACACAACAGCATATTGTCATTAAGGACTTCAGCCACAGAGGGAAGCTGGCATCACAACCTCCTCAGAAGATGAGAAAAAAGTTTTTGAATAATCTCAAGGTTATGGACATATTTTCAATAATTCTTCAATCAAGCTCACAGGACCAAGAGACAAAAATGACTGCCCAAATCCAACTGTCATGTTATCATCAAATCCCGTACTTCAGAAGGGACTCGCTTCAAAGCAAGTTACATTCTTTTCCCTACTTGTCCCAGCAGAAAGCTCTTGCAGGACCTCAGTAATCCAATAACTAGTGGATTTCTGCTTTCCAGTTTATGTTTATTCACAACTAGTTTTTACAGCTGCTGTTTTCCACCTATCGTTGTAAAAAAACAACAACAGAGGTCTGGTGATCCAAGGATGCTCTTTTGGGTAGTGTGAGGCATATAATTTCAGAAACCATGAAGCACACGAGGAACTGGTGTGGCTAACATCAAGTCAAGCTATCTTTGCCTCTGCTGAGTGAATAACCAGATAAAGTTTTATTAAGGTTGACTGGAGACAGTCTGAAGCATGAGTTCACAACTCTGGCTTCAAACCCAAATGTTTTAACTGCTTTACTACCACAACAAAATGACCACTCTTCCTTCTCCACATCAGACAACTTCTGTATCACATTCAGCCCAGACCTTCATTCTCAGAGGTTCTCTCCTTTTGGCTTTAAACCTTAGTGTATTCTTCAGGGTGTGCAGTTGAAAAGAATTTTGAAAATAAACTTCTATAATCCTAGGATGATATTCCAAAGAAACACTATTATGAAAGCAAGCCTTCTAAGTTCAGCCACATTGCTGACCACATGGAAGGCAGAGCAAATATGCAAAAGTGTTCATGTCACGCAGACAGCTCACCCATGCAGATGATGGGCATATCACTTTGCTGAGGAAGAGAGCAGAAATTTGTAGTGAGGTGAGGAGAAAACCCACATTTCCAAGTTTCCCACCTCTCCATTCACTACAAAACTATCTTGTCAACTAGCCTTCAGACCAATAACTGCTCCTGCTAAAGCTAATGAATTTGAATTCCAGAACAAACAGGCCTCCAATTATACAATATTATTTTACATTGGACTCCTTTGACTTCTGAGGGTTAGAGAAAGAGCTGTTTTTGATTCTGTTATGGTTTAGAGCTCCAGTTTTCCATCTACACCCATCCTCCTCTAACACATCCTTTTTTTGGGGGTGAGGACGGACACACACACGTGGATGGCAGGGGGTGGGGAGGGCGAATTTCCTGAAAATCCTGAACTATGCCACAAGGCTCTCCAGGCCAAAGGGTCTTTTCATCCCTTCCGCTACAAGATTTTAGTGAAAGTTTTTAAAAGACTGTGGATTTAAAAAGCTTGGTAAAAATTGTCCCTCAACAGCAAGACACAAAACACATGCTGATGTGAGTATGTCTTTAATTTGCATGCAACTTGCTTTCAGCCCTGTCAAAAGGCATTACTACTGGCCCTGGTCACTTGTCTTGCAAATAGCCAAGCTCACACTGCTATTTGCATCCTCAAATGCTGAAGGTGCCCAGTAAAGGAATGTTTTCTTACCAGGAACCTGAAACAGAGAGAGATACAACTGTTCCATCTCCTCCTCTGAAAGATAGACTGGGAATGTGGTACAATCCAACAAAAGGTGACAAGCCGCAGCGAAAGCTTCCTTGCGGTCACCTCTAAGGGGTCCCAGGACAAGCATCACTTGTTCTAAGTCCCACTCTTCTTCCTCCTTTTCCTTTTTATTACCAGAGTTGCGGTCAGAAGGAAGAGGATTAGAACTCTTGTTCTTGAACGGCGACCCTCGAACTGAGAACAAGTCTGAAAGCATTTGTTTAAACTGCGGTACAGTGATTTGCTTTGCATCCCACGGGCTCTTTTTCTTGCTAGCACTTTCAGGTAACCTGTAGCCATTCTCTTTTTTCTCTTTTCCACTCAGATTCATTGCTGAGATGCTTTCGTTACTTGTTTCTTGAAATTGCACCCCGAAAATGTATTTACTGGAGAACTTGGCAACCAGCTCTTGGATGCAATACAAAGTCTTCTGAATGCTCCCCCCTTTCTTCCAGACATCATCTCTCTCAAGGGTCACAGTTGGCACCCCCAAGTGCTGAGAGAGCTCTGGAGAGGAAGCGCTTAGACCAATGCCACTGTCTTCTGACTTCAGGGGTGGGAATGGAGTCTCATCCTCCTCCTGCAGCACAGACTTAGTGTCCAAGGTTATGTCCACATTTTCCTTTTTCACTGGGCTCTAAAATAGAAACATTAATGTGGTTAGAGTGGCACTGCAGAGAGCATTTTAAACCATGTAGAACTGTGGCAGGCACTATGGAACAGCAATGACAGAAAAACACCCCTAGTATTTGCAATATTGAGACACAGATTACTTTTACAAAATCATAAGACATAGTTATTTGTAAGCAGTTCAGTTCAATTGCATTTAAAACCTAACAATCAGTTGTATAATCCTCACACCTTGACTCATCAAACACCAGCAGATCCATAGCTACAGATACTTAGCAAATGGAAATCTTTCTTTAAAATCAATTCATCACTATAATGGTATTACTGCTGTTGCATTATTTCTAGTCAATTGCGTATATTTGTTCTACTGCAAAAGTTTGGCAGGCTGCACTTGTGTGACTGCTTTATGCCATTTATTCCTCATTCCCTATCATGGTCTCTTGCACACAAATAATACCACATTGTGTTAAACAAAAATATTAATTGAAAGCCTTGCAGACCTAACCAGCTGTAAAGCTGGGCTTGATTTGGCAACTCGGATCTTTAGCAACTGCATGATCCTGAGTGCCTTTTAAAAGCCATTCAGATTACAGGATTATAGCCCCAGTTTCAGGCAAGACTATACTCGTTCACTGTCACAAATAATTCAAATTCAGAACTGAATACTCAGGAAGAATAACAAAGCATAGGGTAGGTCTGGAAGGGGCCAGAGAAGATAAGTTTCACAAATCTTTATTGCTGCAGTTATCACCTAGATTTAAGTTAGGAAAAACAGCATTTCAAAATAAGTTATGTCACCCGGTATTTTAAACATCTATGAGTAGTTGAAAAACACCTACCCCATTTCCACTTCCTGTCTCAATGTCCAAATAGGAAGGGGGCATTTGCACTTTGCTAAGCACCTTAAAACAGGTCTTTAAGGCATGAGTGAGTTCTGGTAAACCTAATACTTCCATATTTTCCAGGAGAGACTGCACCATATAACTGAGCATCTGTGGAAGATACTGAGTCTGCACTTCAGAGTAGAGTTCCTAAAATAAAAAAGCATTGCTTAAAAAAGTTATCACACAATATTACTCAGCTGTCTAGCAACACTGATCAATGATTGATAAAATCAGTTCATGAATGGTTAAACTGTACAAACTTCTTCAGTGCTATTTGTTTTTTCTTCATTCTACATGATGAACGCTGAATTGGACTTGGCAGTGCTAGGTCAATGGTTGGACTTAATGATCTTAAAGGTCTTTTCCGATCAAAACAATTCTACGGTTCTATGAATCACACCCTAAAAATCTTACGATATCTCAGCCAGCTACTAAGAGACCAAAAAGTCCCAAGAAATTATTTACCCAAGGAGCAAAAAGGTACACTTTTTCATTCCTTTAATAGAATCACCATATTTAAAATGAAAAAAAAAAAAAATAAAAATTTGCTAGGCAATAGCACAGGTAGCCATATATAAATCAGCACATAAAACTCTACTTTGCAGGAGATAGCATGCATATGCACACATACATCAATTTGCCTATTTTCATTTTAGATAATCACAATACGACTTATTAGATTTTAAGTTTCTTAAGACTTTGAAGCAGTTAACTTCAGGTTGCCTTACCAAAGGAATCACATCAAGAAGAAACACCAATAGTGTGCAGAGCTCTGAAATTGTAGGAGGAGTGCTAATATTTTCAAGAGGATATCTCATCTGTGTGGTTTTGTTTCTGGATTGAGAGAAACATTATTTTGTAAGCTCTTTTCCTGTCAAAATTCTTGTTACAATAAAAAAGCTTCATCAAAACCAGTACAAAATACTGAACTGCTAGGCTTTCTGAAGCAAAGTACAATGGGACTTCTAATACAGCAGGATAAAACGTCCTGTCAAAACCACCTAAACTGTGGCAAGTGGGATGCTAAAGTGCTTCTAATTTTCAGATTGAATCTCTATACATGATCTTACTGCTTAAAGTATAATCTTCTCTCTTATATTTAGAAAGAGATAAAAAGATAGAGATCTTTATTTTTCTTGAAAAAACACTTCTTCTTCTAAGACCTCTCCACCTCCCCTCCCAAACCTTTTCCTTCTTCAGCTGTCATTTTTAAAATTAATTTCTTCTGTTCTCAGGTTGCTAGTTTCCATCTGTTTACCTGTTTGTATTCTTGAATTATTTTAGAATGCAACTTACATATCTATCTGGTTCTAACATCTATTATGTTCCTTCCAGAATTTAAATGCGTCAGTAAACTTTATTATTTTACACAGATAGCTTTTAAGCGGTATTATTAAAAGCAGCACTATTGTTTGACAACATAAACACCTGAAACAATCTTCGAAACATTTGGTCATGTAATCCCAAAGAAAATCCGTGCTTAAGGATGTGATCAACAAATTGACTGTTTTGACAATTTCTGAAGCATTTTTGTTCTCTTTGATTGCACTGTGTGAAAGGGAAAAAAAGGAGGGAAAAAAAAAAAGAAACAGATGTCAGTGAAGATTCTAAGAGCATGCACATCACAATATTAGCTGATGCATTCTAAAATCTTTCCCCCCCCTTTCTCTACAAGCTAAAAGACATTGATCATTTCAAATCAAGGGGTAAGTCATTCTGGAACAGCTGGAGTTTGAGCATCTTTCTTCATGATGAAAGAAATCAAGCCTTCAACTTTGAAAAGCAAAAGGCTAAGAGTTCCGTCCACCACTAGTTGGTGCAACTTACCTTGTCGTGGTGTGGTGGCTTGTGTGCCCTGTCGGGCCAGACTAAAATGTTGCACCCTGGCCCTCCAGGTTGGGGGTTTTGTTTTGGGCTAACAACCCAATCATGTAAAAAATAAAATCTGTGACAGAAATTGCAACAACACTATCCCACCGGGTTCGGTGGCATAGTGTTGTTGCAGCCCTATGCTCCTCGAGGAGTAACAAGGACCAAACAACAACAAGAGTTCTGTCACCAGACTGATTCTTGGCCAATATAGCTGGATTTAATCACCACCTATCATGCGCAGTATGCTTCATTTTCTTCTCTGCTAATCAAAGAGAAATCAAGCGTGTGTGGGGAAAAAGGGAAGTCGCAGAAAAATCTCATCTTCTATGCAGAAGGTCACTTTGTTAAAAATCTAACCTTCCTTAAATCGGTTACATCTTAACAAGTTAGCTTAAATAAATGATATAGTTTCGGTTCATAGTTGAAAATTTGTAGCTATACCTTGCAAGTATGTTGCCACTTTGATTGTAGCTAAGTTTGAGATCGGAACCAAGTGCATCTTTGCAGTAGGAATAAAAGGCTCTAGTAACTTCAAGGAACAGATCCCCAACAACCTGCGGGCCTGCAATTGAAGGAAGAAAGAATCCAGTAGTTGCACCAAAGTGATTGCTAGGCAGCTCAGTTACAAACTTCTATAGACTTAAATTAGGGGTAGCTAGACTAAAAAAACATGAACACCCAAGTAGGAATAAAATACTTACACAGCTTTTTAAAATGTCAGATTTTCCAGTTAAAATAAAATTAAATATGTAGGGTTTAGTTTCGGTTTGTTTGTTTGTTTGGGGTTTTTTTTGTTTTGGTTTGTTTTTTTTTTTATTTCAGTTAAATACCACCTGTTGAAAATTTTAAGAATATTTTAAAGTGATACTTGGAAAGCCATAGCACTAGTTCTATGCTAGACTGAAGTCACTTCTGTAAGGCTCCTACACTGCAACCATTTATAAGTGGATGTAAGCATAACCATAAACCTGCAGTTCATGTGCCGAAAATAACCACCATGTCTGCATCCATCAGGAAAACTGGCAGATTTCCCTACATACATTTAACATAGTAACCTTGATTAAATTTTGAGGGACAGAAGCTGGAAAAATCAGCAAATTGAAAGGTTGAAATGCCTAAATATATACTAAAAACGCATATTTATAAATAGTTTTAAGAAGAAATTTTATCTTAGGTATGTGCTGACAACCGCACCCAATTTTCAAGGGTCAGCACTTCTTTGTTTTATCTGAAACTGTCTACAGAGAAGGTGAACAAATAGTAAATACAATATACTCTACATGGAGCTATTAAAAAAAAACAAACCAGTGTAGAAAGCATTCCAACGAATGCTTCTAAAAAGAAAAAAAAAAAAGAAGTTAAAGTGACTAAGAGTAGCAGAAAAGGTCAAAGATTCTGGTTATGTTTTAGTTTGCTATTTAAAAAGAAAAAAATGGCATTGCTAAATCCATTTCAAAGGAAGTGAAAGTCATATTGGCTTAAGGCTCAAGAAGTTATATTTTGTGAGCTGCCCGGAACAGAAAGATTAAACTGAATAATGCAGTTCAGCCAAATAACCCTTACTGTAGTTCAGGTTAACACTGATTGTCAGCCAAATAAAACATACAGTAGGGTAGTATCTGTCTTCTACTTTCTAAATTAGATTAATGGAAAAATTGATAATGTAAGAACCCTAGTCAACTGTCCCTTCTTCAGCATTTCCGTCAGGAAATAAAAATGCGTTATATAAGAGGCTTTAATCACAGTAGATTTTTTTTTAAAAACAGATAAACCCCAGCTAAAACCAGTGGAAGAAAACATTAGCACCACTGCCTTATAAACAGACTAACAACTGCTTCTACTAAGGTAGCATTCTTTTGTTAGAATCCTCATTTTCTCTGTCATTTTTTTAACAGGAAATGTGCTTAGCAGGACCTTCCTGATCCATGAAAGAGGATAAATTTACCAGAATATAAGAGCCTGCAAAACCAACTGTTTAATCTCAGTACATAAGATTTATTCTAAGGCCACAGGCTTGGTCAATGATAACATCACTGCCTCACCCAGGAAAATACCTAGAACAACACTTTGGGATACAGTCAGTCATTAAGACCCTATTAGCTTCTACCAAATACCAGTTAACCAGTCCATAGGCTTCTCATAGCTGTCAGATTAACAGAATATAATTTCAAAGATTGGTACTGGTTATTACAGAATCTTATTAAATCCTAAAAATCTGTCAAGTTACTTTAGCTTAATTTTGTGATGCAGAAAGGAGAACTTGCCCTTTAAAATAAGGGTTGGCAGAGCCTCACCCTTCTGGTGCTGGCAGTGTCATGTACACAACAGAAGAAACATGACGGTCAGGGAAGAGGAGGAAATTCTTCACAGCTCAGTTATGAAGTTTCAAACTATAGCTCCCACAGCAGCGTCAGGCCAGCACAAGCCAGCAGCGCCGACAGAGGCACCCCCACCTCCCCACACCCATAAGAGGTTAGTTGCAGCTGGAGCACCTGCAGGTAAGGGGTGCTGCCCATTTTGCCAGCAGTACCACCATAGGTTAGCTGCCTGCAGGACTACGGTCTGGAAAAGCAACACAGTCATGAGAGTCTGATGAAAGGGTATAGGAAAGCCCACAATCACCACCAAACACTGGACAGAAACCCAGGTAAGAGTAGTACTGGTGGTTTTCCAGATAGAAGCTGCTGTATAAGACAGAAAAAAAAGAGGCCTGACAGTATTTTAGAGAATAAGCTCCAAGGAACAAATTGAACAGCATATTGAGACTAGGGCAGAAGTGGTTCTTTTTAACTGGCCCCTCAGATCACAGTTCTGGGCATGGAGGAGCCTTATCCTCCCTAGGAGATGTCCATGCTACATAGTGGAGTGCCCAAGGAAGAGTCAGAGATAACCTGGAGAGGATGCTTGCTCCGGAGCACCATTCTGAACCAGGTCCAAAGCAAGGAACACAGTCCCCTGCAGACCAATACACAACACATGCACGTCCAGAATTAGGAAGAATTGTGCAGGGTGTTGTCTTGAGTCCTACTGTCAAAGGTGCACCAAGTTGTAACAGCTGTTAGCAGTCATAGCAGAAGTGACAAGTAACATTACCTATTTCAGGTTTGTCAAGGAGACTGATTAGGATGCGGAAGGGTTTCAAATAAGCTTGATGCTGTTCCTCTGTATCAGACTCTGGGAGTTTCTGATGTAAAATTTCAATCAAACTCTAGTAAAAAGAAAACATCAACATGTTACATGTAGAAAAGAGATTGCCATTTTATTAAGACCTGAAGTGCTTCTAAATTTGATTTTGTTTAGTACTGACTACAATTGAACTTCAATTTTCCATACAGGGTAGAAAATGACATCTTCTCATCTGCAGTCAAGAGCTGATCTTATTCAGGGAAGCATTTTTAAATAATTCAGATAGTTCATCAAAGATGCTACCCTTTGGTTTCATTAGATTCCATTTGCATAGCACATACAATATTGGGATAAATGCAGTACAGCAGGCATTCAGACAGATGAAAATATAACCACCAAAAGGATGTTATCTTTAGGGACAGAAAGCAAAGGACAAACCAAGTCCAGAACAATTCCAGACACAGTTTGCAGTAATATTTAAAAGGATCATCTGTATACAATGAACACCAACCTCAACCAAAAGATCTTTAGAATATTTTCCAAAGAAATAAATAGCATGGTCTTCAGAAGTTGTTGAGTCTGCAGCAAAAGTACCACCTTTAATATCAGAGCCTACAAGATAAACAGAGACATCAGGAGTACAGAGAAACACTACAGTACAGAGCACTACACACGTCATTTATACAAATATTGACATTACATGGTGGTTTTAATCTTTGTCATTTCACCACTTTGCTTGAAACTAGCTCTTGTACTGCCCAAGGATGGCCCACACATTGCAGTTTGAGGCCTCCAGATGTGCTATACTGAACATAAAACCAAGCCCAGATCCAGACATGGGGTCAGGAAGGGCAGCCTTCATGCAACTACGCGGCTGTAGCTCTTGCCCTGTCACTATTAGCTGCCTCTTATGCTGTTAAAAGGAGGCAGATGGGGAGAAGCTATAGCTCCCTTATAGCCCCTCCTTGACAATTAAGCCCACATGGGAATTACTTCGACTATTACTTGCAGAAGAGCAAGGTTAAAACAGTGCCACCCTCCTTTCAGTCCACTGAACCACTTCAGAATGAGCTGAGGATGGGACCAGAAATAACTCATCGGATACCCTGTGATTCAGGACAGTGAAATGAATTCAACTCTGAAGAGAAGACTTGTTTCCCAAATGAATGCTTAATTTTGTTAAACAGGTACTTAATAAATGGCACCTAAAGAACACTTTATTTTACCATCATTCATTAACTGCTGAAAAAGTGTATTGCATTTTTAAGCACTGATTTTTTTCTCTTAGGTATTCAGAATATTGAATATCACTGTATGTTGTACAGTACCTAGCAACCATGCATATAATCTTCTATTGAGTGACATGTCTCTCCTCAACAATGTCTGTGTAGCTGCTGACAGAATATAGACTAAATCAGTCCTGTGCAACAGAATAGTGCTTTCATTGCAGTCCTAGGATGAAAAACACACTTTAGTTGTTTATGAACACTGAAACCAGTCAAATTGGTAATAAGTTTATGTTTTGGGGAAAAAAAAAAGGCAACAAAACATCAACAACAAAATATTTTGTATACCAAAAATCTCAAGAAAGGGAACATGACACAATTGTGATCACTTTCATATTTAAGGTACAGAGCTACAGTTGAGCTGCAAATATAAAAGACTTCATTATGTTATGCCTTAAAATTACTTGCTACTTTCAAAATACTGACTATACTACTAGGTAAGTTAGGAAATGATGGGGAACAGCTCTTGTTTCAAGAAATATTTTCTTTCCTAGTCTTTAACAGAAGTATCTTAGTTTAGAGCAGAAAATTCCAAATGCTGCAATCCTACTTGGAAAAGGAGCTTGATATTTTTTCCATATGCAGTTTCTCAGGCCTGACTACTTCAAGCACATTCCAAATACTACACAGTATTCACTGCGAAAGCACATCTTCTTTTGAAGCTGTAAGGAGTCTGAGAAGCAGAAGAGTCTCCTCTAGTATTAAAATTGATGGATGGTAGAACAAAAAACTGCAAAATGTGTTCACTGATTTTGAAGGTACAAAATTCAGACATTTGGCAGTAACAGAGGTAGGAGTTGGATTGGTTTCACAGAAGACACCTTCCTGCACAAAGTGCATGTGTGACAATACCAAAATAGTCCTCTTACCAAAGCTGTATAAAATGGAAAAAAGAAGAGAATCACTTCCAGAGTGTTTCTTTGCACAAGGACATTTGAATCCAACACTGATACACACAAAGACTTTATCTGTAAAAGGAAAAGAAAGCACAACAGTGTTTTACTTCATCACATTTAAACTACAATCACTGTTAATAACCACAAGAAGGAAAGAAAGCAAACTTGGTTACATGTGAACAATATATTTTTAAATAAGAGGAGAATTACTCAGCCATTTCACTCCTGCCTCCAAATAAGTTTTAAAAAGTTTTGTAGAATACTGTTAAAAGAATCGTTAATAATTGTGAAATACTTGGTTTTGTAACAATACAGAATGTCACAGTGTGACATCACCAGCTATCAGACAGATTGTGAAGCCTCACAAAATGCAGATATTAAAGTACTCTAACTAGCATTACAGTTATTCCATCATGCAAGTTTAACATAAATTACTACCTACTGAAGATTCTCAGTTTACTGAAAAAATTAAAAAATGCTAAATTGTCTTCTAGGCAGGACTGCAAACACTTTGAGAAATCCACATTAAACATTGTATATACTGCATTATAGAAAACCTGGTCTTCAACCTCAAATGCAAATTCACAACAGAGAGAAAAGATGTCAGGTTTACCTTCTGATTTGAACCAGAGTCAGTCTTTTAAGGCTGTATGCAGTACTAATTACCAAAAACTGCAGAAGCTTCAGAAGACTTGCATTCTGCAGGCTAACCAAAACCAGTATGGAAGATTCTCTGCTATATTTCAGGTAGGATGCTCGCATTAAATAACCGTATTAAGCAATTCCATCTCTCTCTCCAAAATATTTTTAAGAGCATGTAATTCTAATTTAATGCAGAGAAGGCACAATCTGCTAGTATGCTGGTATTACGGTAGATAAGACTCTTCTACGATGAGTGTAATAAACTTACTGTGAGCTTATGATCAGTGCCGAGCATGTACTTCTGCTGTTTTCCAGACAGCTCTCTGTTGATATGACTGACAACAAAGAGAGAAGCAGGCAACCTGATGGATGGGCTGACCAGGACACTGCCCCAGAGTGCTCCATAGAACACCTCTTGGCCCATCAATAAGGAGAGCTTCACAAGCAGAGCATCTGTTCTGTATGGAAATATATTTGCCATGATAAAACAGATTTTTGTTAGTTCTGTTTTATACCATAAAAAGACAATTATACAAGAATTAGTATTATTTAATTATTATTTAATTTCCTCATCTTTGTATTGTCAGCATTGCCCTTTTCATGTGAAGATGGCCAGCATCTGATTGTACAAAAACAATCAAAAAACACTCAATCCTTTGTCACTGCGCACACTCACTGAAACAAAGTTTCTCTGCATACTTCGGAAACTTCTCCAGTAATTGCCTGCAAACATTAAGTTTTGACCAAATTACCAGAGTAGCTCTGATTGCAAAATATTTATGGTGAGAGGTGTGCAATGCTGAACTGGCAATAATTTAAGCTGATGCTAGGCTCTGAAAGCCTATTGTACTCAGTCTGGGAAGTGGAAGATATTCTATGTGTTTGTACTTACAAATCAACGGGCTCAATTTTTAAGTCACCAAACAAAGAAAAACATGAGATAAAATGACACACTGTCAGTTATTGCACACATGACCCATACACTGAAATGAGTTTAAGGGCAATCACACTGAAGGTCCCATGACTGAAGGTACATTCTCTGCTTTGGCAACTCTGTCAGTACTCTGGTATTTTACTATGATGTAGGAATTAAAACCTCATATGAGGAATGTAGAAGTGGAAAAAGAGGAAGAAGTCCAGCACAGAAGAGGGAACACCACCCCCCACCCCCCCGCAAAATCTGATATTCTTTTCCATTTCTTTATAAAGCAGCCCTCAAGCCATTTTTCTTTCCCATTTTGTGTGTGTGTGTGCAAATATGTGTGTGCTTAAAAAGGAAATAGTGTCTAGGATGAAGCACGACCTGTGCTAGTACTTCTGCCACTTTCAGGAACAGCAGGGGACGTATTAGTGTTAATCCTCAGTGTTCAAGATTCTGAAAATATTCAGTGGAGAGTCTCTCATGAAGCTGAATTTAAAATTTATCTAACACATCTTCCAACAAGATATCTTCGTCTATCTTTCTTCCTTACAATGAGCAAACTAAAACCCGACTTTCTCATATAACTTTTATATTTCACGAAATATAAAATTAAATTAGTTTTAGCATAAATCTTTCACAGTGAAATATACAGTCAGTTCCTGTCTGTGATCCTGGTTGTTCAAAGCAAAGAGGAAAACAATGTCATCAAGAATAGGGAAAAAAGGTATAATAAAACCAGTAGTTGGATCTTAGAAGTTAATCAGTCATTCCCGTTAACTCACTAGTTCACATTTAGTCAGTTTCAAAATAAGTTTGGTCTCCCTAAAAAGGCTTCAGATAGACAGGAGATTCAGTTCCAAGGGAACCCCTTTCTCCCCCAAGTCTCCAGCAACTAGTGCTGTAGGAAAGAGAAAACTATACACCATCACTTATAAGCCTGCCTGACAAAAAGAACATACTAAAATCCATGTTTCTACAGCAGATGTATGAGAGGTATATACTTGTCCATAGATCTGATGTTCTGGAGTTGGCAACTGAACTCCAGCACTTGAAATGAGCCGCTCCAGCAATTGAAATGAGCCTTCAATTTAATACTTGTGTTTAAAAAGAGGCATTAGTTGTAGCAGTATTTTGCCTATCAACTGTAATCTATGCAGCTTAGCATATCTCGCCTTTTTTTTTTTTTTT
>VXBL01002193.1:506854-520166 GCA_013400195.1 Aramus guarauna
TGGTGTATGCACAGCTATTCAAGATTCAAAAAGGGCAGAGAGAAGAGCCAACACATCCAGACTGGTAATACAGAAAGAAGTACATTACCAATGAAACATTTACTGACTCCTTAAGCAAAGAAACATTTGGATGAAACCTACAGCGGTTGAGTTCTTGTAAGATCTTACACAACAGTTGTGGTAACTGAAGTAAAACCACTACGCAAATGGGTGCTGAGCTGCTCTTCTCAGCACACTTCCTGATCCTGAATGCCATTGTACTGAACGCCATTGTCATTATTGCTGGGGCACCCAAGAGTGAGAGAGAGACTTTTTTTCACAATAGATTTTATAAGAGTTGTCTCGTGCTTGTGTTTTCAAACCCTGAGGGTAAGTATCTCCTATAGAAAGACTGGAAAGAATTCAGCTTCTCTCTTGTGTTACAGTATTGAAATAGAATTTATGGACAGAGCAGTAGTTTGGGGAGTCAGGTTAATTATTGAGGAGTTCAGAGGAGCTTTAAGAAATAGTTCTTATTCTTTTATCTCAGCACATCTATTTTTAACCCTCCTTTTGCTCTTCTCTCCTCTTTTCCTCCTGAGATGAAAATAGAAGGGGAAAGGGTTTTTGTACTTTAGTACTATTCCTTGCATCTTTCAGGGACTCATCATTCTTCGACCCTTAGAAGGTCTTTTATCAAGCCTTCGACATAGATTGCTGACAGAAATTTCTGGAGAATTCCCTAGGAAAGCAACACACTGTATATTGCTTTTAAATTAATATTAGTTCTCACCTGTCATAAATTTCTGATCCTTCTTCCAGTCCAGGCAGCAGTCCAATTACAAAGGCTTGAAGACCAGGCAGGAGGGACTTTTGGAGAGGAAGAAAGTATTTCTCGTACAAACCAAGGAGAACAGGCCTCACTGACATTGCTGCATTTGCCAGCAGAGGAAACAAACCAGAGCTTTTTTTTTTTTTTTAAAAAAAAAAAAGAGAGAAAAAGATAAGGAAAAAAATTTAGATAATTAAAATAGACTTTGGAATGCATGCACCTTTAAAGAAAAGTTTACCTGTACAAGAATAAATCCTTGGCCAGCCATTTTGTCCCAATAATTTTAAAGATTATTTCATAGGTTTCTAGTGCTTTTAAATGCACTCCACTAGGTAGGGCTGGATGCAAACACTGAGATAATCTTTTACTGATGATGAGCCGTCTTGGCAATAGAGAATACTTCAGGTTACTCTGAAGAGCCTGTGGAAGAACGGAGATGAGAATAAATAGATATAATGAAGTTGCAAGTAAATAGCACGTTAGCCATTGATCACTGTCTACTAAGGCAAACAGATGTTTCACAGCAGCTTGACATCTGGGATATTTTCAGGATTAAGCAAATTCCTGACTCTCCCCAAGGTTAAGTCATGGTCTTATTCTACGTAATTATTTTCAACTTGAAGTTCTTCTATCTGGCCTGAAAAAAGGTTTTGAGAAAGCAGCAGACAAGTGAACTAACCCTTCCTTGCTCATTTCTAAGAAACATACCAAAACAGTTCAGAAACAACCTCGGCATTCACTTGAATGCTGAATACTCTCATCAGCAGTTAGAGGAAGAGATAAACCTCATCATCTTTCAAAGGTGCGTGCAACTTATCGTTTAAGACTTTGCAGTTAGTGGGCATGAGAATGTAGAATCTGTGAGACTACTACTGTGTTATTTCTCCCATTTGCTGTCATGCCTAAACTGAGACACCAGCTGTTAGTACAGAGCTTCTAGTAAATAAGATTTACTCAAGAAGAAAAGGTCTGAGAGTTTGTAACAAAAGTAAATAGAAATGTCACATCTTTCTGAATCACATACAGTACAGATGCCATTTAGAGCCAATTAATTTCCTTCCTTCCCTCCCTCACTATGAGCATGAGATCTGCATTTTAACAGGTACTAAAAACTAGAATCCAAAAATACAGCAATATTTACATATGAAACCAAACCAGGTTGTACTTGTGGAGTTATCTTTTATACCTTTTATTTTTGAGAGATTTACTCATGTAATATATGAGTGATATTATTTCAATATTAAAGATTAAAACCCTTAGTACTTGTAACAACTTTGAAGACTGCCGGAAAGCTGGACTTTGATCCATTCTGTTTATATTGGTTGGTATGTATTTGCCCACACCCTCTGTAGATATAAAAGAAGGTAATTACAAAAAATATGCCAGTGGTAAATATTTTTCCTCTCAATCTTTAGATTGAACAAATACCATGTTAATATTCTATCAGTTAAATTTTAAATATCAACTAGGTAGAAAATGAAAACATTCATTGTTTAATTTACAGAGAATCTGCTCCATTACCGAAATAATGCCATTTCATACAAATTTCTTGTTTGGCTTATTTAACTTCCTAAGGATGTGAAGTAGATCTCCACCGGCAAATAAGGACACTCCTTCACCAAACATCAGAGATAGCTAAGCAAAACATTTAGTCAGAAGAGGAAAAAATAATCCAGGCATATTAGGAGTTGAATAGTGCATATGCGGGGATAATTCAGTTTTAAGTATTTTTCTTGGGTAACTCTGAAACCTTCATATGTCCAAATTCCAGCACGTGAGACTAACTTAGAAGAAGACTAAATTCATGTACACGTGTCAACTATACTGCTTCACCTAAAGAATCAGAAGACATCTCTGTACAGGAAGCAAGATTTGAAGACATTTATGATGATGCTTATACATAAGCTGAGGAGAGTTTCTGCCCATCACATCAGAACAATTCTGAGATGAAACTCCCTTCTCAAAAGCATGTAATCTTTTTTCTGACTTGGGCTGAAGAAATACACAGTTGGACACAAGCTACAATTCTTCTCAAGAGTGGGTGTTCCTGGTAAACAGTTGTCTCTGATCTTCCAGCAGATGCAAGGGATTTTAAACCACACTGCAACATATTAGAAGACTGTGGTTGCACCAAGAGCCATTCCAGCAGAGAGGTGGGCTGGCTGCTACCTTGCCGAAAGGTTCAGATTCTTAACAGCTTCCCCAGAATTGCAGGGCTCAAAGAATTTTAAAAGAGTTGAAAGACATTAATTAGCAGATGGATCTAAAACTGTTCATTGAAATAAGAGTGACATGATAATATACAAAAACTAATTGGAAATATATGATCCGACAGGCAAATCTAAGAAGCTTGATTTTTAAATATCCTGAGCTCCCACAACTGAAAAAAAGAATCAGTTGACTGTGAGATCTAGGACTGGTGAAATGCCATTATAATTTCAGCTTTACAGGTAGGTAAATGTTGTGGTAGCATGCCTGGTATCATTGGCACTCTATGCAGATGAAGATCTCATCCCAAACCATTGCTTCCATATTCAGAATCCAACACTAACAACTGCAGATGGACAACTCTGCTCACAGGTTTTGACATCTATTATTCACCCACTCTTTTGATTCTTGTGAGCTTAGTTTGACAGTCTTTAGTTACATATGGGCTGAAGGCCATCCATGATCTACTTCTCCTTGTCTCCAACTGCTTTCCACATGAGCAGTTATGGTGGCAGAATTGTTAAATGTCACTGGAACTGCCAGCAAGCACTCTATGCTTAATATATCGTCCCAGGATTTGGTTTTCACAGATCAATGAGAAATCAACAATCCCAGAAAACCAAGAAGTGTTTGGCCTACCACTGGCTTTTAAAATAAAGACTTTAATTAGTAAGTCAGGAAAAAATGAGACATGCAAAGGAATAACTTATGTCCACGTGCACATGCCATTTTCAACTTTTTACAGATTCTTTTTCTTTATGACTGACTAGAGAATACATTATACACACTAAACATTTTCTAATGCATAGGCATGCTCAGAGTTTCTTTGAATGTGGGCTATAAAGGATAGAAAGGGAAAGGTATTTATTCTTTGTAGCAGTGTACATATGTGCCTTGAATCAAACAAACATAGACACACATACACAGAGGAATATTTGCATTTCCACAGTTACTGCTTTAAGTCATTCTGCACTGCTTTATAGGACCACTAGAGATCAGTTAGATCAATTTGCCTAGACATAAAAAACCCAAGCAAATCAAGTAAATATTTTTATTTACATAACTATAATTCCAGAAAAAGGCAGTATGTTCATCAATTTATAAGATTATCTTCAACTAGGAGATACTATAATTCTTGTTTTAGACAACAGGGCTTGGGAGGAGCGGAGGGAGAAGGAGAGCATGCAATTCCATTTTCCAGTTATTCATTTTCCACATAAGTAAATAACATTCTAAACAGAACTCCCACTTCCATAAAAATGGCAGCATGAAGTTCAAAGATTGTTGTTGTGAGGAAGCTGTAAACTAGGAGCTGGAGTTATATTAAAAAGAGGGAAAAAAAATTATGTATAAAATATCCCTAGTCCTGCACATTGCATTTGTGCATCAGGTGTGGTGAAGTGCCATAAAGCAATTAGGAGGCAAAGCTTCCCTTCTTCTCAAAGACAGAAGGCTTGTCTTCGACAGAAGGCAAGCGGTGGTTGTGTTTGTAACTCGGCCAACAGTTGTTATAAAGCTGTAGCAGTCGGAGTTCTCATATTAAGCAACCGGTGTAATTAATGGCTATGCTCATTAAACCCATGTTTCAGAAGGATCCTTCTCTTCTCTCCCCTCAAGAACAGGCATATTGTAACATTAAGTGTTACTACTGAAACAAACAATAGTTGCGCAGCTGCAATTAGTTTTATGCTCTGTCCCCTTCCACTCCAAACAGACCGTTTGGCTGAGATCCCATTCACCTTCAAGTTCCTGAAGCAAGAAAAGCCTACAGAAACAAAAAGTAACATACTTATTTTCTATTGAAAGTCAAATTAAAAAAAAAACCCAAACTTTGAAATTGCAGGCTAAAGACAAAAAATTAGTATTGTAAGAAGTTATAATCTGTGCATTTACACATTTGTGTGACGTCCAAGGATAAAAAGCTGTTTGAAAGCCTTTTTTAAAGGGCAAACATTCCTATTATTACTGAGCAAACCAACCATGCTGTAAGCATAAAATAAATCCCTCTAGAACAACTTTTTCAAAGGTTATTATATTTTGTTTTCATGGTGAACAATAACTATAAGTGAACATCTTGCTCAGAAAGGCATGCCAGCCAGGCTCAGTGGCAACAGTCACTAGCAAAGCTTCTGTGCAAGTTCCATATCACTGATAACCAAAAACCGCTGACAAATTGTTGACAGGTATTTCTGCCAATATGCATGGCAAAGTCCTGTCCATTATTCTTGTCAGACAGATGTAGGTTGTTGGGGGTTTTTTTGGTAGGTTGGTTGATTTATTTGTTTGGGTTTTGGTTGTTGTTGGTTTTAACATATATGGATTAAATGAACAAACAGGAGAGTTTAAATATTCACTTGCCAAAAACCTAGTGAGATTTGGTGCTGTTCTATGAATCAGTAAATTTCAGAGACTTTTCTGAAAACCTCCTTTCATAGTTTCCTTACAAAGGCAGGCTGTGGAATCCAATATTTACTACTGCTCAGTTCTTAATTTTGCAAACTGTGTCACTTATCTACTGTTCACCTGCACCCAGACTTAAAATTTCGAGAAGATATATGCCTATACTCTGGATTAAAAACCCTAATGCAAACTATGCAACTTGAATTTTCCTAACTTCATAATTTTAGCTTCTTAGTTGCCTGAAGTTGCCCCTAGATGAATACTTTTATATCTATTTTACATAATATACATACCTTGTTTGTACTCTGAATAGACAGTGACAAGTATTTTGGATATGAAAAGGATGTTAAAAGCACCTATTTCACTGACAAGCCTGCATATGCTGAACCATCACCTATTTTTAGGTTTAAAAGACAACGCCCCTCCCCTCCAGCATTTTTTTCTATCAAAGTGATTTCGCAGAGCTGTATCCACTTACAACATTGGAACAATCTGGCAAAATCTGCAATAGCACAATCACATTTTAGCACTAGGACAATTGGGAAGGATTAGTGTATTATGGATGCAGCAATCTGTACTGAACATCTGAAAAACTTAGTCACAAACCCGCGCTTTCCAAACAGTGAACATATGCAGATTTGCAAAAAAAATAAAAACATGATTCGAAGCTGTATCCAAGAACAGTACTGAGAAGAGAATAATCCTATTTCTTGAAGCATGGTGCAGTCTATGCTGCAGCTACTAAATGACCAGCTTACAGTAACTAGAGCTTGAACAGAAGAAAAGCACAGAGAGAAAGATATTTACAAGTGAAATATGAGGAAGTTTCAAGGCAAAGCTGAAGCCCCCCTTTAAAACATTAACATCTATATGTATTGCCTGTTTTATCCACCTGTTTGCATCTGACCATTCATATTCTTCCATATGTTTTTATAAACGTTACTTTCCACTGTTGCTCCTTCACCATGATGATGCATAACACCTGCACTATTCAATTTAAAATCCCTAAAATCTTTCTCTTACAAACTTGAGGTGTAGCGTAAGTTAGCAAATTCTGCCAACTCTAGAACACGGTTTCTCTCCATCCTTCGCTCACGCTCACACTTGGTACCTGCAGTTCTGTTCAGAACACTGCAGGGGAGAATCACCTTACCTAACCTTAGAAGCATGGGGCAGCTAAAAAACATGGGCAAAACTGCAGTAACTCACCTCAGGCTCCCTATAAAACCAGTGAGGAACACACACAATTTTAGGACAGTGTTCGTCTGACCTACTTTAAGTAACAAGAGATGAGTCACAACAGCAACAACAAAAATAAAAATAAAAACGCTTCTTCCTGTGACTAAAAGTGATTCAAGGTGAAGCTGTCCACACTGAACTAATCTCAAGTTAGATAAGGCTCATCTCCCTTAAGTGATAAAAAATAATCTTTCTAGATCTACAACTGACCCGTTTGGCTGACCATTCAGATTAAAGTCAACTGGTTTCTCTGGTGCTTCCCTGGTTCTACAAGTCACTGTGATGAGTTAGAACCATAGAAGCAACAGAGACGCTGAAAAACAACCTTCAGTTTAACCTTGGTAGCTAAGTAGTAAGAAAGAAGTAGCAGAACTGTCTCTTTTCACCAGGAGTAACAGCAGCAAGAGCTCCAAGATCATTTGTTTCAGTCAAGGCCAAATGGATCTGGATCAGCTCCCTCCATTCTTTTCCCCTCATATATAAGTAGGAAGAGCCTGTGCTGCTTCCTCCAGACCTTGTATTGAAAGGGTAATGTCACTGAGCTTCTACTGAAATGAGAGCACGTGTGTGTGTGCGTGTGTGTGTGTATGTTAACTTGTGTGTGTGTTAACTTGTGAGACTCAATAGTGCAAAGTATTGTTGAAGCCTGACTATAGAGGAAAAAGCCTCAGAAAAATATTACACCTGTATAAGCAAGAACACCCACAATTAAAGTCAACAACATAAAAATACTCAAGAAACATATGCTTAAGAGAGATCTTCCACGCTACTCTAGAAGCATGAATAGTACTTCCGAAACTCCTCAACTTAACCTCTTTCTCAGCATTTTCACATTTGCTTAATAATAGGCATCACTGCACACCAGTTATTGACACCCAGGTTCCTGAATATAACCATGTGCAGTGTTTAAAAATGGTTTTACCACTGAGATACTGTTGATCTCCTCCCTCCTACCCAATCTCTCCCTGCTCATTCATTCACCCTCAGAACTGACTGCAGAAGAAATTAGGCTCTTACGTTAGAAACCCCTCTCCTCCCCCCAACACTAACAGCACTCAACAACAATATTTACATTTGAGGATGTAAGAGACCAAGTAATCATAGGAATTAAGAGAATAGCTACTGACATCTTATTTCACAACCTTCCTTTTGTCAGCACATTCCCCTAACATAGCATCCTTATTTTCATATAAAGGATAGAAGCAGATGAACACTGGGGATGATTTGCTGTACCAATTCTTAAGCTCCTAAAACGATTAAGTCGATAAAATACCACAGCAGATGGACTGAGGTAAAAGCTAAAAGCTTTTTTGCTTGGTTTCTACTATGCTGCTACATATTTTGGCAATTCTGTACCTGAATAAGAGTTTCAGATAGGTAATAATCAGTTCCATATATTCATCTAGGTCAAGATAAAAGATCAAAGCCTACCTCTTGCCACAGGTAAGAAATCTCTCACCCTAATTATTTCTTATTTTCCCTTTGGAGGGAAGCATTCTGAAGGCCTTTAGCTTTCCTTATTGACTCGACAGGAATCAGGATGCAACACTGAAGGCAGAAATGTGTAACTCCTCTTGCCAGAGTAATATCCTCTTCCTTGGAAGAGGAAAGGACATGGCTGCCCTTAAAAAAACCCTCAATTTGGCAAATGTTGTCCCAATTTTCAAGAAGGGTAAGAAGGAAGACCTTGGTAATTACAACCTGTCAGTCTCACTTCATCGCCTGGTAAAATTATGGAGCAGGTTATTCTGGGGGTTATTGAAAAAAACACTTGAGAGACAACACAGTCATTGGTCATAGTCAGCATGGGTTCATGAGAGGAAAGTCCTGCGTAATCAACTTAATTGCCTTTTATGACAAGGTCACTCATCTTGTCCACCAAGGGAAGCCAGCAGATGTGTTTCTTCTGAACTTTAGCAAAGCTTTTGATACTGTCTCTCATGGTATCCTTCTGGATAAACTATCTAGCACACAGCTAGCAAAACCGTAATACGTTGGGAGAGCAACTGGCTTATGGGTCGGGCTCAAACGGTTATAGTAAATGGGGTTACATCAGGCTGGGAGCCAGTCATCAATGGGTTCCCCCCTCCCCAGTTTTAGGGCCAGTGCTCTTTAATGTTTTTATAAATTATCTGGATGCAGAAATTCAATGTACATTAAGTAAGTTTGCTGATGATACTGAACTACGAGGAGCTGTGGACTCCCTCGACGGTAGAGAGGCCTTATACAGACCTGGATAGACTAGAGAGCTGGGCAGTCGCGAACCGTATGAAATTTAACAAGAGCAAGTGCCAGATTCTCCACCTGGAACAGGGTAATCCTCATTATACATACAAATTGGAGGGTGAAAGGCTGGAGAGCAGCCCTGTGGAAAGAGATCTGGGGGTCTGAGTTGATGGCAAGTTGAATATGAGTCAACAGTGTGCCCTGGCAGCCAAAAGGGCCAACTGTGTCCTAGGGTGCATCAAGCACAGCATAGCTAGCTGGTTGAGGGAGGTGATTGTCCTACTCTACACCACACTGGTGCAGCCCCACCTCAAGCACTGTATGCAGTTTTGGGCACCTCAAGGTAAGAAGGACATCAAGCTATTAGAGGGTGTCCAAGATGGTGAAAAGTCTCAAGGGCAAGACTTGCGAGGAACTGCTGAGGTCACTTGGTTTGTTAACTGTGGAGAAGAGAAGGCTGAGGGGTGACCTCATCACAGTCTACAGTTCTCTCAAGGGGTGCTGATCTCTCTCTAGTGCCCAGTGATAGGAGATGAGGAAATAGAATGAAGTTGCATCAGGGAAGTTCAGATTAGACACTAGGAAAAGATTCTTCACTGAGAGGGTGGTCGGTCACTGGAACATGCTCCCCAGGAAAGTGGTCATGGCACCAAGCCTGTCAGAGTTCAAGGAGTGTCTGGACAGTACTCTTAGTCATATGGTTTAATTTTAGGTAGTCCTCAGAGGAGCAGGGAGTTGGACTTGGTGATCCTTATGAGTCCCTTCCAACTTGAGATATTCTATGATTCTATGGATTCTCCTCCCCTTTGAAAACTCTGTAGAATTAAGGCTTAGCAACAATAGCAAAGGCATGTGAGGCATCTATCGGGTAACAACAGATGTTTCCTTATGAATTTTGCAGGAGTTATCTCCTCCCACCCCTGTTTCCTTAATGATTGTAACTACTCTTGCCGCACGTATACTCAGAAAGAGCTTTACGTTAAAAGAGACCAAGTGGGACGCAAACGACACACACCTTGTTTCTTGGGCAGGAGGAGAAGGCACACTTCCTAGGTGTTTTCCCATAAAAGTCCTTTTCTTTCTTCATACACTCAGCCATATTTTCCATGGTCACCCAAAAGACACCACCAGCAGCAAATCAATTATTTCCCCAAATACAAGGGAAGGGCATGGTCAAGTAAATTTGATCTTTAAATATAAATGCTGACTCAGAATTTATACTAAAACTTGTGACCTCCTGTTCTATATAAAGACTTTTTTTTAGCTGCTCTAGAGTGAGTAACCAGCATCCTGAAGGTTTCTTCGACGCAAAACCAAAATTAACTTAGCTGTATAAAGGACATAAACACCATTTGAAGGAAACCTCTGTTGCTTTTACCAGAATTTCTCACATTTATATAAAAGATACTGAATTAGCTGCTTCCATTACCTCTCCTTTATGAACTAATATTTTGCTTGAGTGAATTTTCAATTTTGTTAAATATTGTCAGTTACAAAAAAGTCAGTAACAATACAAAGATAACAAACAAATGGAAAAAATATTCCTGTGACACTACCTTATTGAGCTTGCCAAGGGAAGATATAAGATCCGCCCATTCACTTGATGATTCAAAGTTTCTCAAAGCTTTCTCAATTGCTGAAGAATAATTTCTGTATCTGTAATCACCAAGTAACTCCTGCTCTTCTGGATCCATCTTTGGTTCTCATAGCAAGGTGAAATTTCCTAGTAAACTAAAACATGCACACATTACAAAAAAATAACCCACATTTAAGTTGTGGCAAACCTAAAATACTATAAGATAACAATAAATATGTAGAAGCACTAACAGATCACAATAAACAGGTCATCTGGTCAAGTTTCAACACAAAGTTAAAAATAATTTAACAAGCATGACTCCAACCCCCCACTGCCTGTTTTAGAAGTTTTGCAGTCACATTTTCCTATTTATGAAACATGTTTTTTTCCTTCCAAGCATGTGGATCTCTCACACAATAACAAAGGAATATAAAGTCTCATTATAAACAAGGACAAAGAGTTAGGGAGAAGCAAATAGTTTTCATAACTTATCACCTATGCAGTGTTTTGAAAGGTTACCTGTAGCCATGGAATGTGAAACATTTCAAATCAAAATTCAACTTTCCAGAGGAATCCCATTAAAGGGCCTCTCAGCCCCCAGCAGAAGGAGCCCTCAGAACTCTGCACCTCAACCGGTCAGCAGCAGAAGCTGAAGTACGAGACTAAGCTGCTGTGCCACAATGTCAGTGCATTCAAATCTTCCTTTATTTCACCAAAAAGTACACATCTATTTTTACAGAGGAAAATAAGTTATTCAGACCTGATTTTCTCATAGTCTGCAACACATTTAGATTAAAAAAAAGCAAAATGCACCTGTTTTAGAACAATGGGAAATGGGCGTGACTGGATTTTACATACTGAAAAAATCATACCTTTGCTCCTATGCTAGCTATGATGCTAGTTCTCCTGTTAGCTAATATCAAAATATTCTTCTAGAGAGATGCTTAGGTTTAGGAATGCCAAGTTTAGGTCAACCCGTGCTACATTACTGAGACAGAAAGAAAGCACAGTCCTGTAACAAAACATTTTATAGTGTTTCTTAAAGACATCTGCTTTCATTTTCCTACTGTTAGGACACAAAAATAAATATAAGTAGTCTTCTATATTCCTTAAAAGTAGCTCATCTCAGCACTTTTTAAAAAATAATCAACTGAACAACTGTGTATCGTCCATTAACTTTAACAAACAACAATAACTACATCAAGATTTTGGTAGCAAACACTCAGAAACAGAAAAATGCTGGATGCACCCACAAAAGAGAAACGATTTTAAAGACAAGTTTAAGCCACTTTTGCACTCCCTAATAGTAGGATTCAGCCATTGCTGATAGAACCACTTTATGTCATCTGACCTAGATCCACCTATATATTTAAAAAAAACCAAAAAACAAAAAACCCCAAAAAAAGAAGTATTCTCACACAATGTCATCAGGGCCATGTTCGGTTGGGTGGTTTTGTTTGTTTGTTTTGCTACAGTAAAAAGTTTAATCTTCTGTTTTCACCAGGATGTATTCAGTGCTTCTCACAGCAGAAAGAGTAAAAAAAAACCCACTGCCTTACAGGGTATAACATTTGTCTGGGATGCAGCTATCCTTGCTCCAACAAGGATTTAAAAATAATGTCAACCCTCCCATAAAACCTAACAAAGTGGCAAACTTGCAGTATAGTGTCAGCAAAAATTATGAGTAATCTGATACAGACACTGCCCCGAAAAAAGCAAGGCAAGAAATTTTCCCTCATCGCATGTACCTTAATCACTGGATTACTGGACTGTATGAACATTCCCTAGAACAACGCACGAGCTCGGAAGTATCCTAGCAGCTCTCTGCCAAGTCAAAAGTGCTGCCGCTTTCATAAATAAGAGATTTGTCCAGATCATTTAGAATTGGGCAGCTGTTTTGCTGACAGCACACATCAAATTTCTTAATTTGTAAATGCAATATACTCACATGAATCCGCTTAGAGAACAGAAATCAATCCACTTACCAACAGCACTTAAAGATGTTCCAAACATTCTATGAAAATCATGTCTTAAAGCATTCTCATAGTATCAGAACTTGGTGTATTTAAGTAAAATTTAATTAAGTTCCAAGGGTAAAATAGCATGTACTACTCAAGAAAAAACCCACAAAACTAATAAAACTTCAACCGGGGGAAAAAATGCCTCATTCAGTTCTTAAGGCACTTTCTTTAGACTTTGCTGTGAAAAGACAGGTGAACAGCGTATTCCCACCCAGAGAAGCAGCGATGGACTTCATGATCTAGCGTGCATTGATGTTCACGTACCTACGTCGCTAGATGTCAGCAAGGTTTGAAAAAAAAATCCAATAATCTAAATACAGCCAAAGGATGTATTTGACCTTTTACACAAAGGCAGGAAGATTAAAAAACCCAAACCAAAACAAAAGCCACTTGCCAGTGACCTTCAGGCACGTCTCCCAAATCCCAGGTCACAAACTTCCTTAGTCAATGGAGACGTCAGTAGTCACTCGCCAACTTCCAGCGTTGCGCTAAGGCAGGTTAGCGAGGCGGGCGCTTTGCCGCTGATCCCGAGGGACCAGGCGCTGCCTCCCCGGCCTGCGGGGCCTCTGCGGGCGACCCCCACCCCTCGCCCCGCCGCCGGCTGCTGATCGCTCCAGAGCCCGGCTGCGGCTCGGCAGGGCCCCAGAGGTGTGTGTGTAGGGGCGGGGGCCGCAGCCCCGCGCCAGGCCCGGCCCGCGTCGGGAGCGGGGCTCCTCTGAGGGCTCGTCCTGCGGGGACGGGACGAGGCCCCCACAGACCCCCGGCCTCCCCCGGACGGGCAGCCCCGCGGCGAGGCTCCGCCGCAGCCTCACCTGCCAGGGAGGGACCGCC
>VXBL01002193.1:523765-796232 GCA_013400195.1 Aramus guarauna
TTTTTTTTTAAATATCCATTGCAATTTAAAATATGAAATTTCTACCATGAAACTATCTAGCATTTCTATTATTTACTGAGGAAGGTTTAACAAGTTGCTTGCTTTCAGTATTTTATCTCCCTAGCAGAGTCTAAAACAATACATTCACCAGCAGAGGTGACAAAAAACCAGCAGAGCCACTACTGCCATATATCCTCTAAATACTGCATAACCCCAGTCAAACAAAACAGACAATGCCCATTGGCTCCGGGTCGCTGAGTATGTGGTATCTGAAGAGAGACAGGGACAGGGTAGGATTTTTACAGTGCTGAGTAACCACAACTCTAGTGAGCAGGTCCAAAGACAAGACAACAATCCAAATTTGGAAATGTGAAGTTGGGAATTTTTCATTCAGATGTAAGTGCTATGAATAGCTAACCCAGTGAAGCGATCTACAGATGATGAAACTGGCCTCCAAGAACAGAATTTTGTCCAGCTGACAATTTCCTTTATTGTCAGCTCCAAAATGAAGCCTTTGCAGAACAAAAACAAAACCTGAAGAATTTCCGTTGTAAAACATCATTAATTTTTTTCATTATTTGAGATTAAAAAGCTACAAACATGCCTATACTAATGTGAAACTGGAGTTTGAATTATATTCTGCATTTAAGTGTTTTAAGTAATACTGGGTGGCATATATAATCTAAGTTTTCTTGACACAATTTTAGACTGAGAGGAATGCCACAGCATTCAAAGTCAGGATGCTGCCTACATGTTGGGTTTTACTACTATAAGAGGTGGGTTCAATTACAATTATCTAAGGACATAGCTGAATTCCATGAGTTCTTGTCATCTTCAATATTTGTATAGGAAAACACTTAAATGGAAAATTTAAGGAAACAACATGTTAAGCTAGGTACATTCTCTTCAGTTTTTTAGGCAAACTGGCCTCAAACTCTGTAGACATGTCTACGATGCAGTTTTGAAAACCAAATGCACTGCAGTACTCTGCATCAGAACCATAACAGAAACAAAGGTCTGGTCCACGCTGTAGTTATCAGCATTGCAGGGGATCCAGATAGAAAGTACCTGCTCGCAATCCCCTTTAAAGTCAAAAAGGTTTAAAGCAGACCAGTCTCCCTACTGATTGCCCCCATATCTTTAGATCACTGGCTTTCCAAAGCAAAGCTCTGACAAACAGCTGGCCTACTACAGCCTTTGTAAATGACAGCTGCATTGTTAACCAGCATGCTGGGATGTCTGCAGCTTCTCCTGCAGAAAGTCCCAGAGGCCCAGCACAACATTTATATCCAGCTGATGCGGCAGCAGCTACAGCTTAACACTCCTGAAGTTTTGCCACTGCTGCCTGACTGCATCCTGCACAAGCTACTGCATCCCAAACAAACTGCCTCCACTGAGCTCTCACAATTGTGAATCCAATTTCTTTATTGTCCCATGTCACCACAGCTACTGCATTGCCAGAGGTTTCCTTTGGCTAATAAATTCCAAAGTAAAAATGGTAGTGACATGCTGTAAAAAGAAAAACAGTAAATCACGCATAAGTTTTATACAGTAGAACAGATCATTATTATTTCATCCCTCTCCTAACCCTTAAACTTTACACAATAACCACTCAGCATGTGTGCCAGAATCTGAAAGCAACAAAACACTTCAGACATGAGGGACATGGGAGAAAAGGCAGGAGGCAGCTTAGGAAAAAAAAATAATAATAAAAAAATTTTGGTTGAACAGTGGAAGTCCTGTCCAAAGATCCAGCCTGCCACACACGCTGTACAGCCTGTCCTCTCATTCTGCTCTCAGCAAACAGCCTCCCCTGGCAGCCTGCCCGGCGCAGTCCCAGCTCTGTTCCCAGGACGCAGTCCTTCTACCACTGTCACGGGGTGATGTGCTTCTCCTGCATCAGCTCCTTCCCGACTCCGGCTGGTCCTGTGAACAGCCAGTGTGTTCTGCCTCTTGTTCCCGCCTCGTACAGCTGAGGTTGCATCCATCCACACAGCTGATTCTCCTTCCTCCAGTACCATGCCACAGCTGCAAAGGTTGTGAAAGGATGTGTCCTCTGTTTTTCTTTCTGTCCATATCAGAAAAAACTATATTCTAATCAATTTCACCATGAGAAATGACATTTCTGAAAATGACTACTTGGCCACCATCTTCCACTTTGCTTCCTAACCCTGAAACAGGGTAAGTTTAATGAAGAACAAGCACTGTGAAAGGGCTTAATACAAGAATTTGACATATAACTTTTGCAAAACTTTCAAATTTATAATTTGCTTGACTTGAATGTAAAAAAAACCCCAGATCCAGAGTTCGACTTAAGAAGGAGCTTTATAGAGCATAAGGGATACTTAGAAACTAATTTGTATTTAACAATGGATACTACCCAGCTTACTGAGGACTCTTACAGTCCTGTTTTTGCACAAACCCTATGAAAGTTGGGTCAAGGTTTGTTTGGAAAGTTCGTACATGCCCACCAGAAGGGTACATGATGTTTGAAACTTAATGACTCTAGCAGCATTTCAAGTACAAGTACTAGCTATGACTCTCCACCGTTGGATTACACCTCTTATTAAACTTGTGCACAAACTATTACTAAATCAGAACAGCCATGTGTTATTTTGCTGACATACCATTAACACAACTAGAGGAGCATACACAAATTGTGGTTCTTTCTGTTGCACATCAGAATGCCAGTCAAGTTACTGTATTAACTGGATGGCTTCTGGAGCGATCGTACTATAGGCAGTCTGTGGGCAGTACATAAGATCCACTAAAAACTTTATACAGGGGTTTTGTAGCTCTTAAACTAAAGGCCTCACATTTTGTTCTTCATGGAGAATAGATTACCACGAGAACTTTTGTGGCAGCACTCATCCTGCTCTTCAGTGAGTTCTGGGGCATGACTCATTTGGCAACACTTCCATCTTCACAAAAACAATAGCTACTGTAACCTTAAAGGACTAGCTAATAATCACACCTTTGTTCTGTGCTGATAAGCGATTACTAAACCCACACATATTATTTATGTCTAACATCTTTTGATCCAAGGCTTTCCTGAACACAAACTGTACCAGGGGAAGCCAATGCAAAACTCAGCCAGCCAAGCCACTCTGCTATTGTCCTGCTGCCTCCTGATTAAGAATTACCATGCCCATTACTGATTTGTCACTACTGACAACAGGTTTACAAGCAATTGTTTCCAGCTCTGTGGGCTTCTCGCAGCACGAGGAAGAGGGCAGCAGCCTCTCCCACAGAGCACAGCACTGTGTACACCTTGCCCCATGGGACAGCTGGGGCAGGGCACTGGCACCCCCGCTGCCATGGGTTTTTGGGGTGGCTAGCAGGACATGGGGGAGAAAGAGCTGCAGGGTTATGGCCTGGGGGTGGCCAAACCCACCTCACTCCTGCCTCACAGTCTGCGGCTGCCCCAGGTGCCCTGCCTTGCCTCTGCCACCACACGGCTTGAAGCACTGTGCCAGCCTTTCCAGACTGAGCATTTGAAATGTAGTAACCAGCATTTAAAGAAATGGAAAAAACACCACTGCTTCCTCTACTTGTGATTTTGCTTGGATGACTTGTTTCAGTTACCATGATAATTATTTCAGTCCTATCCTACAATAGTATCGTCACATTTACAGTTCCTTTTCTCTATTACATGGAAAGCACTTAACCCAGGTTTTTAATAAGGAAACTCCTATATGTGCAACAAATGAACTGGAAGTCCTGAGGAATAGTTCGTTATATCAGTTCTGTAGTTTATTTTATCTTTATATAGTCTGAACAACATACATTCCAGCTACAAACTTAACTGCAGAAAATGAAAGTGTATTTTCAAACATTATAATTTCTTGGTATCAGAATAAACCAGTTGGATGAATACAAATTCCTAAGTAATAACTTATTGACATATATATTAATTAAATCAACTGATTAAGTTTTCCAATTTTCACCTAATTCTATTTTGTACTGATAGTAAGACCAGAACAGAATCACTGCTGTATAGATTCCTTATTAGCCCCCCACAACTGATCAGATTGCAGATCTCAGAACAACCTCCTTCCCCTTTACAACCCTGTACAACCTCAAGAAGCAACTATGGTTCCTAGAAAAAAACAACTCTAGTGTGCTGAGAAAGCATAAGGCATCTGCTTCCTCATCCCAACTCCACGTCAGAGATCTGTCTCGGGTGGGAGGGGTGGGGGGGGGAGAGCGTGAGAAAGGCTTGCAATGATTTAATTAAGAGTAAATTCAGGTAAACTAGGTCAGGCACCTCTGCATTAGGGCAACACCAAATTACCCTGTATCATCTGGGCTGGAACACCTCCAAATCAGATTTCAGGCTATAGAGTCAGTGCTGTGAGCAGGCTAATGGAGGTGGTTGGGAAGTGTACCCTAGTGTAGGCTTAATCCCAGAGGGGTACCATAACTGTAACCCTCATTGTGAAGATAAAGCACCCTGCTGCTGCTGTGGACAAGATGAGACTGCTCTGGGGAAGTGCCTCCTACCAGGGCACAGGCTACTCCACAGTCATACTACCACTTGCATGGGTCAATGTACATAAGCTCACCAGGTTCGAACAGTTTTGTTACTAAGAAACTGGCCATGAGGACCATCAGCATCAGAAGGCAAAAGGGCCAAATAAACTGGGGTCTCAGCCCCTTCATCCGGCGATTTAGTGGCTTTAGGACCTGCCATGTCTGTTCTCACCCATCCAGGACAGCAGGCATTGAGAAGGATGTGGTCACCTTTTCTTGTCTCATTTAACATCCGTGCTTGGATCCTGGACAAGACTGTGACACCAATTTTGGATACCCCATAGGCAGTACTTGGCCAACCTTCTTTCTCATGCACATTTTTCTTGGTATCTTCCACAAATTTGGTCATGAGTTCCACCAAATCATCCTCAGTGATTGTGTTGCTGCGAAACTTTTGCTGTAGCTCTTGGCTGCAGCCTCCTAGAGCTGAGCTACTCGCCATACTGGAGACGTTCACCACTCTACCTGGTAAAAGAGAAGAAAGACCAATTACTTTTTACACACACTACACAAGCCCAGATAGTGAAGTGGGCTTGCTCTATGGTTAAGTATTTACTACTCAGGCGAACACCTGTAAAATGTTTTGTGTGGGCTATTTTGCACAGCTTCTAGGAGATCAGTTCATGTCAAATGTTTCTAGTGAATTCCATTACAGAGGGCAATTTAAGGCGTGAACCTGCAAAAGCTCTCTGTTGAACTTCAGGTATGCTTCCAGGAGACAGCCTGTTACAATCTGTAGGCATATTCATGGCAGTAAGTGTTTCTCTCAGTAATGGCAGCCAGACTTTAAATGTACTTGAAGTTCTGGTGGAAGACATTCTCACTTCTGCAACAGCTCGAGTAAAGTACTGCAAGAATGTACCTCAAAAGCCAGAATAATACAGAATTCAGCAAAAGCAATCTAGTTCTTAAGGCAGCGAGACTGCGAGCTTGTTTACAGAATACCTGGAGATTTACAAATCCCAGCATGCAGAACTGCAGCATGCTATTTATCTCTGAGCTCTTCAGTACAGAGGAAGGAGTCAGCTGAATCAGTAATTCACTCATCTTCCCCAAAATTATATTACACTTTTCATCTTACTTGCTAGTTCACAGCCATTCAGGCAATGAACTAGGGAAGGAACATGAGGATTTAGATCTTAAAAGCCATAGAAGTTAATCCTTTCTGTTAATGACTTAACACACTTGTCCTTCACCCTTAGTACAAGAGGACTAAATTGCAGTTTTGGCACTGTCTACTCTCTCCCCTACTGGCCCCTAAAATTCATTTACTCTGTCCTTTCCTTCCTCCCTAAGGACTAAGTTCCCAACTTCTCTCTCATCTACTTGACTTCTTTCCTCTTAAAAAAAAAAATCGAGATGTATTTAATGTTAGTATAGACTACATTTCATTTATAGCAGCAAGCACTTATCCAAATATCCATGAAAACATCTAGTGATCACAACTCTTGAAAAGACTTGTATTTTAAAATACAAACAACTTAGATTTGGTGTGAGTTATTAGATCCAAATACCCTCCTTTCAAATCATCTGTGACATGTCAGTAGCATTCCAGGGCACTTCCAGTGCTCCAGGTTTTGAGAACAGGACCATTCTGTGCAGGACGGTCATCCAAAAAATACAGATTATTTGCATGATGCTAACACCTCTTTATTATTGATGCAGCTATCTTTGACCCTGGTACATTCTATTCAGCATTTTTGGTAAGGTGTTTTCTTCTAGTTCCTCCTAACATTACCAAATCACGGTGACTTAATGTACATCTTCAGGTGCCATTTATATCACTAGACACTTGCACATACAGCAAAAGCTGTGATCTAGACACAGACAGACCAACAGCCTATTGAGAAGGTTTCTTCAGCAGTAGCAAGAACAGGCACATCACATCAAACTCAGCTGAAACACTGGTTTTAGGTGGTACTTTATCCTAGTGGAATCATCTTTTCTGAAACAATAACAGATTATGTAGGACATGGACAGAACATGGGTAAGTTCTTCATGTCTTCCTGAGGGCACCATGAGAATTCCATTTCAATCCATAATGGAAGAATGTGACTGGCTTGACAGTAGATTTAAATATAAACAACAGAAACATTTTCAGAGTCAGGAAAGGCCATCTGTTCTCTTACCTACAGTACAGCATGGTACACTCTTCTTGCTATGGGGCAATGTGCTTCTGAGACAGGACAGGATTTGCCCATTAAATGAGGATGAAAATTCATCTAAAACTATTTCTCTACTTGTTATGTTATACTTACCATAAGGCTTCACAAGAGGCAACAATTCTGTGCAAACATTTCTGGTTCCGAAAAAGTTTGTTTTCAGTGTAACTTCTGCTTGGACCGCAAATGGAGTTGTGTCAAGAACTTTTCATAAGAGGTGGTAATGAGGGGAGGGAAGAAAAAATAGAATAAAATAAAAAGAATCAGGATTGTACTACTATTTAAAAAGAAGCTACCAAACTACCGAATCCCACAATTTTATCTTAGTTCCTCTTTTTTTTTTTTTAATTAGGAAACAAACATATGATCAATTATGTATAAATAAGAAAAAAAGCAACATCACTAACAGTCACATTATTAATATAATATTGTAGAAATAGATCTTTTCATTAATAACAATGAACTAATTATGTTTTCACCTCTTCTTAGGTGAAGGTTTTAGCTTTGTCCCAGGAGACTCAGTTGCATCACTCTGCAGAGTCATTTGACAACCCACAGGCTATATGTCTTTCTGCCTTTTACGTGGAAGAGACAAGGAAAGACTGCTCTCACAGGGTGTGCTGCCCAACCTGCCCATTGACCTGCCTGTACTTAACACGCAGCGCGCAGAGTCTGGGCTGCCACTACTACAGGCAAGTAAACTTCGAGGTACCTTCTCCTCTTAAACACATAGCACAGCACTTTGCTGCCATCCTGACATACCAGGGGAGGGAGCAGAGGGGAAATCAGAAGGGAAGATCCCGAATCTAGGGTGCTGCCAACTGAAGATGCAAAAGTTAGATTAGCACTCCAGTACTAACATCCAACATGTCAGACAACTGCTTCTATATCCTGACTCTTATGTTGTCATGTCTTGGATTCTTGGCCATAACCTGAAGTCAGAGCAGTGCCAAATTGCAACAAACACTGTAAAAGCTTCTATAAAGAATGCAGGGATAAGATTTGGTGCAGTCTGAAAAAAATAGACAAACAAAAAAACCCAACCAACTCCCAAACTGATAAATACTTGTGTCATAAATCACCCCCTGAACTGACAGATCTGTGCTAACACAAGCACAAGAGTGGGAATTAGCAGCTAGGAACGGCAACTGACTTGGATAAGCATAAGCAGACTGTGGAACTGCACTGCAAGGGTATGATTTCATCAGACAGAATTGACAACTTGCCACCACCAGAAGTGGGGTAGGATGTGCCATCAGCTGACAATTTGGCTCAGCAATAAGCCACATGCTAAGCATCCTCCACTTTGAGGGGGAAGTAAGAGTTAAAGTAACAACATTCCTCCTCTTCTGCTACAGCCTCTATCTCTGCAGTGATGAGAGGTGACATAGGTTAGGCAGGCCTTCACTTGTATCCATAGCCCAGACCTACATAAATTCAAACGAGAAGCAGTAACAGGTCATTTAGTATTTAATGTAGTTGTGGTTTTATTGCAAAACAGAGCTTTAACAACTGATTTATACTCTCAAGCAATGGGCACCAGTAGCATCCAGTTTTAAATGCAAGCAAGTGATTTGCAAATCTGAGACACGAGGCCAGACCATGACCTATTGCAAGAGTTAGGACAGTGGGAGAACAAACTAAAAGCCTACACAACCCCAAACTCCTGCTTCCATACTCACCTTGCAACAGAGAAGCTTCCCTGCACTCCAAAACCTACTCATATGTCTAACAAGATAAATTACTTGTAACATCTGATAGATACACACTCCCTTGATTTAACAAGCATTACTAGAACAACCGTTCTCACAGACACTCATACAGAAGGCAACGCATGGGTAAACAATCATTTCATACATGAACAGTTTTTGCTGGACTATCTGTAGTGCAACACAAAAACTGAACAATAAATTAGATTTAATGACAAATCTAAACTTTGACAGATAGCAGTAACACACCATACTACAATAAAGAAAGGAAAGCATAAATTCTGGGATGCTAGCAGAAACCTGGCGAGGCAAGAAGCAAGCTTGGGTAGAAACGCCAGTCTCAGGAATTAAAGCCAAAACATGAGATAAGCATTACAGCAAGTTCTTACGCAGACTTTAGTTAAACCCTCTAGTGTCTGTGCTAGATACTTAGGCAACAACAGTTACAACTGGCTCCTCTATCACATTTCTTAATTGTATGACCTACTGCTGACTCACAGTAAGTTGTTGGCTTGAAGAAAGTCTAGGCTAAACATCTGGAAGCAACTTCTGAATAAAAAAAACAAACAAATCTATGATGTAGTAAAGGAAATGACAGGAACTCCTGCAAGTCACACTATTTTACTTATCTGTTCAGTGGCTCCATGACAATAAACCTAGAGATCTAGCAAATCTTGTTGCAGCAATTTAAGGAGCTTTTGTTTCACCTGTCCAGGTACCCACCTCAATGGAGGCTACAGCTGCTGCAAAGTCAGCAACAGGAAACACATACTGCACTTCTATTGCTGTAGTTGCAGCCCAGTCTTGCTCAAACTCAGTTACTAGTAGGTTGAGCTAAGGCTGATTATGAATTGAAGAAATACTGGTCTGAGCACCTCAGGCTTTACAAATGATAATCAGGGACAGAAAGACAATCTTTTAACTGTTGCTGTAAGGTTTGAATACCTCTCTATCTTGAGCACATCCTGAAGCTCAGACAATTATATTAAGAGTTGCCTCATACTAAGCTGACCTCAAACACAATCTTCGTGTAAAGTACCATGCAAAATGTATAGTGACTGGACTTCAGAACACTGCTGCACTCCCACTACATGAGAAGCTCCATTTCAGCAGCAGGTGAGGTTTGATGCGTACTACCTGACAGGCCTCCTTAACTCATGCTGTGAGCAAATGAGTCAGCACAACACTGTACTTGAACAGTTACATGTCCTAACTGGAGATCAGGCAAAGAGATTAAAAAAAATAATACAGAAAATATGGAAAGAACAAGTTTGTACTGGCAGGGAAACAAACTAGTAGTTTGTGATTTGCTCTGTTTGGAGCTAACATGATTCTCAATTTGTTTTTATAAACTTACAAGGAGAATGCACTCTGCTACCTCTCAACTACTGTGTCTTCCTCACTTTCCCTGCCCTCCTGTCCACTAGAAGATGAAAGGGTTAAATTCTTGCTGAGCAGAGCAACATTTAGGTTAACTGTTCTACATTTACTGAATGGCTTGAGAAAGTTAAATAAAGATGACAAATCACCTATGGCCAAAGGTTCTTTTTTTTTTAATCAGCTGTAATCCTTGAACAGGTAATGCATAAAACAAAGTATGAGGCTTGAAGATTAAAACTGAGGAACACAGGTGATACACAGATGATGGGCTCCCATTGGCCTGCTGAAACTCATGGGCACTGAGGCAATAAACCCAACTCTGCTCATGTGCACTGTGTGCCTAAAGTATTTTCATGCTTTGTATGTGATGCAAATACAACATTCTAGGGAAGCATCTTTACATGCACAGTTTGCCCAACAGACTCTAGGGGAAGAGCCACTTCACATTGCCCTCTCATCATGCTTGATAAGGTAGGCAGCTTGCCCAGCCAAGAAAGCAGCAAGCCATTGGCACAGAAGTCCCGTATAAGAAGCTTTGTTGGACTTGATGATCTTAAAGGTCTTTTCCAACCAAAACAATTCCATGATTCTATGATCTACTATCCTTTTCCACATAGCTTTGTGGCACATGGACCGTCTGGGATAGTTCTATTTCCTACCTTTGAAAGCGATCCCTGCATTGTTAACCAGCACATTCAGCCCTCCATATTTCTCCTTCAGGAAGTCACGGAGAGCTCTGATGCTCTGCAGATCATCGATATCCAGCTGATGGAAGAAAGCATGCAGCCCTTCTGCCTGGAGCTTTGCCACTGCATCCTGGCCACGGCTGGGGTCTCGAGCTGTCAGGTATACATCCCCCGGGAACTGCTTGCATAAAGCTCGCACAATTGCAAATCCGATCCCTTTGTTGGACCCGGTCACCACAGCCACTGGCACATTGGACATTGTCCTCTCTGAAGGTATGCTAAAGCGACAGTAACTGCAAACAGCAAAGAAGAAAATTTCACACTTGTATGGACAAAGATGGCTATCTGAAAATAATAAAGTGTTTTTCCTTTAAAGTCCTGTTTAGAATTCCACTTTGAATTATGCAAAACTACATTAGAGTGCACACTAACTGTAACTTTCTAAAGTAGCATGAGATATTCACAAAGAAATACACATTTGGTGTTAATACTTTGAAGAAAGCCCAACCAGTGATTGGAAAAAACCCAAACCAACAACAACTAAAAAAGGATGTCCATGCTAATCTTTAGTACTAAATTAACTTTTGATGGAAGTAAGCTCTTCTGTTCACACACCTTACAGGAATACCATTTCTTCTTTTGAGGATATTCAGCTGGTTCAGTTCAAGCACTCACGTAGACGAAACTGAAAAATTCAGGCTCAAAAAGACAGGAGGAGTGGCTTGAGCTTCAAGAGAGAGCCAGAACCAATTCTAGCCTTTTTAGAAGGAAACAGTGGACCATAGATTGACTACAGACAACGTTTCTTCTGTTTAACACACCAGCCAGCTCTAGATACAAAGCCTGCTTGCTGTTTTTTTTTTTTCTTCTCACAGACACAGCACACTTAAAGAAGACTTATTNTTGTGTTTGCCTTTGCCCTCTTCTCCATCGTGAATTCAACTGGGGAGGGAATCAGGAGCCGGAGCCGCTGTTGGGCCGAAGAGGGGAGATNCACAGACACAGCACACTTAAAGAAGACTTATTTCCCCCATAAAAGCAAGCTTAAAACGCTAGCTTTATTCACTGTTGACTTAGTTGCCATTCCTCTGCCAAATTAGCTTGTAACTAACCACGAACACATAACTGGTGAGGATGAAACCTCAACCAGCTCCTAAAAGCCTGCCCAGCTCCTCACTGACTTCACCCTCCCGGTTCGCCATTAAGGTTCCGCCTCTCTGCAAACCACATACGCTACTCACTACCACCTCCCTGGGACCGGTTTCCCCCCTCCTAACTGGAACACAAAGCAAAGCCACAAGCCACAAATAAGTCCGACTCCTCAGAAGACTCCCTGCTCCCCGCGGGACGATCCTGCCGACTGACTGGCGGCCGGCCGNAATCAGGAGCCGGAGCCGCTGTTGGGCCGAAGAGGGGAGATTTGTCGTCACACTCTTCAGTTTCCACTGCCTTAAAATGCGAGGGAGCACAGACGGCCCCAAGCGGAGTTCACTTCCCTCGGGCCGTTCGAGGCCGTTCGTTGTCTGTCAGAGCCGGACGCGGGGCAGGGGCCTACCTGTGCGGCCGGGAGGCCCGGGGCTAGGGCCATGCCGTGGCCCAGCCGATGTCTGGGGGTCCAGGCTTACCCGCCCCCGGTCTCCGGTCACCCACACTTCCCTCAGGGGCTCGCTTGAAGTGCGTAAAGGGGCAGCTTATTAAACAGGCTGTGCTCTGATTTCTCTTATTGAGATAAAGGAAACATGCGGTATTTGAAAGGGACTTCAAATATTTTTTAATTTTTTTTTTGTGGTTTGTTTTTTTTTTTTTTAAATTCAGGTTGTCTAAATAAGGCAAAATCTGTTTCTTAATATGAACAAAAGCAGAGGCCGGACAGGTCGAAGGAGAAGAAGAAAACACTTGCAGAGTTTCATGGATGGAGGTACTTTTCAATTTCCTTTAAAATAGGACTCTATTGGAAAATATAGCATTAATCCCTTCTTTTTTATTTTTCAGTCAACTGCAGTCATAAACTGGACTACATTAAACTTAAGAAGTGGCTGAAAGATAGAGGATTTGAAGACAGGAATTTAAGGCCAGCACAGTTCTGGGGTAACATTTTAATTATTCATTGGTAGTACATATTTCATTCTTCTAGGAGTGTTAGATTCCTGGTTTCATTTTGAATCACACACCTGGCTGGCAGCAGGGAAAAAAAGCCANTGCCGACTGCCTAGCGGCCGGCCGGCCGTTCGGCACCCCCGCCGCGCCCCGCAAAGGGGCTGAATAGAGCAAGGAGTTGCGGGTCGGGCCCGGAGGGGCAGCTGGTACCCCCTCACCCACCTCCAGCACTGCGCGCCTTTCTCCTTAGCTCTGCGCGGCGATGAAAAGGCGACGAGCTGGCCACCAGCCACAAACACTCACACACCACGGGAGGCGGGGCAGGCGAGCGCCCNACCCGCCCCCGGTCTCCGGTCACCCACACTTCCCTCAGGGGCTCGCTTGAAGTGCGTAAAGGGGCAGCTTATTAAACAGGCTGTGCTCTGATTTCTCTTATTGAGATAAAGGAAACATGCGGTATTTGAAAGGGACTTCAAATATTTTTTAATTTTTTTTTTGTGGTTTGTTTTTTTTTTTTTTAAATTCAGGTTGTCTAAATAAGGCAAAATCTGTTTCTTAATATGAACAAAAGCAGAGGCCGGACAGGTCGAAGGAGAAGAAGAAAACACTTGCAGAGTTTCATGGATGGAGGTACTTTTCAATTTCCTTTAAAATAGGACTCTATTGGAAAATATAGCATTAATCCCTTCTTTTTTATTTTTCAGTCAACTGCAGTCATAAACTGGACTACATTAAACTTAAGAAGTGGCTGAAAGATAGAGGATTTGAAGACAGGAATTTAAGGCCAGCACAGTTCTGGGGTAACATTTTAATTATTCATTGGTAGTACGTATTTCATTCTTCTAGGAGTGTTAGATTCCTGGTTTCATTTTAATCACACACCTGGCTGGCAGCAGGGAAAAAAAGCCAGTTACCGTTAGTCCTTTAAGGACTTCTGTCAAATGCAAGTGAATGTCATGTAATGTAAACAAGTAGGTATGGAGGCCTGAAGTACTGTAAACTGTTTCTTATGTGAAGATGCTCTTGTGTAAAACTCTGGTATGAGAATACTCTGGTATGCTACAAAACAAACACCTATGTCAAATTCCTTGCAGAAATCAACGTTTTAAGTGTTAGTAGCACAGTTTTAAAGAAAGTAATATCTCTTAACTGTTTCCAGTATCAGAACCTAACCTTGTTATCATCATCTTTTTTTCTATACAAGTTCAGCAGATCTAGTGATACATAAAAGTAAATAATTTTAGAGCTGGGATTCACTTATTACTGTTTACAGTAAAGGCTTATACTTGTATTTTTTCCTCTTTAAGTAGATTATGTTTCATAAACTTTTGCATTATTAAAGAGTAGTAAGAATCAGAGAAAAAATATTGTGAATAGAATTTGTAAAGTTTAGTTGAAATGCTGAAACCAAGAACAGCAGCCAGTGATGAAAGATGTGTTTAAAGAAAAAAAAATGAGGAAAAGAAGTTGATCAATTGCTGGAACTGGACAGCAGGCATTGCAGGGGATGCATGGGAATGGCTTTCACAGGGTCCTGGAAAGTTAAAAAGAGAATCAGAAAACAAAGAAATGAGGTATATATCTGGAACAATCCATAGTTGACTGTTACGATTTGTAAGAGATAAGGTATGTTCTTTTAGAGCTTTTCCTTGCTGGTCTGTTAATTTATTGCAGCTTATCATAGTCTCCTGTATTTTACATACATATGTGTTCCTGCTTCAGATACAGGAAGAGGACTGATGGCAACAAAAGCTCTTCAGGTTAGTAATGTTGATTCTAATCCAATTGCTCCTCAGGTTCTTTGAGACGTAATGACTTTTGCAACAAGCAAAGCTCAAAATTCCGGGTCCCTGTTATGAATGTAATTTCTAGCCTAATGCTAGAATTTGCAGCGTTGGCGTATCTGTAAGATGATATCCTATGTACCCCAATGACTTGTAGGATGAAGACATTCCTGTACTCATTTACAGAGCTCTAGTATATAGTCTTGTGTTTCAGTTAAAGGCAATCAGTGGCTAACTGAAACCAGAAGGAGCAGGCCTCTTCCCTTCTGTATGCCTTTTCCCTCAGCCACTGGCTCCCATAGCTTCTTTTACACTGGCTGTAGCAGTCTTCCCCGCTCGTGTAGTAAGTTGCATCAGGAAGCTAAACTGACCAAAAACTCTCTCTTCAAAAAAAATCACTAGCTTTGATAGCTTTGCTCCTTGAAGTCTCCCACCTTGGTAAGACCAGTGCCGGTACAAAGGGAGGGATGGCATATCAGGAAGGAGCATGGAGGAAAGGGATGGGGCTTTAAGCAGCATTTGGCTTTAGATTATCTTAGTCGTAATGTGAAACCATGGTTTTAACCTAACTTTTATGGCCCTCTTCTTTGTTGATAGACCAGCTAATAGAGTCATAATTTTTATCATTCCCAGCAGAAAAGGGGAATGATAGAGAAAAATACCTTGCCCTTCAGATATTGGCACAGAAAGACTAAACTCTGACTGAAAAGTGCATCTCGGAAAATAGACTTGTTGAAGAAGCTTCCTAACTGGTATGAGTGTAGTATATCCAATAATGGGGAATCAGACCCAGAGCCTGTTGCAAAATGGAGAGTATAGCAAGAGGTAGGAAGGAGATGCAATGGAGGAGTCATGTGCGGATAACAGTGTGTATTCTTATGCTGGCTCAGGGTTGAAGCTTCCAGCAGTTGAAGCCAGAGGCTCAGGTTATCCACAACACTGAGAGTCTGCAGTGAGTGAAATGAGAGCTAGACTCAACTGGGCTTGAGTGGGATAGGGAAACTCAGGAGAGGAATGGGAGAGTATTGACTTATTTTTTCTCCCTACATATGGCTCAAGCCTGGCATGAAAGTTAATTTACACACACAGCAGCTTGGCAGACAAAGTCAGGATAGACATGACCTAAAATATGCCTACCCCATACTACTGTGTTGATAGAACTTAAGGTATTTGTGAGATCTAATCTAAAATATATCTCAGTGCAAAGAAAGTGAGTAGCCAGGCACCAAACTTCCTGTGAACAGCTAACTTTTTGCAGGTGACAGTTCTTCTGACTGCAGTTATCCTCCTGCCCAGGACTGTGACTCTCTTAAAACCATGCCAGTTTCCATCAAGTTCAACATCACATCTGTTTGCTTACTGACATTAGTGTTCTCTGGGGAATGGCTCTCTGTTCAGAAGTCACATAGTAGATGAGTCATTTACACTTGACCTTTACTATTCTTTGTGTGTCATGTTTGTTTTTTTTTTTTTCCCTCCCTCAAAGGCAGGAGATCTGATTATTTCATTGCCTGAGAAATGCTTACTCACCACGGGCACTGTCCTTAGTAGCTGCTTGGGAGAATACATTATGAAGTAAGTGAAAAGTGACGCTTCATGGGCAAGCTGGCCTTTACTGTGGGTTGCTCATTACTAGATTAATCATCTTAAGTGGTGGTAGGACTTTAAAATGCATACGCTAACTTGTATTTCTTGTGGATTTTCATGCGTGTGGAATGCTTAGATAAATAAGATTTGGACACAGAGCATCACTTTTAGCTAGGCAGAGTTGGAGGGATAGTACAGGCTTGAACTTGATCTGTCTCTAGAGCTATCTTGGACCTAAATGCCAGTTACGAATGGTTTCTGGGGAATCTGTGAATATGCTTCAATAGGAGGAGGATAAAATGAGGTTGCAAAGCAGTCACGTGAACATGGCCTGTTAGAAAATTCAGAACAAAGGCCTGTGCTGGACATTGAGTACTTGTTATGTATCTTAAACCCCCTCAGCCCCCAAATAAAAAACAATCCAAGAGGTGAACCTGAAATTGATACTACAAACCAGCTTTACTGGCTCCTTTGAAATCATCAAAAGGACTTGGAGATGAACTACAAAGAAGTTTAAAATAGAAGCTATTTATAACATTTAAAAGAACTAGAAGAGAGATGAAATACTGCTGCATCCATTTCCTATCTCACCTCTGTGTATCTGCTCTGTTGTTATTTTTATTTTGTTTTCTAATAGATGGAAGCCTCCTGTATCTCCTTTGATAGCACTGTGCACATTTTTAATAGCAGAGAAGCATGCTGGTGAGAAGTCTCTGTGGAAGCCATATCTTGATGTTTTACCCAAGACATATACTTGTCCTGTTTGTTTGGAGCACGATGTAGTGAGCCTTCTTCCTGAACCATTAAGAAAGAAGGCTCAGGAGCAGAGAATGATGGTCCATGAGTTGTACATGTCTTCCAAAGCTTTTTTCTCTTCCCTGCAGCCTTTGTTTGCTGAGAACACAGGGACTATTTTTAACTATAGTGCTCTAGAGTGGGCTTGGTGCACTGTTAATACCAGGACAATATACATGAAACATTCACAGAGGGAATGTTTTTCTCTTGAGCCAGATGTTTATGCATTGGCACCATATTTAGATTTGCTAAACCACAGACCAAATGTACAGGTAAGAAACTAAAAAGAGATCACTTAATTTCTTTATTTGTGAATGCAATATCTCAATACAGTATGCATCTATGTGATGGATTAGGAGTGTCTGGAGGTCTGTGAGAGATCTTGTGGGGGGGAAATTGTCCACTGAGGTCACACACAGGCTGGGTACTCATGGTTGGTATATACCCTGGAGCTTGTTATTCACCCAGAGGGAGCTGAATAAAGATTATTCAAATGCTTCAGTTTATGTAGCAAAGCAAAAGTACAGGGAGAGCCCACAAAGGCTGGGTGAGATTTGTGTCTGGGGTAGCTGTTGGGAAGAGCCGCTTGTTAATATAACCCTGTTCTGCTCTCCCAAAAGGCTCAGCTCCTGAGACAAATCTCAGGTTACATGGTCCCTGTATTACTTCACCTCTGGTTGAAGCTTCGGGGCAGCCTTAGGAAAGTGCGTAGAGCAGTTCTACCTTATATCAGGGACTGTGTGCCAACATAGAGCTGGGACAGCACAGAAGTAGCCAACTCTGCCTGAAGCCATCTTTATTTGTAAATTTGGGTCCTCTGTAATACATCTACACAGTGGGTGACACATCCTGTGGCCTGAGGTTTTGATGTTTGTTCTTCTTTATGCTAGTATTTATAGACTAATCCTGATGTGGAATTGTCCAAATGGGTTGCCTTTTCAGACATCTGTAACCCTATCTGTTTTGTTCCAGTGTTAGAGGAATGTTCAATACTCGTGGGTTTTAATATTCAAGATCTGATTCCTTTTTTAGTCAGTCTTCCTGTCAAGAGTAAAACCTTTTATTTTTAACTTCTCAAAGGTAAAGGCTGCATTTAATGAGCAGACAAGAAGCTATGAAATTTGGACAAATTCACAGTGCAAAAAATATGAAGAAATATTTATCTGCTATGGGCCCCATGACAATCAGCGACTGCTACTGGAATATGGATTTGTTGCCACTGATAACCCTCACAGCAGTGTTTATGTCTCATCAGGTTGGATTTATAGATTGTCTTGACACTGAAAGGTACAACAGTAGAGAGCAGAGCATTTGGGCATATTAATGCTGTCTGTCTTCAACAGGAGATGGGGGTAAAAGGGGATAACTAAAGGATAGTGAAGAAGTTCACACACTTGCGTATATTTATATGTATGCACAGTGCATAATATGCACGATGCTTAGTAAGGCATTATGATTTTTTTTAGTACCATCAAAATATTTTTATGAATTTCCAAGAAGTGGAATAGAGTTTGATACCACTTTGAACTGCATAGAATTTAAGAACTGGAGTTTTAAAATGGAAAGTGTTCTTTGGTAACTTTTCCTTTTGTAAAATTGGAATTCTTACCAGCATGTATGTAGAGTTTCCAATTGAATGGCTTAGATTGTACCATTGACTTCAGGATTTAAGTCTTGATCCCCATGAACTGAAGTTGCTGAGAATGGTTCATAACTTCAGTTTGAGTCAGGATTTCCATTATAAGGATACAATCCTGGAGATTGTGGATAGCTTTTGAAAAGTAGATACATTTTTGATTATGCTAAAGTTCACAAAAATGTAGCAGGTTTTGGTCTTCATCCTGTAGCTACTTGAAAAACATGGTTGAAACATCATTTCAGAATTTAGGATTGTGGTTTCTTATACGTACTGTTTATTTAAATATCTAAAATGTGTTTTTACGCAGATAATCTCCTCAGATATTTTCCACCACTGGACAAGCAGCGACATGCAAAACTTTCCATTCTAAAGGATCATGATTTCTTAGAGTAGGTATTGGGAGTTTTTGTTTCCGTGTGAGATTTATTTTCAGTTTTTCTAAGAGTCAAATTTTTCTTCTAGTATCATAATGCAGCATAAAATAATTATTTGATTTATTAAGCACCTGATTTGCTTGCTGTTTGTGGGAGAATGTAGAAGTGGTAAACACAATGTCAAAGCTTGAGATAGCTTTCAAGGTCCAGGCTGTCTCATAGCTGTGGATAGCAGCAGAGTAAGGGGAGTCAGGGAGTCCCCTAGTTCCAAAGACCCGGTCTTCCCTCGTTAACGCTTGTCAGGAAGCAAGCTATCATGCTGTAAAAGATCACCTATACTTCCTGCATCTTACCACTTCTGCCTTTCTAGAAACCTGACCTTTGGATGGGATGGACCGTCTTGGAGACTCCTCACAGCCCTCAAGGTGTTATGTCTTGAAGCAGATGAATTGTAAGTTTCAGTACTTTTTGAGTATTTAGACAATGTGCATATGCCATTTTCCTTTATTTGCTCTTTGCTGGCTGTGTGTGAGATAGTGGGACAACTGTTTGGATCTCCTGGGTGTATCTTATTGACTCCAGGTGAGAATTCAAAGAAGAAAGGCAGAGAACACTATATAATGTAAAGTCATTGCATATTTCCTACTTTGGTCTTATGCTTTCTTGTATTAAACAGTAAACACACTCCATTGTTTTCCCTTTCTATTATGAGAATCAGATATTACTTTAAGGTTCAGACTCCAGACCTTTTCCCTGTTGGTTTGATGAGACTTTTAAATGCTGTTGACCTTGCTTGATTTCTTTAAAGCATGTGTTCCACAGGCTGCTTCTGAAATTTTAGGGCCAAATAAGTTCCTGAATTAATCTCCAGTGACTGTCAGCACAGTTTTGATTATTTGTTCCAAATGGCAAATTTACCTCAAACAGCATGGCTCAGACAGAAAATGGTTACCTGCGCTTTGGTTGTAATAGTAAATAAATAAAAAAACCCTCTTGTTCAAAGCTGTTTATGCTTTGAAGATTCATTGGAATAAGTTGATTATAAGAACTAAAAATAAATCCTCATGGTACTGTTTTCAAACCCATGAAATGTGTCAGCACGTGAGATGAAGTTTAGCAGAAGCCAAGCCACTGAGTTCTGACTTAATAGCTTTTACTCCTTGCTGGTGCTACTGAAGTTGGTGGCAGCATGGCAGAGCAGCAAAGACCGGAAGCACTGGTCTAAGTGCAGACTGTGGCTTGGGCTGAAAGGGTGGGGGTGGAGGACTGGAATCGCTGCTCCAGACCATTAAATCTCTCTTCTCTTTTGCTTGTCTTATTGGTCTCATATCTGAATGTTGTGTGCCTTTTTCACGTATGCTGACCTTACTTGCCTTATGCGAGCGATGTTATTCTTAGCGTAACCATATGTTTATCATTCAGCTGGGGAACACAGCAAATGATTGCGTGTTCAATCGTTTTGGTTCTAGTACTTGCTGGAGGAGAGCGCTGCTTGGTGATTTAATTTCAGCCAGAAACGAACAGCAGACTTTGAATATAACAGCAAAAATATGTCATTTTTTAATAGAGGAGACACAGCATGTCCTTCTCCAGGTAATTTGACTGAAAGAACAAGGTAGGCCAGATTCCTTTCTCTCCTAGCATAAATGTACTGCAGTGTAATTTTCTGGGGCAAGAACAGAGTGGCAGAGGGAATTGACTGCACTAGGGTGGTGTAGAATTTGTTTCCAGGGTGGCTGACAGCACTGAATTGCTCAGCAGAATTTGTAGCTGCAGCAAAGAAAGGACCCATGTTACAAAGCTCAGCCAAGTAAACAAGGGAAGAGCGTTTAGCCTTTCTCTGCCTACAGTATCAATATATTTGCTGAGGTTAAAAGACAGTGCAGGCTTTGTCTGGTGGGCACATAAGATGTTGCAGACCTGCTACGAGTGCATTGTTGCAGAAAGTGAAGGCTGTGTTCATTAAAGGCAGTCAAGTCAAATGAGCTGCCTATGTCAGCCAGTCTCCTGTGAGGGACATCTGTGTTCTTAAAAAAACAATCTCTCCTTCCTTTCTGAATTTTGGCAAACAACATGTGTACTTAATGTCAAGTTGAATAGCTGTCATGGAAAAGGGGTATTAAACCCACACTTTTGCAAAGGAAACATGTACGTGCACAGACTATGAGGTGAAACTGGTCTTGAGCAACATCTTGAGGATAGTATGGACTTAGGAGCCTGATACCAGGTAAACATTTCTCCTGGTTTTTGATCTGCTTCCTGTCCATGTGATGATTTTTTTCTTTTTCTTTCTTTTTTCTTTCACAGTTTCTCTTGTAGAAAATTAAAAAAAAAAATACTGTATTTTGACATAGTTTATGGAATCCCTACCACAGATGAGCTTTCCACAAGTTTCATGTTCATGTCCTACATTAACTAATCTGAATTTTTAGTGATTTCATCCTATTTTTATAAACTTCAGATTTCCCAGTTGAAAAGGAACAAAGAGAACCTGAAAAAACACCTGGCTTTGGTAGAAGCACTGCGCTTAGAAGATCTGAAGATACTACAAAAATCAGCTGAGATTCTTTGCAACTTGAATATGGCAACAACTTGACCCATCTGGAGCTGTGATAGCTATGACTGATTTGAGCTCATTTGCCATGGATGCACCTTGCTCAACTGTTTTAATGGACCTGAGCAGCAAAGAATAATGTAAAAAGTCATCAGAATATGCCTAGTTTTCTTTATAGGGTCACACAGGACCCAGAGTCTTATTTAGTCCCTTGCTGACCTTCAGTAATACAAAGGGTTGTGCTGGGGGGAGCACAGGTGGCTTTCATCACATCTCATTGAAATCATGGCTGCTGTGAGCAAAACGGGTTCTGGTGTAATTTGAGCAGCCCCAGGATTGTGGGCTCCAGCGGTCTTAGACTTTACAGCCGCCTGTGTGGCTAAAGATTGGATCGTAGGGTCAAGCAGATACTCCTCGGCATTTATTTGAGCTCTGGTGCTAGATGGAGAGGAAGAGGACAGAGCCACTTCTATTTGCTGTGTACTGATCCTTTACTTTTCCCTGAGATCTACGCACATCCCCAAGATTTAGCAGCTCATGTAGTGCCTGTTCATTGCTGGAGGAACGGATGTGGACTAGAGCACAGTTCAGCCCTATTGTGACCAACTCCAAATCGTTCCCTTTGCAGTTTCAGCCCAAGTGTTTCTCACCATGTAAGGAAGTGTGAATTTCCCTCCTTTGCTCTCAAGGCTCCCTCCAGACTCGGTAGTTCCTGTTCTGACTCCTCCTGCTGGGAATGAGAACTGAAAGGATATATGGCTTTGAACTCCCTTGTTTGGAAGACCACCCAGGCAATTCCTTCTGTTTCTGTTCAGTTCTGGTGATCACACTGAGAAGTGGTCCTATCCTGTCTGCGAGGGGATAGTCTCATGAGCTGCCTTTCAGTATTAGTTCTATATATGTAGAGAGCTTAAGCTCCTTCTGTTGTTTGGAGAAGGGAGACTTCTTCAAAAAGTGTTTCAGGGCAGGACCCTTATTTAAGCTGTATAAATGTCATTTATAATTGTGATTGTGATTATTTTCCATTTTATGGGGAATCACATTTTATAGAATTTTTTGTTACTATTTTTTTTACCATTTTTTAATAACTGTATTTAAAGAGTTTATTTTTGTAAATATACTGCTTCATTTTCTACAAGACCTCTGTTTTTTAAATAAATGAAATTGTACACAATAGTAAAGGCATTATAGTTAATGATATGATTTAAGGAAAAAATGCAATAAGTGAAAACTGTTAAGTATTCAAACTCAGATTCACTTTCAGACTTTCTTTGGTACCTTGTGAACAAGAATGTTACTGTGTAAATGTGCTTGGATATGAGAGTTCAGGGCTTTTCCCTGCTCTTTTTTTCTGCCTTGATCTATTTGTGGCAGGAAATGTCTTAATACCTGGAGCTCTAAGAAGGGCCCTTCCTTACCTAGAAGGAAATTTTGGGTTAGGTTCAAAAGACTGAGGGATTTGAGAGGTGTAACTGTTTGCTGTTACTCAGTTTTCAAAAACAAAAGTTCTTGGTTTTGAGATGCCATCTTCAGAAAATTCTGAAAATAAGCTTTTTTTTCTGCCTTGTTTACCCTAAGGCACTGAGACTCTTTTGTACTCTCAGGCTTTCTCTGTTGTTCATACGGAGATGCTGACTGTGTGGTCACTTTACATTTCAGAGCAGAGGGCAGGGTGAATGGGTTGGGAGAGGAACTGAAATGCTTTGTGGAGCAAGAAGCACGTTTATTACATCTTTTGGGCCAACTTACTTTCATATTTGCCTTAACAGTGGTTTTAACCCCTGAAAGTCACTTGGCATCATATTTTATACTCTAGTCAGGTCTGTTCTGAAGTATCTCCTGGGGTGAGATGACTGTCTGGATTTGGGAATGCCAGTCTGGATTTGGGAATGCCATCTACTAATCTCACCAAGGGCAATTCTCATCAGCTTGCAATAAGGGTCCTTCTGTATCCTTGAACCTGGCTACAGCAAGGATCGGGGGGCTGAAAGCCTGACCCTGTGACTGTTGCTCATTCATTTTGATTAGGTCTACAAAAAGGTCTACAGGAGTCATGAATGACATGAAAAGGGTGAATGGTGACTGAGCAGTCACAGTGCAAGAAGTAAGGGCTTTCAAAGGAAGCTTGAAAGAACTGGGTTCAAAACTAACCATGTAGTAACAAATCCATTGAGGTTACTAAGGATACCAAAGTTGGCATGGATGCAGAGCACATGTACACAGAAGATGGAGCAGGTGCCAGCCAGCCAGCCAACTTTGGTCTTGCATAGTTCCCTGATCTCAAAATACTTGAAGTTTAGGAGGGTATTGCTGGGAAGTCCTGTGTATGCTCGACCTGTGCTTGCTTTTTTAAGGTATTGGTGGATACTGCGGGAAACAGTACTGGGCTAGAGGGATCCTTGTATTGAACATGTCCTGCAATTTTGATGATTACAGTTGAACTGGTTGACCTCTGACTTTATTTTAATAAAAACTTTTTAATTCTCTGAGAACAGATGTGTTTCTCATAACTTTATAATGAGATGGTACCAGAGTTAAAGAAGATAAGGATGTTTGGTTATTTTATTTGTTTTCTTTTCCTTTTTTTCTGGAGATGGCTATTTTAAGAACAACTTGCAGGATGGATACTAGTTTGACAGAAGTTTATTTGCTTCAGTATTGCACTATAGACCACACATTGATACCAGGTGGTTTGAATATGGGCTCTACTGCTGTAACTCCTACACGCCCTCCAGGGAGCATAGGAAGGGGATCTGGCAGTGGGGGAGAGTGGGCGATACGAACTGCTTGTCTGCCTTGTGCACATAAGCACAGCAGTAAGCCCCCAGCTTTACCTTAAGCACTGTAGCGAGTGTTCTGAATAGAGCCACGTGTATTTAATGTCGAAGGCAAAATCCTGCCTGCATAAACTATGGAACTGGAGCTAGTGCTTTTGTAACACACCTCAATAGCAATGGATTTGTAACAGGAATAAACGAGTGTAACACAGGTCATAATTCAGCATTTATCTCTATATATGCCTAGTCAGCAAAAGCTTACATTCTTTTTTTGAATCAGACCTAAACTATGTGCAAGACAGGGCATCCTAAGCTGGGCTAAGAGCTCGGGTGTCTGAGGAAGTAACTGCACTGGGAGTGCTCTCTAGCTGTCTTACAGGCTGCTCAATCAAGTTTTCAAAGAGTGGAGATGCTTACTCTCAGCCTCTGCTTTAACTGGAGCCCCTCTGAGCTGCAAACATCTTAATCGCTTAGCTTTAGAGATGTGCTGTTAACATTTGGCTCTGGCTCTCAGTCTAAGAAGGGATTTAGCTGTGATCTTAGTGTGGAAAGGCATACTGAATTTCCCTCTTTGTATAAATTTCCTTTCAGATTGTGTCTGCAAATCTCAGCAATAACAGGAATAAAAACTGCAGCTTTTTACCATCAGCAGTACAAACCTAGTATAGACCATGGATGGCAGTGAGCTAGATTCGCTTCCAGCTTGTGCACTGTTACTCAGAGAGACCTAAAGTAAGACTGCGTTCTGTGACTGCAGTGAAAACACTGGGTTTGGGTAGATGTAATGAGAAAAGCTTTGTTTCTTGTGATAACAGTGTGAGACCAAAATAGCACAGCTTGATTTTTTTTTTTTTTTTTTTTTTTTTTTTTTTGTGTTTTTTGGGGGGAGGAGGGAGTTGATTTAGTGCAGTCTGAAGTCACTGAAAAATGATAAACATGAAACCCCATGACGGTATCTTTCCTGTGACAATTTATGTAAATACAGCATGGATTTTCTTTGATCTTCTACAGAGAGTGGCTTCTAGTTTAGTTTTCTTCGGCTGTAATGTGTGGAGACCATCCATCATTACTAAGTGCCTTTAGACCTGTCTGTTTCAGGACAAGATAAGGGAGTATCAACTCTCATACCCTGATAATTAAAGCTTTTAGGTATGCTATGAAAACATTTCAAAGATGACATTCCCAAAGAAAGCTTTTAAAAATGATGTCTCCCAGGGTGTATAGTCCCTCCCCACCTAGAAGGTAAAGAATACCCCTTTAAATGCCACACTTTGGCATAATTTGAAGTGTTTGTTTGCACTCAGGGCATCTGTGGCTACAGAGATGAAGATAATGAACTCTAGAGTGGAGGGAAATCGTCCCAAAAGAAATTTATGAGTTTCTTTACACAATACATATAAACTGAAGTTGTTGAAGAATTTACAATTTTTCCCTCAGTTTGGACTAGAAATTGGTTTTGAACAATGTGAAATTAATGATTTTTATCATTCCAGCACAAGAAAAGGGAAATCACAGCTCAGTGACTGTATTCAACTAGAAAACTAACGATTTTATTCCTATCTGCAGCAAAGCTTAGGTGGCATCAGTCTGTTGCACGTTGGAGTGAAAAGACAAAAAATACATTTCCAATTCATTCTACTGAATATTTTAGTGGATATCTATAATTCCAGAATTAAGTTTTAGAAAGCACTGCAATGAACTATATTCAGTGGAAAAGCAAAGAGACTCAATGAACCTCAAACTAAACTGTGTAAAACTAATGCAATCCCTGTCTTGTCCACTAGATGATGCAACTGTACTACAGAGAAATAAGAAATTACAGTATATCCACATGCAATTGTAATCCTATTTACTGTATTTTTAATAGTAAAAGTGTTGTCTTCAATGATACACCATGTTTGCTATCAGATAAATAGTAGAAAATGTAGTTTTCTTTCTGCTGGTTTCAAGTAAAACTTGAAGCTTTGTAATCTTTATCTTCTCTCAGTTTTATTGTATTTTAACTTTGTTGGAGTTGCTCCTCTCTCAAGTTGAATCATGTTGTTCTTCCCTGAAACTATCACTCGAGACGTAGCTAATGGTTCAAATCATCTTTGTTACATTAACTTAACCCTCTGCAACAGAGAACTGTCTGCTCATGTGTTTTTTCTTCACAGATTAAGGGACAGATTCGTCTTTTGCACAGATCCCTTTCAATAACGTCCTTTGATGTGGCTGATTGAACTCCAATCAAAACGTTTCCTTTGTGTAGGGCAATTTTGTGGGCTTTCCCTTGTGTCAGTTCTCCAGTGTCTAACAGTAATAAGCTCATGTTTGACCCTTTCCTTCGCTGGGGATTTCTTTGCAGCCCGTTTTCATGACTTGTGTCTGTTTATTACTTTTGATGTGTGCTTGTTGCCTTGCTCACTTTCCGAGGAGCTTCTGAAACAGCCCATGTGTGTCTACACTGCAGGTCCTTAGAGCCCCATCAGATTGTCCCAGTTGCCCTATAGCTAAAAGAGGAGGAGTGGAGGGATCTGCTGCTCGCAAAGCTTCTGTTTTCTCCTGAAGCCCTGTCTCCTGTTCCTTAGCTCTTTTCCCCTGTCTCCAGTGCTGGACCGTACTGCAACATGCCAGTCTTGATAGCACTGAAGTGGATTGGGCTCTAGTACCACCCTGTACATGGCAGGAGGCAGGTATTTGCAGTGCACTTTTAATGTAAGCAGGTTTTTCTTCTTTACATACACTTGCACTTGTTCCAAGTCTGACAGGGCCAGCTGTGTCCAGTGCTTTACCTCTTCACTAGGATGCCAGAGTTGGGCTGGAGAAATTGTTAGATGAGCACTGTATCCCTTGCAGATACATCCAACGGGCGCTGGATGTGTTATTTTAGTAGCTCACTCCTGCTAGGGCTGCTCTGGAAGGAGCTGGCAGTGGCACTTTGGCTCCTTTGACCCTTGACAGGCAATGATGACTATGGAGAGGACAGAGGGACATTCTCAGCATGAGGTTGGTGCCACGTCTGTCTGTACCACCCTGTCCGGGCCAGCATCCAGAGCCTCTATCTCTATCCATAAGAAGGCAGCCCTTTTTGCAGCAAGAAAGTGCCAGTGAATTTGTGTATCCATCCCATGAGATGAGCTTTGCATTGACAGAGATGCTTTGGTGTGGGTAGGCTGGCCTGAAGAGGATGTTGGTGAGAGACCAGAAGGGACCATGCGACCCCAAGATGACTCATGCTGCTCTGAACTGTTTCTGATGAGTACTTAGATGCTGGGCTAGCCAGCCCCTGGATCAGGAGTGGGAAAACACTGTGCAGGTCATGGGAGACTCCTAAAGGCCTCCTAGGAGTGCAGTGAGGGCTGGGGCTATGGAGGTGGAAGAGGAAGGGTGGACTAGGACAGGAAGGACAGAGTGGTCCCACTGGAGAGGGGATGTTTTGTACACCAACAAAGAGCACACACTCCTGTTTGGCTTTTCTCTGCCTGTCAGTTCATGTAGATAACTGGGCGGTCCTGGTGCTCCGTCAGAAATGGCGTGGAGGCCAGGGTGGCCATTTCTGTGCAGATTGGGAATGTGGTGGGAAGGTGAGAGGGATAAACGTACAGTCTGGGGCAGTAATCCTTAGAAATCTATAGCATCAGGCAAGTACGTATGTGTGTGTCTGTGTGCTGTGCTGTGGCTAGCCAGCACTATCCTAGTTTCATGGAAGCAGGACTCTTGGGTTTACTTGGCTGTGTAACCCTGTTTTGGCAAGTCTTCTGCAGTGTTAGAGCAGGGGCCTTAGGCTGAAGGACAGCGGAGAAATAACGCTGTTTGAGCCAGAGCTGCAGTGACAGAGGGAGCCTTTTGGTTGTGCTGGTCCATCTCCGTGTGTCGCTGCTCCATGCTGTCATGCAGAGATGGAAATAGGCATGGACCTTTCCGTGTTGCCAGGTGGGAGATCTCTCATGTCAGGCTTCTGGTCAGCCTCTCTGTCATGGAAAGTCATGCAGTGCATCCCACCATCATTCACTGGAGAGGTTGTCCTGCTGTATGGGATAGGAGTTGGAGGACTCAGTGAGCTGCTCTGGCTGGGATGCTCTTGGGCATGGAGCTGTCTGGTGCGGTAGGGAATGTGTATTGGAGGAAACAGAAAGCAGCGAGCAGTCCCCAGATTTCGCCTGGCATTTCAAATGGGATGCTTTCACAATCACCCCTTTGAGTATGCTCCAGGGCTAAGACAGCGTGGATGGTCAGGGAGCTGGTCTCTGAGCATATGGCCAACAGCATTCACAAAGGCCCTGTATGTGTGGCCTTTGAGACTGCTCTTTTTGTGTTATATTTAATGGAAATTGGCTATTATGTTCAGAAAAATCCAGGAGAGAGGAAAAGGGGACTATCATATTCAGATAAACTGAGATTTGTTTTCTCATGCATCCAGTCTAAAACCACAACATAATATTAGAGATTTTGAACCCAACCTTGAGCATAACTATGTTGCAGGCAGTGGCAATGATGGGTGCTTGTACTCGTCCAAAGAAGTCCCTGCCTATGGGAATGGCCATTCCCTTCTTAGATACAGGTAGAGCACCACTTATGCTTGGAACAAGCCCTGAGGAGCACAGCAGATCAGTCTGGTCTGAACCTCACAAAACTTAACGTTATCTCTGTCCCTGGCCGCTTCCAGCAAAAACTGTGAAAAATCAGTTCATCCCATGTCCGTTTTATGCTGATGTAATTCCACTTGGCTCAGAGTTCCACTTCACCTTTGATATCTGGCCTTAGGGCTTCATTAGGCATACTTGTGGTCCAAAGCTTGCTGACAGATATCAGTTAGTTTATGTGGGTTCAAGCTTTTTTTATTATTATTTATTTTTTTAGTTTATTTTTCTCCCAAGAAAAGCACAAAATGCATTGCAATTATAGGGGAGTTACTATAGCCTCGTAGGAGGATCAGAGAGCATGAATCCTCTTCCAACCTACTCTTTGCACTGGAGGCACCAGAGTGTCTCCTGAACTCTTACACTTGGGGAAAGCTCTGTGACAGCACCTGGCACAGCTAAGTGCTATGTTTAGGCTGTCATATGCCAGATTTTTTTACTGAAAGGAGTGTTGTTCAGGTGGAAAAAAAAAAATTTGATTCCTACTCTGGGACTTCCAGAAGCCAGAGAGCTCCTTTGACGCAACCATGACTGGAGTGTGCCTCACCAGCCACATCGATGCAGTTGAGCAGCGCAGCACGGGCTTTTTATGTCCAATGAGACCTACACATGTTGCTCTTAATGTATATGTGCCATACAATTGATCTGCCTCTGTGCATAGTCTGATACATGCCACCTGTATGTGCTCTGGCTACCTGGACCTTATAGATAAAGTCACACATGGACAATAAAGCCACCTCATTGATGCTTGTGGGGCTTGTTGGCGAGTCCCTGGTTTATGCCTCCCTGAGAATAATCAGGGAGCCTGAGACAGGAATATCCCTGCTGATGTTTTGAGCTGTAACATCAAAAGTAGGTGGAAACTCATATCACATTCATTATTTTTATTGACATAATTTTCAAAATTCTTGGGAGAATTCTTGGGAGAATGACCGGATGAGGATAAACACATACACACCCCCCCTTAAAAAAAAAAAAAAAAAAGGAAGCAGCACTGGAAAAACAATGAGTTAAGCATTTCTAATTTCAAAATAAAATGATTTTGTTAAAGAAAACAGAGAATTATTGAACAAAGAAACCCTAGACCATTGCAAAATGAAACAGCATGAAAAATGTTCTTAATGTACCCACATTCACTGGATTTCCCCCCCCCTGCTTTCCCCACTGGTTCAAAATGCAAGTAAGTTTTGGATCTAAGTCAATAACAAGATGCAACTGTTGAACGTCAAGTAGGGGAGAAAATGTGAGCATTGGATAATGGATAATTCAGAAAACAGCTGCTGCAGCTACGCAGTGTTGTACTAGTTAGGAAAAGATGCTACTCCCCTTAGGAGGAAGAGGCAAATTTCTGGTAACTTGGTGTCCTAGGGGCAACAGGCAACATGGTTGTGATGCTGTGTGAGCCCAGGGCAGGCAGAGATCGGGACGGGGATACCTCGGGGCTTTGGGCTTTGGGGTCTGTGCACCATGCTTCCTTCCCCATGGGTGCTTGCCTGCCTCTGGTGTGGTGTAGAGTTAGAGCCGGTGAGGTGAGCAGATACCACGATACAAGGACCTGAGACAAATACACTTGACAGTCTTGGGTAGTAAATGTAGAGCTAAATGGACCACAATCCTGTGTGTAAAAGGAGAAAAGGTCAAAAGAGGACTAATAGTCGGTTATTTAAATCATTCTTTAAACACCTCTTCCAGTCATATAGCTTGAGCTATTTTTACCTGTCTTGTTGCTCTCCATGACTGATAAATATTTTTAAAAATATGGTGTATGCAGGTTGTTACTGGTTGCAGCTTCTATGTAAATCAAGTGCTGCTGACAGAAAGCACCACTGTACGCCCTATTTGCACTCTGACCACTTCAATATTAGAGAATCATTCTCTCCATTAGTGCACTTATATTATGGAGAATGATGTGGAACAGAGGTACTGGCAACTCCTCCTTTGTTTATAGCTAGAAAATATCTGATTGCTTAAAAGAACATGAAAACGAGTTTTGTCTTCCTTTCCTATTAGTGTCAAACAAACTTCACCTCCGCGCTCAACATCACATGGAATTTGTCACTGGCAGGAAGCGTAAACCCTACCTTGTGAATATATAACTTACAGTCACTTCAGAGGGAGAAAAAAATCCTTTCATCATGTTCAGTTTTCTTCACTGTTTTATTTCACTTAAAACATCACTCACTACCAAATGGTATTTGTCAGTAGTAATTGGCAAATGCTGGAGGCGGTTTTCAAGGCTGTCTGAATGGAAAATCTCAAAGCAGTTGTCTGCACTGAAAGAAAATATTACATTTGATCTTTTTATGATTCTTGCAGACATGATGTATGTCTGCATTCCTTAGCCTGAAGAATTCTTGGTGTTTGGGTTTCTTTTCCTTTAAATGACAGGAAGTAACACTTCACTCTTATTTTGCAGTATTGTCTGAGAATTAACCACAACATAATGGTAATGTAAATTTTTTTTATGCTTTACAGAGATTCGTTTTTATTAGCCATTTATTGTGGTTTTGCTTGTTGGCAAGATTCAGATCCTCTGAATGATAACTGTGGCTCTTGCATTTCATCTGCATTTGTATTTAGACATGTATTTCTCCTGATGTCTTCTTTCTAAATAATGTCTCCCTCAAAGATTGCCTTGCAATAAATCAGCTTTCCCTCAATGCAATTGTACAAAAGTATTATTGGTCTTGTCACCTCTGCCCCTGCACTTTTTGGTCACCAAGACACAGGATAGATAGCACGTTACATTGACACCGTGGTTCATGTCTGCAGGGCTGGGTTGTTCCTAGTGCCAAGCAAAGCCCAGTACCAGGGAATGGAGGACACAATGGCAGGTGAATAGTAACTCTTGGAGTCCCTGACAGCCTCAAACATGGATTAAAAATGCCACTGCTGGACTCCACAGCATTTTAAGACCTAATGGCATGTAAAGTGTAACCGATTCCCATCTTTTAATAATTTTAGCTTTGGTTTTACATCTAACAAAATGCCCATCGAGGGGTTCTTTTACCTCCAGTCTGGGTGATGGATAATTCTGCAGCATGCTAACAGCCTGGTAGCACAGATCAGGTGTGCAAAATGTCCCTCTGTCCCGGAGGTGAGCATGTTGTTACTGGCTGCAGACCTACTGCCTTGCATCTGGAAAAGTCATTAATGCCCTGGCCTAGCGATTCCCAGGCTTCTGAAATCCCAAAGCGATGCCTGAGCTCCCTCAGCGCTGGTGCAAAGCCCTGAGGGCAGCAGTTGCTCTGCAGTAATTGAGACCTCCCCCAGCCACCTGAAGCACAGCAACCTTTTGGTGGTATCATGGTGTTCTCAACAAAAAAAAAAAAGAAAAAAAGAGAAAAAGAGACAAGTGAGCATATCACTTTCCATGGGATGCTGCTCCAGTGGGGGATGGCTGCCTGGCTCCTTTCTGCTGCTCCCAGCCTGATGAGGGAAACCATTTCGTGCCCTGGCACCCCACGGGGCTGACTTCTCCCTTCTTCCTGCGACGAGGCACTGCTGGGCTGGCCTCTGCCAACAGTCTGCATGACAGGCAAGGCTCTTCTCCTCTGCCATCTCCTGCTGGCTGCTGGACCAGAGAGAATTAACACCGCTTGGAGGTCTTTCCAGAAAAGGCAAAATTGCTGAAAACTTTTTCAGAGAGCACCTTTATGGTGCCTAAGGGCCTGACATCTGCCTCTCCCTGCCATCACAGGGCTGGCCTGAAAATGCCAAGATTACATGAAAAAAAACCAACGTGCTGATTTTTGGTAGTGTTTTTCTTGTCTTCTGGTTTCCATCTGTACTAATCTCGAATTTTCTTTATAATAATCAGAAGAAGCAAAGAATGATCTTTCCATAGAAGTTTGATTCCGCAAACAGAGTCTTTGAGCTCTGCAACAAGCAGAGGCTGTGGGCAGCTCTGAGATGTAGCAGCTTAGTTATACCACCAGAAACGAATGAAATACTAAAAACCTGGCTATCTCCTGCAAGAAAACCGTGTTATGTGGCTTGGTTTGCTACAGTTAACCAAAATGCTGTCAGTCATATAGATGATGCTTTGAGAAACAGTGCTCATAGTGATATGTGTGTGTGTGCACAATATATACACAAACACACATGTATATACATACAATTGCCTTTTAAATGTCAACACACCCTTAAAAACATTGTATAAACCCATGGGAGAGAAATGATAGCTTATTTGCCAACAATACTGCGTTTGTTTTATTTTGTACCAGAAATGAATTATTTTCCCTCCGCTAAGGATTGTGGGTTTTGCACTGACTCATTGTGAGACTGTTGGTCAGGGGAGGTCAGATAAGGCTTGTGTGGTTGCAACCCAAGACCTGATTAGCTAAATTAGGTGTTTGGGGGCGGACAGGGGCCTCTCCTGGGGTGCCTGCGGGGTCTGCAGTGCGCTGCCAGTGGGCAGGGTCAGCTTGCAGGTTGGAAGAGGGGAGTGAAGGCACTAACTGAGGTCATGGCTGCTCCTCAAAGTGTTAGAAAGGCTGCTGGGGCTCGGGGGCCGTGGGGATGCCACCCTCCAGCCACGCTGCCTCTGCCCGCCCTCCTCCGCCTGCTGCCTGGGGTGCTGCCGCCCCGCTCCCCCCGTGCCGCAGCGCAAAGCCTGGCTGCTCCAAACCCAGCGTGGCCATTCCCCCTGCGCATCGGGGCACCGGCTGCTGGGAATGGCGGATGCAGACCCATAGGAAATGGGCGTTTGTTAGTTCTGCTTCCTATGGAATAACTTGGGTTTAGTGCAGTGTATTACTTGGTGTTTTCTCTCTCTCCTCTGGCTGCGATGAGAACTCCCTCCCTCCTGTGTGTAGGGGTGGGCTCCCACTCTCCTTGGGTAGAATTCAATAAGAAATAACAATTTTTTTGCAGCCTGTGACTTGAGCCACATCTGTTGTGGCTCTGATGACTGTCACTTTTCCACAGTTCCCAAATTAATGCCACATCAGAGATTCCTAAGCCAATAGCACAATTAGTTAACAAAAACTATGCAAGACCATGAACAAAATTAAAGAGAAGCTGCAACAGCTTATCCCCAAAAGTTTTGTGGGCCTTGTTTAATTATTATCCTCAGGCAGTTACCGTTGTCTTCTTGTAATTCTTGTGCGTGAATATTCAGCAATGTTTTGCTTTATTTTTGTCACCAATCAGCAGAACAGTAAATGCACAAAACCGCCTTCATTTTTTTCCCCTCTGTTGACACACAGAGCCAAGGACTTGGTGATGCGTGTGAGAAATGATCAGTCTTTTACCAAAAAGTGCCAGTCAAACATTTTCACCAGAAGGAGAGGGTGTGATGCCAGATCCAGCAGAATAGTTCTGCCTTATGTAACTTAAGTTCTTTACGCACAATATATGCATGGCCATGTGGTCAGTGAAAAGGCAGGAGGAACCACAGAGGCCCACGGAGATGTTAGAGCATCCTTCAGACGTAGAAGGGCAGAGCAGTGTTGGCTCCAAATAAGGGCTCTGGGTCTAAAACCTGAAGGTTTTGGAGTGTTTCAAGTTAGTCTAGATTTGGTAGTCTGGATCATCTCTGGATGATGACTTGGGAACAGCTTTGCGCCAATGAACCTGGAAGTGCTGAAAGGTGCACACTAGTGTGTCAGAGATGGGAGGAATGGAGAGAGGGAGAAAGAGAGAAATAGAGAGAAATAGAGAGAAANGAAAGAAAGAAAGAAAGAAAGAAAGAAAGAAAGAAAGAAAGAAAGAAAGAAAGAGAAAAAAAAAGAGCAACTGTGCTGAAAACATAGGTAGCACAGGAGCACAGTCTGGTTTTCCACACTGAGAAAGATACAGACTGTGAGGCATATAGGAAAGAGAAGAATATACGCAATAATCATGAGGGCTTCAGACATTAGTCTTGGTTTTCACACAAATAATCGCTTCTGAGTACGTCATGCACTTTTTCACAGCAGAAGCATTCTGCAGAAATGATGGGCTGCTTTTGTGTAGCATGATATCAGAGTTTGCTGTGTAGCTTTCCCAAGGTGCCAGCCAATGGGGTATGGTTTTAAAGAGGCTTTTAAATAAAGCCTGTAACCTAGGCTGTAATTAATTGACTCATTATATTTGAAAACACATTGAAGTTCCAACCAAGATCAAGACTTCCTTGGTTTGAGGCAGTCATTAGAAGTTGTTTTTTCTTTAAGTCAGTTGCTCTACACTTGTACATAAAGTTTTAGAGCGTAGAAATTCTGCAAATGCGTATTTTTACTTGCTTTAATAATTCTTAATATGTTTTAATAGCTAAAATATATTTTTATCATTAAGTATGTGTAATTTTAAGATTATTTTAGGGTCTGCTTCCAAATGTTCATCTCACTATCGCAATGCATACAACTGAACTCAGATCAAAAGACTTTATTGATTGAATTAATTCAACTTAGTGCCTCTCCTAGACAATATATGTCCATGCTCTGCAGTATAATTTCAGTGTTCAAGAGCCATGCAGATCTGCAGAAAGCCATCAGGAACAAAAAAAGTGGAGGTACGAAGCGCTTCCTCTTTCCTAGATCAATTTGTTTGTGGTCAGAACGAACAAAAAGCATTTGTATCTGCCACATGTGCTCTATTTCTGACCTTTTGAGATTAAATAAATGAATCAGAGTCTTTCTTGCTGCGTTCATGCCAACTAGTACTGGCTGGCAGTTCAAACTATTTGGGGTTAAATTCAGTTCTATGCAAAATAGACATTCTTTCACTTACTTTCTAACACAAGCTATTTGAATAGGAGCTAAGAGATGTGCAGGCCATATTTCAGCCCTTTCTTCAGGAATAGATTCACTCCATTGCACATTTGTTCTTCGGTTGAGAGACTTTGAAGTCAATGGGGTATTTAAATTGGGGATTTGACTGCCTTCAGGATACCGGTGTCACCTTGTGACTGTTCGGTTGTGATATATGAAAATATGGGTTCAGTGCTCAGCAGCAGTCAAAAAGGCAAATAGGCTATTAGAGGTTTCTGGGAAAAGGACAAAGAATGAACGGAGTATTTTTCAGCATCTGTATAACTCATGAGTATACCTCCTTTCAGATAGGAATAATACAGCAAAGTATAGTAAAATATAATGCAATATCATGTAAATAATTTAGCACACATCTCTTTGATTATCACTTCATGAATACAGCAAAACTAGCAAAGGCAAAGAGAAGACCAGAAACTGAAGTGATCCCTGCGGAAAGTAAGTTTAAGCATGCCAATTTTCATAAATTTTGGAAAACAGACAAATGGGATAGGAAAGGGTTATGATAGAAGAACATAAAATCCTAAATGGTATGGGGAAGACAGATAGGGAAAGATTAAATATTCTTTCTCAAAACACAAGCAATAGGGGGTGCCTAGTGGGATTATAAAGCAAAAAAACCCCCACAAACAATAACAAAAACAAAAGAAACAAAAGGGAAAAGGGAAAAGTTTTTCACAGTAGTGTGTAGTTGGTTTGTTGAGCTTATTGCCGCAAGATGTCCTGAATGCCAAAAAGAGAAATGATTTCCAAAAGAGTCAAGACAAGGACAAAGCCAATGGTCTGGATGCAAACTGGAATAAGATCATCATGCTTGTTCTCTGTCTTATGCTTTTCCCTTGAGCATCTGTCCTGAGTGCTTGTCAGAGACTGGACATTGGGACAAATGATCTTAGTTCTCATGAGGAACTGACATTTCTTTCTACATTTTTATATTCAGAAGCTGCGGGATGGTAGTCTCACCAATGTATGTTTTGCTGCTCACTTTCTTCCAGCTCCCTAACTATGAAAGGTGCATTAAATGCCCATGAGCCACCAGTTGCCACAGGAGGTGATTTCTGCTTCCTGAATAGGTAATTTGTGTGCTAAACTCTTGTCCAAAGCAGCTGAAAATGTGAGCATGCCATTATATTTTTTCAGTAATGCAGCTCACAACAGGGCTAGTTCATCACAGCTAATTTCTGAAAGATGTCTGTGGGGCTGGGCTAGCATAGCGCTTGAGGAGCATCCTGATAGTGAGCAGTACGATAGCTTGTTTCTGGTTTTGCAGAGGATTAACTTGAGAGAGAACTCTGGCTAACAAACCGCATTATTCATGGCAGAATGAAAGGAAATGATAATATAGCTTCCCAGAACGACGGACTAATACTGTGGTACTGCAATAAATTTGAGAAAGTTAAAACAAAAAGAGGAATTGGCACAGGTCTGGCAAAGGAGCAAAAATGCAGTGCAGAGCCCACACGTTAGCGGGTGATAGGGTTGCAGTTTGGAAACTTGCGGTGTCTACCCCTTTATCTAGACAACTGTGCTTATTAAAATGTACAAGTCTCCTGTGTCTGCTCTAAGCTCTCCAACTTTGTGACTTAAGAACAGACTTAACAATTACTCAACATTTTTATTATTTAAGTTTTAAAGAGCTTTTCTTTGGCAAATCCATTCTGGCTTACAAATTTTATTTCGTATTTATTAGTCAGGATAAGCTTTTAAGGGAAAAGCACTGGCACAGTAACAGCGTCCTAGTCCTTAAACTGCACATAATTTAAAATCCTGTGATGTTTAAAAGATAAATATGACCTGTTTAGTGGATTTCAGTGTCATTTCAGGACCTTAGGATCACAAAAGTCCATCTCAAAACCAAATGGTGTTTTATTTCTGCCTTAAAGTTCTCCTCCAGATGGTTTGAGACCTAAATGCAATTTTTAAAAATTGTATTAGTAACCTTGGCTCAGTGTGTCTCTTACTCAAATTTTCATTTCTTTATTCAAAATTATTTAGGACAGTAAATACTAACAAATAGTTGGTTTAAGATTCTTTGTGTGTATGGCTTGGATTTGGTGTTTCAACATTAGCTGCAGACAAGCATATTTTTAAGAACCTCTTGTAAGACTTGCAGGAAATATATATGAGAATTAAATGTCAGGTCTCAAGGGAGCTGAGAACTATGCGCAATTGTTGTTAGTTTTTGACTTGTGTGATTCTACTAATGACGCGAATGCTGGTTTTTGCCTTTTTCTGCTCTTTCCAGGATGCCTTTGCAATGAGATGCTTCACTGAAATAAGATTCTCCTGTTTGTGTAGCCCATGCATTATTTTAAGAAGAAACCAAATGAACAATTATGGCAATGTAACTCTGGGGTGCTAGTGACAAGGAAGATAGGGTGCCCCTGTTAAACAGGGAACAGGAATCAGAAAAGCTGACTTCTAGGTCTACCACTATGTACCCTTTATCTGTCTTTTGTCTGGTTACCTGCCTGTGAGAACTGGAACAAAATCAGTACAGAATCCTCTGGACACTATTTTGACTGCAGGGAGAGCAGAGGCTCACTCTCTGCCCCCAGTAATCTCTGCATGGGATTCCCTCACAGTTATTCATATTTGTTGTTCGTTTTGGGGAGGAATAAAAGCACTTCGCAACACCTGTTCTGGTGAAGTGATTACTCTGTTGAGTATTTGGCAGTGAGGTATGAATCACAACATTACACAGTGCTGTTTGCTTTCGTAAAATATACATGATGCAAGAGGGGTCACATCAGATATTTGCTTATCTTTCAGCTTGTTTGAAGACCAAACCACAGCCATGTTGGGATAAAGCAACTGAGGTTAGATAGTGCTAGTAGCATGCTGTTAACTCCTCTCCCAGCTTACCACGAAAACCTCAGTGCTGATACACTTTAGCAATGTGTACAGACCGGTAGAGTAATTAAAAAAAGTAGCTTACTGTAACGTCGCAGTTGGCTCTCACCCAGTGGCGTAGGGGAACTGCAAGCCTGTGCTGGGACACAGTGAGAGGTGTAAAGCCAGTGCCTTTCCTAGCATGGTCAGGCTCCCGGGGGGACACATCTGCTTGGAAAAGCACACCAGCTGGGGTTTTCAAAGGTGTGCGAGGTGTGCCCAAAGAAAAACAACACGTTTTGAGTGCCTGATTGCCTTAGGCACCTTTGAGAATCCAAAGCAAAGGTGATATCATGGCTTATTCTTCCAGCATAGGTACAGAGCCAAAGAAATGTCTTAAAGACAAGAATTTTACAGCATTTTCACTGTAATAATATTTTTTCATTGCACTTCTGACTGATTTATAGAGGACTGTATCAAGGAAACAGGACACGAGATATGTGTAATGACAGCTCCTGCAAACATACCTGCGCTGGTGCAGCGCTGGCTCCAGTGCTGTCAGGAGTGCAGGGAAGCAGCCTGCAGCACTCATCCAAGAAGTCGGTCAGTTCTCAGATGATTAGAGATGTTAATGATCTCATGGATTCACAGATGATTAGAGCTCCATCCTGCTTAGCTATCCGGTTAATCAGAACCGGATGTAGCTACCTGACAGTTACCTTGGTTACACCTACAACAAGGCATAGACACAACTTTTGACTGCAGTATCAACGTACCTATCCTAATTTGTACTGACACAAGCTGTTGCATTTTGGTTAGCACTGCCTTGGGCCTCATGCTGCCTTGTGTAAGCTCTGTGGGGTTAAAAGGTACCAGATGAGGATGGCTGCATTTAATTCCTGTGTTGCACACACCTAGAGGTCTGCAAGAATCAGAAAACCACCACCTCAATGTCTCTTGCATTGCCAGGGTTTCTTCACTCTATGACAAGTTTTAATGTGAAGTCTGCAGGATTTGGGCACTCTCTAGGTTCACCGGGCAGCTGAGCACTTCTCAGTCCACAATGCTTGCCCACAGTGCAGTTACGTTTCGCTTGCGCGCCAATATAGCGAATTTCTGGATGAAACTATATCTCAATGGAACAAATGCTGGTTTACTGTGTCCTGACTTCATACCACTAAATGGTGAGAGACAGACCCCTGTCCAGTAATAGAGAGTATACTGCAGTTTTGTTTGCCTTAGCTCTGCTTCCATGCAGGATATTTTGGACCTGCTAGTCTTCTGAGCCAATAGCCTCTTATGCCACATGCACGATGCAACAGCTACGGGATAGATGCATGCAACAGGACCTAAGATGCGTATGGTGTGGATCTTAACCAGGTTTCTTAACACCTGCAAGGGCTCTGTTGCCATTTTCTGCAGACCCTGTTCTTTCTGTGAATAGAAGATGCAGTGCTTTCCAGGGTGTCATTGAGAGTAGCACTCACCTTGGGACCTTAAAATGCAGACTTCTTCAGCCTGAGCTAAAAAAAATAATAATCTTATCTCTTGAAGTAGTAGCAGCCAGTCATGTGGCCCACCCACTCTTTAATGCCGCCAGAACACCACGCTGAACATGTGTGTCTGGATGAGAAAAAGCCACTCTGGCAAGTGCGTGTTGAGGTTTCCATCTGTTTTCTCTTGTTCTGAAGGGATGTGGGCAACACGCCTCTTGAATATTTGAAGATAACTGCATGCTTCCGCTCTGAAGAGCAAACAGCTCCTTGATGATAAGATCTTTGACGACATATCATGGTTTTCGGCAATGAAGGATTGCTCGTGTCCTGTGCTATCAGGTGCTGCACGTGGAAGAGCTGCTGCCCTGGCTGATAACGTGTTTGCTGGATGTGACTTGCCAATAGCCTCTGCCTTCCCAGTGCAGGGAGAGCTGAACATCCCGGTGCCGACGAAAATTGTAGAAGGTGGCCGAGAAGATGATCAGGACCAAAGGTTCATATGCTGAGACATTAGTCGTATTTTGGCAACAGTGCTGTTCACTTAAAAGGGCAGTGCACTTTTTTTTTTTTTTTTTTTTTTCGGTATTGTGATGTTAAATATGGAATTTACCACGGCACTTTCCAAAATAAACACACCCTCCCTTTTGCGTCATATGAATTATCTGTACCTGCTGCAATATAAAACTTGATAAAGAATTAGCTCAAACAGATCATGGGGCAAATAAGTGGCAGGGTTAAGATAGCTGCTGCTGTTCTGCTGAAGTTTTCTTTGAGCTGGATGTACCTCTATAAGCCAGATTTTGTTAATTTTACTCACTTTGAACACTAGACTCTTACTCCACAAATAATTCTCCTGGAGTCTGTGAAATCTTCTCCATCTTCTCCCAGGATAATCTCACTTGTAAACACAGCATTAATCTTCATACTGATGAGTCAGAGGTGCACCTGTCTAATCCAGGTCATCACCTTCTGTCCAAACAAAAATCTTGGCTGTCCCTTGGCAATCTCCTTGTGGGAGAGCTGTCAGCTCAACAACAGCATCACGGTGAGCGCACAATAGCATCATTTTGCCTGTCATTCAGTTTATAATCTGCATACTTATATGGGGCCAAGTTCTTGTCTAATTCAAATAGCAGCAAAATCACACACATCCCCCAGTAAAACCAAAAAAACCCCAAAGATATCCAGGAACAACTTCAGTACCTTACTCTGGCTTTAATAGGTCTTCATCTGTTAACTGCAAGCTAGATTACACACAGGACAAGATGCCTATATCTGCCAAGCCACCTCATTATCGCTCCTTTGCCTTGCTGCTCACAAAGAATTGTACTTGTTTCCTTGTGTCTCTTGCCTGCATGTCTCTTGGTTTGTATTTCAGCTGTAAATATTTTGGAGCATGGGAGTATTTTGTGTGCTAAGGTTGTACAGTATGCAGCATGTTTGGGTCCTAAGTCCAAGAGAAAGGCTTGAGGGCACTTTAAAACCAAAATCTACATGAAGTCCATAAAGAGCACTGTGGATTATTGTTTATTAAATCGCAGTACAGGGTCAGAGCCTGGTCATTTTTAACTTGCTGATCTTTTACAATTATGTAAAAAAAACCCCAAAACAAACAATTGGCCTTTTGTCCTTAATTCAGTTCTCATTTATGCAAAAAATTATTACTTAGATTGAAGGACTGGGTCTTCCTTGCGGACACACTGTTGCCATGAAGCATTCTAAGGTTTCTTGGCATTGCAGGCACCCAGTGACACAGGCTGTGTCTGAAAATGAGTAACTGCTTCAATCTACAGTGCTTAATATGTCTGTGAAATTTATCTGGAAAATCATTTTCAGAAATAATCTTTCAGGTTGGTTTTCAACCTAGGGCATTTTTCCTCTGTTCCAAGGCACAACTGCAGGAAAAGGGTCACTTAACGCTTTTGCTGATGCTTGTAGTTTACAAGAGATCCACTTTGCAAAATATCACTTCCACTTTGTTATTCAGAAGGCAGGCAGCAAAGACAATCTTACACTTCTTTACAAAGCAGATGGCCATGTCAACAAATGTATGTATAGCATCACAACTCAGGCATCAGCCCACACTCAGGGCAGCCAAAACTGTTGTGATGGGCACCAGCCTTTGCATCCTATATCATTTACAGTAAACCAGGTTTGGATATTGACTGGTTAATATGTGCCCTTACTCTGAGCCATCACTGAGCTCCTTTACGTGCCTGGTACCTTTCCTGGGCAGTGTGACTCTGTTATCTAGCTATTCAGCTGCTGGAGCGTGTAGTTTAGGCTTTCCAAACATCTTCTATTAAGATGCTTTCTGTGTCTGAGGCACGTCAGATATTCCATTTGTATCCTCCTGGGTTTGAGTGACAATAAACTAAGGAATAGCTAGCCTTATTAAAACATTTCTTGATGCATTCACTGTTGAAAAGCAGAAGAGACAGATACCCAAGGAAAATAATGAACCCCTGAATGCAATTCTGCAAATTCTCCTCTGATCACTTCCATGACGGTTTCATCTGAGTCTCTTTCTGCACAGCTGCCTTGCTCTCCCTTTATCCTGTCTTAGCAGAGAACAGTCCTGTTTCCTGTCAGCCATGGCCACTGCCTCTGTCCATGTGCTTTGCACAGTTCCCAGGCTTCTTTTCTCCTTTGCTCTTACACTTGTATTAAAAGTTGTTTCAAGACACTGTGGGTTATAAACTTGGCTTCTCTGCTGAACTGATGCCTCCAGCATTGCTGGCCCTTGAGTCCTCTGCCACCCTTTCCTGGACAGAGGTTAGGTATTACCTCCCTGTTATAGATGTAAAGTCACACTGAAGGTGACTTTTAAAAAGAGGCTGTCGTGGCTTTCTGTAATAAGAGTAGCACCCATAATCTGTTGCAATCATTTCCTTAATTCTTCACGTGTGGGAATAGCATAACCACGGTGCCTTATCAGAAAGCCAGCTTCAAGGCTACAGGAAGATGCGGTCATAGAAAACTTACTGGAGGTTTGATGTTGCTGATTGGACCATTTCTCATGTTCATTCAACATGTAGGAAAACTTCCCCTAGACCACAATCCTCTGCTGTGGATTTCAAAATGCAGCTTCTGCCTGGGCACATAAAAGAGTCCAAAGGAAGGGAGTCCCCTCTTGTGGTTCAGGTACACAATCTCTTTCTGGAAGCCCTGAGATTCAGGCAAAGGAAGAAACCACCTGGGTTTATTTTCACTGTTGGAAATGAGTTGTGGTAGCTCAGCAACGAAAACTGGAAATACAAAAGATAGGACGGCTGCCCGCCCGCTTTGTAAACTCAGCACAGGTGGCTGAAAATAATACCTGGGCAAATATCACCAGTCACTTCTGAAACTTTCATTGTACGAACATTTGCTGTAGGTGGTTCACACATCTATTGCTGTTTGCTTGGCAAACAACCTGCTTTGGAACAAAAGAAAAAGGCTTCCAAGGAACAATTATGCATTAATTAACCTTACAGATAAAGTTATCGGCATTATTTTTTCTGCCATTATGAACTGTAACACTGTTCTCCATTTTAATCTTCACATTGACATTTGGTGGTGAATTTTTTTGGCCTGCGTGTTTTGGAGACCCCTTAGTAGATTCTCCTTGTCCCCAAGACTGCATTTTGCAAAGGAGGAAGAGTCCAGTTGATCAGGTAGCAAACCGTGCAGTGTCTGTTCAGCTCCCTGATTCCTCTTCATGGATGTGGGCAACCTTTTAATGTTTGTGGGCCTCAGTTTTCCTCTGTAAAATTGTAAAACTCCATTGTCCTATCCTTTGAGGACTGTCTAATTACCCATAGAAAGATATATATGTACTGTGGATGCATATTTCTTCCTGTAGGTAGGTTTTATTCAAATAGAGAATTCACATCTTTGCAAGCTCCATTTTAAATAAAAATTCATTAATAATAAGAAGTGGTCTACAGGGTGGCCTGGGGAAAGCTTTCCGTAACTGGAAAACCTGTCCTTCAGCCTCACCGTTGGTAGGATGAGTGTTCAGAGAAGGAATTATCAATTGTTTTTTTTTTTTTTTTTTTGGTTTTTTTTGTTTGTTTGTTTGTTTTTTTCTTCATAAAGAAAGGGGCCTATTTTTTTTAAGATTGTTGCATCTTTCCCTGATCAAGTTCAGCCTTGAGTGACCAAGTCTGGAGTTTTGGTGCGGGCCTGTCTTACATATTAATCAGCTCAGAATGTTTAATGAAGTTCTTCAGGAAGAAAATTGTTTGCAGCTTGATTTTGAGAGGCCCACCAGCAGTTTCTTTTAACCCTCATAGTTCAGCACAAAAAAGCCTCGACCCCTGAATAAGGCTGTGGCTGCTTTACTGTGATGAAAGAACAGAAAGATAATTTGAAATGTTCCAGATAATATTTTTGGCAAAAATGTGGCAGACACTTCGGAACAAGTAAAAATGATATACATTTCCTTGTAGTGCCCTTCAACGTGTTGCATTTTTGGGCCTGCCTGATGTGATGAAGATCCCTGTAGGATCAAACCTCCAGGCCTCCCTGCCCGGCCCTTGCCTGCTACGCCAGAGGGAAGATGCCGTCCGTGGTTCGGGTGCCTGCGGCTCTGCCCAGGCCCTGAAGAGGCAGCCGGAGCCCTCCAGCCCCCTGTCACACCAGGGTTGTATCTGCCCCTCACTTGGCCAACAAGTTTAGGAGAGGACAGAGGCAAGGCTCCTCGGAGCCCAAGTCACAAGTAATGGAAAGGCAAACCTTTCCCTCCTGCTCTGACTAGCGCCGTGTGGTGATATTCCCACCAGATGATGTTCTGCCTTTAAAATAACTTTGTTATGCATCTGCCAAATAGCCAGAGCTTCATGCTCACAGATGTGAAAAGCAAGGGTTTTTTAATAGGAGAAATACAGCTCCCCTGGGGATAATTTCATCTCCGTCAGTTGAAGCATTGCCTGAGCCAGTGTTTAGAGATGCTCTTGCTCCCTTTTTTAGATGAAGAAAAACTGGCTCCTCAGGCTCCTTCCCCCAAGGCTGAAAGCACTCGGGGCTGCAGGGCTCTTCTCCTCTAACTGATAAATATTTTAAGGTTTGAGCTTCCTTTCAAAAACACATTTGCAGAAGCAAAGGTTGAGCTCCCAACCAAGCGGATTTAATTTTTGAGGTGAGCTTCCGGCTTTGCTCCGGCGCTTGGTAGTCCAGGATGAGTGTGAGCCCAAAATGGTGGGCATGGCCCGTGATGCCAGTCGGCAGCTCCAGCCTGAGAAGAGTCCTGAATACTTGGCATGGGGCATGCCAGCACAGCGGGGAGCACGGGTGCTCCAGCACATCTGGTCTGCACTCACACAGGTGTGATACTAGCAGCAAGGACAGCCCCGACAACTTCAGTGTCTCCGTGGGGTTCTAGGAAGGTGTCGACCACCATTACACTCATTAGTGGAATAAAACCCCAACAACATAGCAAGAAAGACTTCTAGCTCCACAGAATAGTGATTTTTTTTTTTAAAAATTCATTGTTAAAAATACACTGGATGACTTTAATTTATTGGTTAATTAGAGGTCAGATGTTTATACTTTGCATTTCTATTTGTCATGGTTGGTAAAGCCCTAGAGCGCGATAGTTTATCTTTTTTCTTTTAGCATGTGTCTCTGCGACTACTGGAAATGCTCACCCTGGTAAACCTCCTTCATAAAATAAACCTTCGAGGAGTCCTCAGCAGGGGAGCAGTGTGATTTTTGAGACATTTGCTAGTGAATGTTCCCTTTTCTTTGGAGGCCAAATGTGTGTAGACTTTGCTGCAACACCAGCTTTTCTTAGACAATCACATGCTAATAGTTGTGACAAAGTAAATTTTTTGGTGCAAATCTTTACCTGACCTCACTGTTATGTTTTTCTGATGCTTTTGCTCTTGATGACTGATCTGCAGCAGCCACCTGTGCAAAGAAGGCTGTGTTTGCCACGGTCATCCGGAAGACATCATGGCAAACTTGGGCCCAGGGCCATGCATTGCTTCAGCAGTGGAAACCGGACCTCAGCTCTGCAGACCCCGCGTGTCCTTCCTTCCCGAGTCCCCCCCTCCAAAGCTGGCTTCCTTCAGCTGTAGGTGGGGTTTGTGCCGCTGCATTGTTCCCAAAGTGCCGAGCCATATTTACCCAGCTGGTGTCAGTTCAGAGTGCTGTTTGGATTGCTCCGTAGAAAGATTTGCCTGAAAGGTTTGCATATTCCAAGAAACCACAATGATTAAGTACACATGAAAGAAAGCATTATGATGAATAATCAGGACATAATCAATGATACCCTTTTTGCATTATAAATGATGACGCTTATATTCAACAGCTTTTAGGCAGAGCGTGGGTGTGTCAGTTTGAAAAACAGCCTATAGCATGACATGAGACCTGTCAACTCTTAAATGAAGTAATTAATGACCTGCTAAGCACGCAGATTTTAAATGTCAGTTATTTTTTTTAAATATCTCAAGAGTAAAAAATTATTTGCAATTTATCATTCTTATTAGTAAAAACTCAGAATAAGAATACACAACTGCAATGAGAAATAACACTAACTGTTATGACAAAAATGCTTTATGGTTTTACCACTGAAAAAATAAAATCAAACCTCCCTCTGATATTACTCGCACTCAACATCCTCTTCAACGCATCACTTTAGAGGGAGACAGCTTTATTTTTGTATACACGGACTGGCTATATTTTAGGACATTGTCCTCAAGGCCAGAACCAGTTGCTTAAAACTGAGGCTAAAAAGAAAAACATGGATTAATTTATTCTGCCAAATGTCTGATCCTAGTCCTGCAATACCTGAATTTGTGTAACCCTTCTTCCAGGACTTGACTGGTTTCAAAAAAGGGACAGGTTCCAATTTTAGAAGAAGTTTACAAGGCATCAGTTTTCAGGTGTTTGTCAAGTCTTGTAGGGAACCAAGACACAGATCGACCGATGTCTCCCTGCTCTACTCCTGGCAGCACCTTGTTCTGCTAGCTGTGGCTCATTAACCATTGCAGCTCTGTAATTTTTTTATAATTTTATTTTTTGGCAATAATGCAGACAAGATGCAAAATGGACTAATTTCTTCTCCACAGAAGACTTTTAAATACCTTCTTCTACTTCATGGATTAAACAGTGTTTTTAGCACAACTCCACATTATGGGCTGTGGTCTTTGTACCCAGTGCTGGAAGCTGATGGTGTGGGAACTACTCACCCCAGACACACTCAGAGGCAGTTTGCCAACTCAAACTTCCATCTGTTGATACAACCCACTTTCTGGTGTGTGTTCCCTTTTAACAGAAATCCCTCCGAGCATAAACCAAATGTCTCTAAAGCTTGTCTCTTGGTCCCCTCTCTCCACTAGACATTAACAAAGTTGTCTTCCTTTTCAGACGTTGTTCCCTTCTGCCATGCTTTGGAGATTGCTGTGTGGGGTGTTGGATAGACAGTGGGGAGTTGTCGGTGTCACACAGCCTCTACACTTACATTTGGCCTAAAACGATCATGTAAACCATTTTCCAGAATTTATTTGCAGTAGCTGTCTGAAGTCTGGCTGTTCACAACATGCCTTATTCTTATGAGAAAGTTCTCTGCAAACCTGATTGCCCATTTTGTTTGAGTTTTTGTTCAAGTGGCTGTTCTGGTTGTATCGCTTGGTAATAGTGGATGCTGCATCTGGTGTATGCATGCCCCTTCCCTGGGAAGCCTGTACAATAAGGAGATCTCGGAGACTCATCATTGCATAAGCTGTGTGCGGCACGGCCTGGCTGGCTGTAATATAAAGTCCTCATTCAATGCTGATTTACTCTTCCTGGGGATATGACTATTGACCTTGAATGAATTCTTCCATTCCCTAAAATAGCCACTCCTTAGACCTTGTTTCAGTGAGCATTACTGTCCTCCTCTCACTCTCTGATTTTTTTCGTATACTCTCTTTCACATCTTTCAGCTTTATTTGTTTCATCTTTTCCTGCCTTTCTCTGATCTTCCATAATATTTAGGTCCTCATTATTCAGCCTATCGTCTCCATGAATTTTTAATGCTTTCTTTGCTCTTTTTCCCTTCCTGTCTGCCAGTTTTCCCTCCATTCTTTAAGCTCCTTTGCAGTTTTCTCTCACATTTCCATGGTAGCGTGGACTTTGGCATCTTTGGGGTCTTCCTGCGTTGGTAGCCAGACCCCTTGCTGCTGTACAAGCCCCCGCAGGGGGTACCTGGGCTGCACATCTCTGCCAGTTGGGCACACACGTGGTGCCTGCCTTGCCAACATCATTAGAAAGGGAGCAGGGGGAGCTGCAAGCTTGCAGCACCCGTGAAGGGAACAAGGATGGGGGCCATGTGCAGCTTCCAGATGCATTGCTCACGTTGGTGACTATAGCCAGTATCTTCTGTGTCTGAACGTACAGATAAACTCTGATCTTGCACGCCCCTAAAAAAAAGAAATAAAAAAGCTAGATAACGAGTGAACCGTAACTGTTCTTGTAAATTAAGAAGTCTTCTGTTGGCTGAAATAAACATGTGGGATACTTCCAAATTGGGGTTAATGTATCAGTGGCAGCATATGCAGAGACTTTCATTGTTTCCCTCAAACAACACTATGAATTTGTGTTTTGGTACAGTAAATCTTACCTTTTATCTGGTTTTGAATCCTGAATGTTTAAAATAAACAACGCATAGAAAAGGTACACTTTAGTCTCTCTAATGAAAGCTGGAATACAGAGTGAAGCTCAAGAGATTATAATTTAACAAAGACTGTGTCCTAAGTGCTATTTTAAGATTGTGTTTACCCTGTGCAGGCATGATGAAATCTCGTTTAGATGCTTTAATAAACGAAAGGAAAGAAAAAAACATGCTGATATGGTGTTTGGAGCACTTTGTGCCAGGAATCATAATCACTGAAAACTAAGTTTAATCCTGGTTTAAAAATCAAATTGTCCAGTTTTGTTTCCATAACGATGAACACCCACATCTTGCAAGGCTAGATGGATATTCTCTTCTCAGGGAAGAAGAAAGGATGCAGGTGTGCTTCCTTAGTTTTCTTCCATAAGTACTGTCTGGAGGGAAAAGCTGCCCTGGTCTGTCAGGACAGCACACTTAGCGGGGTGCCTCCAACTCCGAGCTTTTATTACTAGCATGGCAGTCAGTTTATTAGTTTGAGTCATACAGAAGAAAAAGGCATCAGCAATAACATAAACCACAAAAAATATGAAAGCAGTGATGTCATAGGAAAGATAAGATGTGATGAATATATTTCAGGGGGTTGGGGTTGGCTGGTCATTGTGGAAATATATGAATCTTCAACTATGCCAATGCATAATATTAATGCAGTCTAAATTCCTGTCAGCTACAGACTGATCCAAAGCTCCATTGAGATGAATAAGAGCCTTCCTACAAATTTCAGCAGGCCTCATATCAGAATCCATATATCTGCACACAAATAGGCGAGTGTGTGCCTTACACAGCAGAGAGCAAAACTAATTTCTTTGGGTGTTGGAAGACAGGTTATAGCATATAATGTGTGAGCCAGAAGGCTGTCAGCTTCAGCTAGTGCATTATGACCAGCTCCTCAAGTTCATAGCTCTGTATGTTAGTAAATGTTGTCTTTTATCTAGTTACTATGTGCGCTGGAGATCAGGCTAATCAGGCTAATAAAATAACCTTTTTTAAAGTATAATAACTTTCATTGTTAACCCCCAGCAACCTCCATTCCTGTGTCGATATATGTGGTAAGCTGGTGGATACATCTAACCTAACTTGTTCTTTTTTTTATTCCTTTTTTTGTTACTTCACCTGACACTTTTACTTCAGTTTATATAACTTCTTGCAATTGCAATTTGGAAAATAATCCTCCAATAGAGCATACTATATAGTTTAAAATAAAAACTATTTTCTCTTACAATGCCAGCGGAGTAATTTTACTCCAAAGTAGTCTACAAATGCTTTTCATTGCACTGTATATTCAGATAAACTCAGTCTATGCAGCATAACCTGTACCTCTTAAATGAGATCCAAGCTTCCCACTGATTTCAGCCATGTACAGTCGTGAAAGACCAAAAACATTGTGTCATCTTGCTTTGACTGGGCTTTGGCTGAAGCCCAGAGTCACTGTCCTGTCCTCCTTTTCAGATGAACGATCCCTTTTCCAGTGTCTAGTAAATAACACAGTGTATCTACTATGATGCAAGATAAAATGGACTTCAGGCCTTCCTTTTGATAACTATGCTAGCACTGACTAATTAACATCTGGGAAAGTCAGAGCACTTCTTTCCAAAGCTTCTAAGTTTCTGGTGTCATTGTGTGCAGGTATTGGCATCAATGTCTGCCTTGATATTAATATCACATTGCCCTCGTCAAGAGGCGGTGTTTGAGACTTCATTTTATTTAGTACTTTCCAAAACCACAGCCTTGAGCTTTTGGTTGAACACAGTTGTGCTCTGTTTCTTTGGCCTCTATTCAATGTAAATATCTATGGCTTTTCTCAACCATCCAGGTTCAGGTTTGTTTTCTCATGTTAAACCATAGACGAGTCAACAATAAAGTCCTCTTCATGATCCTGGTTCTCTCTGAAGCTGACAGAAGCATGCTTATATTTCACATTTCCTTAGAAAATGTAGTGGCCAAGCATTGAGATCTGAATGAAAATCTCAGGTACTTGCTTGAAAGATTACTTTGAGTTCAGTGGAGCTTCATTATTTTTTTCTGGCTCAATGTTTGCAAATTAAACAGCAAACCCTTTTGGGAATATGTCTTAGCAATTGGAGAATTCAGTTGGAATTCTGTACTGTGCTATGCTGTGCTAGCCTAGCCTAGCTTGACTCTTCCTCACATATTTTTCCATATATTTCATTGCAGAGCTATGATGTTTTGACCCATTCTGGTCTCTTTTGCAGAGTGCTGCTCTGTGGCAATGATCAGGCTCTGTGCTGACCAAGGAATCCTGTACTGGCTTCTGTGTCCAGCCTGATCTCTAAACAACAGGTTCGGCTGGAAGCTCCCAAGGTCCTTCCAACCTGAGTTATTCGAGGAGGCTCTCTTTTTTTTTCCCCCAGCAGTACTGCATCAGAACATATTTAACAGCATAATTAACTGTAAAATGTGGCAACATTAACAAGCAAATCTTTATCCTGTCATAGGATAAAAGGACTTAGCAACAGCCTAGGCTGTCTGATCAAATGTTCCAAAAATGGCTGAACTTTGAGGAAGAACCAGTGATTTTTGCACAATGGATTCCCCTTTCTCTTTGGTAAGGAAAGAATGAAATGAAGTATATCTTTCATTGCAAACCCTGTCAATGACATGTCAAACGGTAACCACAGTGGTATAATAACTGGAACATCATGGACCGAGTCTCTGCTGAGCTCATTTAGAGCCTATTTAGGGCCTGTCAGTCCCCAATGACAGTACCAAGAAGATCCAAAGGAGACTAGCTTTCTAACTTTGCCACCTAGCTGGCGTCTAACTTTTTGCTGCAATGCCCAGAGCAATGTTTTCTGAAAAATAAGGCTCTGGAGCAGCTCTCAAATGTTGGTGAGAATATCCTGTTACCCCTTTTTGGACTCAAGCATTTGGGAAGTAGTTTGGGCCCTACCAGGTGTTTTCCATTAGAAACGGAGGCTTGAATCAATGTCTTATGACTTTGGCTCAAGCAAGAGTAGCATCTTTGTAACAGATTCAAGACTTTTCTAACAGTGCTTGCTTTAAAAACTCACTCTCTCAACTTTTTCTCTTCACCATGCTGCCACAGCTCCTGTGTTCGGTGCTTCCTTGCTGCCTTCTTTGTTAGCTCTTCTGTTTTTTTCTGCTATTGCTTCCTTGAAAGTCCTAGCAAAAGAGCAAAAGAAAAGCCAGCTCCATTGATGAGTAGTCTAACCTGTCCTTTTTCTGTATCAAAACTAAATGCCTTTATGCCAGATAGTTGCTACTCAGGACTAGATCTATGCTGATGCTTTGATCAAGAGTGGGTGCTCTCACTCTTTTTGTTGTCTGGTTCCGTAAAAGAGTAAATAATAGTAAATAAAAGAGTAAATAAATAGCTTCTTTACGTACTTCTGCATCAAACATGGGCAGTAATTACACTTATCACTAATTTAATTATAGCACCATTTTTGGCACCTCACGGATTTTAAAACAGAATACATTTTCTCTTGCACTAGTTGCTATTTCTAACATACAAATTGTTGGTGAGCCATTTCATGTCAATACTTCATACAAATCAAATCCTGTTTTTGCAGACATACCAGAGCTGTGGTTGACCGTGGTGCTGTCAGTATAAAAGTTGTGCAAGAGTGCACCTCTTGCACCACCAACACTGTCTGGAGAAGACTGTGCAATACAATTCTGCTGTGCAAAGGGAAATATAGTCACCTGAGGGGCTTTGTCAGAAAGACAGTACTCCAGAAAAAAGCATTTTTCTATGTTCTTGCCCTCTAATGTGCAAAATTTTGTTGTCCTAGGAGGAAGGAAATATTCTCCAGAGGGCTGCTGAGATGATGTGACTGCATGCTGGCTGGCGTGGTGGTGGGGTGGGAGCTCTGTCCAGAGCACTAGGAGCAACTGTTCACACAAATTAGTTTTGGTTTCCAGATGGGGCGTGAATCGGTTTTGATGCCCAGGCTAGTGATGCTGTGGGTTCCATTTCAATGTTTCACTTCTAAGTGTGTCGGTTGAAACATTTTTTCCCTGTTGTTTAGGTGAACTACAAATTAGATGGGTGATGAGCATTGGTTAAAAAAAGTGGCTATCACAATGACATTACAGCAATTGATTTGCTACAACAACTCAGTTTGCTGAAACAATTCTGCTTTGCATCTGCTGTAAGCAGCAGTAGTCCTAATGTGGAAAATGCAACACCCTTGAAAGCCAAATGAGGCCTCTTTCTTCTGAAGATGACAGTTGAGTCTATTTTTTTTTATGATGATGTCTTTTAAGGCTGCTAAATTGTTGTCTAATCCTTACCTCAGGGCTAAAAGCCTTTCAAGAGAACAAACACATGTAATATCAAAAAGGAAAGGTCTGTGCTGCACACTCTCCAAAGCAGCTTGTGTGCAGATAACTCCTCAGAGGTTGTATTCAGATGAGCAAATGTGACAGAAGTGCATTCAGTAATAACAATATCCTCAATCAAAGGCATCAGCTGCACTCATATGCACTAAGCCTGACTTCTGAAGTCTTTGAAAGAACGAAAATTGGCACATGTGGATACGGCATGGCATTTGCAAGGAGGTTTGTGAATATCCTCATGTTATCAGAAAAGCATCTGTCTGAGAGAATTTGAGAGGTTTCACCTTCCTGGCCCCCAGAATTACAACAATTAACTCATTTTTTTCTTTTCTACATGGTTGGATTATATTATTTTATGACAGATACATTATTTAATTGGTAGATTAATAGAGACATTTTATCTCATATACATGGTAATAGTTAGATTTCGTAGATCTCAGATACTTCTTTTACCTGAATTTTAAATTTTATTTTATTTTTTTAGCCTTCTTTTTATAGTGGACTACCCAGGGGAATCTTCCCGCTCTCCAAAACTGGAGTTTCATCTGTTCTGGCAGATCAGTCAGCCTTTGATTTTGAGTAATCTCTGGGCAAAATAATGACAAAAATGGCTCAGAATAACTTTCTTCATCACATGTTCAGAAATTTCTGGAGACTGCAGGGTCTTGGATCCCACACCAGATATGCAAAGATGTGCAGAAGGACTCTCTTTCAGGACTGGACATCAAGGCTGTAGTATCAACTGGGATATCCAAGGAGAGAGTGCACGTGAAAGGACTTGTACCGCTGTGAGAAGGCACTCGGAAACGATGATGAGAGCCTCTGGTGCAGATCAGTGTGCTGCCAAAGCCCCATGGTCCCACAGCAACCACTCCTCTAGATCTCCATCCAGGGCTGCAGAGGATATCCCCACATGAGGTTGGTGGCCACTTCTGCAAGTGTTTTGAGTTGATCAGAGGCTTGTCTGCTGCCAAAAGGGCAGCAGTCTGGTGCTGCCTCTGCCACAGGCTGCTCCTCATGAAGCATGTGGAGGTCCATGATGGAGACCCATGAGATTGGACTCCTGCTGTGGCATGAGGGGCTGTGTGTGCAACAGGTGACCTGGTCCCTCAGTCAGCAATCGCAGGCAGAAAGGCAAATTGTCCCTCCAGGATTAGGTGAGCAAACTCCAAACCTGAAGTTGTACCTGGTTTGACCAAGTATGGTGTGTAGCTGGACTGCTGCATCCCATGACTGCCTCTTAGCGATGGGTTCCTGGTGCAAGTGCTCTTGACTGTGGATGCAAATTTTCTTTCTGACATATCCTGCAATGTTCACTGAAGAGTTGCTGTCTTGGTGAGCATTTTTGCCAGTAAAATTATTTATGAGAAGTGTGTTCAAAAGGTCATCGGAAATTAATTTAAATAGTCAAATGAATTTTCATGGGAACATTCTATTTCATTCACCCAGAATTAAAAAGATCAATAATTATTTAATGACACTCTGCTCCTTCTGGCTGATGATGTGAGAGTCATTTGTGTCATTCCTTTCCTAAATAAACATAAAAATCTTCGAAAGTAGACTCATACCAGGAGCCTTGCCATGACTATACTGTGGAGAAATCAGCTTGTCTTTTAGTGTCTTAGTACAGAAACATGACTGAGAAATGAATTACCATGCAGGGAAGAAGCAGAAATTCGCCGAACTCCAGTGAAGGAAAGCCACGTGAGCAGAGCATTAGCTATGCTAGGAAACTGCTTTGCCCAGTACATTCGAATTGAACCCTCACTTCTAATTTTTTTTCATACAAAAAAGCCAGGAAAACCCCCCAAGAACCTCATTGTGTGCCATTGCCTGTCCATTCTTTTGAGTGACTGAACTCCATACGTTCTTCCTGCCCCGTGTTTTCTGATTGATTTGGCAGGAACAAAAAGTGGTGGAAAAGCCAGCAGACAAGCTGTGCTCATTTAGTTGCAGTTGCTAAGCACAGTTGTACCTGGGGGTGTTTGCACCTGACGTGGAGGCTTGGGAAGAGGCCGAGAAATTTGTATCATCCAGAGGAAGCTTTGGCTTCATGGGGCAAACCAGCATCAGGGGCTTTTTACATATCTTGAGGGCCGAACCGTGTTTGTGGCCAGACCTTCAACACCCAGGAGTGCAATGGGACAACCAAGCCAGTAGGGAAGAGTTTGGCACATGCTAGGAGGAGATATTCCTGGTCCGGCTCCCTGTGGCTTCCTCCTGTGATTTTTATAGTTCGGTCTGCCCCGGAGGACTCACTGCCTGTGTTTGGGTTCCTTCTGGGAGAGCCATCCTCAAAGGGTTATTGTCATCTGAAAATCACTAATTCATCCCAAATAAGGCCTTCATATTCTGGGCTAAGAATTGTATATGTGGGGTGGTATTCAAGAAGGGCTATATTGCTTTAAATTTTCATCCTATCCTAGTTGAAATTAATTTTTGAAAGTTGGCAAGGTCTAAGGTTTGTGGGTGTGTAACAAATTCAGAATTAGGCCCCAGAGATTTGTACCTGAAATTGCTGACATGCACAGTCACAAATTTACCACTTTTGTCTTTTGGCTGGTAATTTGTTTATCCAAAGAATTGCACATTTTTTCCCCATGGGTCTTTGATAAAGTTAATATGGGAAACAGGTGGTCAGTGGAACTGGTTAAAAAAAGCAGAAGAAAGTTTTCTGCATTCATGTACATTTTCCATCAAATAAAAGCAATGTTTAAAAAGATTAAAAAAAAAAAAAAAGTTCTGCTGCTTACATATAACTCCAGCACCCATGCACAGAGTCCAGGTAGCCACCATCTGTGAAACATATTGCTTAAAACATCTTATTGTCTATGTTTTAATAGGTTATATATTAAATTCTGAACTCCTAAATACAGATACAGCATAGTTCTCAGTCCATAACATGGACATCTCAATGGTTCTACACCAGCACTGCTGCTTAAAAGCAGGGTATGATACACAGATTTTTTATTAATTTAGCAACCATTTCCAATAATTTCACATTCCTTTTTTGACCCTTTTTGTGGGATTTGGGAAACTTTTTTTTTTTTTCAAGGGAGAGAGATTTTAAACCTTGTGCATTTTATGCAGAATGAATTGATTTTTAGCTAGAACAAAACCTTGATGATGTGAGAGCATAAAACCAGCTTTTTAGCTTACCTTCAGACTCAAACTCGTGTGTTTGTGAAGGAGCTTTCCTCATATTTTCCTGCATTAGCCTGATCTGGTCACTAGATGTTGCTAGGTATCTATGTTAGTAGTCATTTTGGCTGGTTTAACTCGAGGGCTTTATAGGTATAGGAAGAGAACATTATTATCCGTTACATCTTAAAGAGTTATTTCACTCAGTTTATAAAAGCTACCAATAAAAAAGCCCCCACTTTCCTCATTTCATGTGTCCACCTATATTAACGGACTCCACCGAGCAAAGCAGATTTCCCCATCGCCCAAAACTTTAATCTCACTTCTAACACCAGCTGTTTCCAGAAATGTTATTTGCCCTGTAGAAACAAGGATTTAGGCAAACGGCCCTTGTCGCTGAGGACCTGAGCGTGGCCCATGGGGAACAACGGGCACGACCTTACTCTGGCTCTGCAATGCGACCAGGGGACCTCTCGCCTTCCCCCCGGGCTGCTGGAGAGTCATTTGTTCCTCCTGAGACCTTTCTCCTCAGCGGCTTCCCAAGTAAAACATAAGTTTAATATTCCCAGTGTGTGACTGCTTCCCAGTACTGCTATATAAAAGCATTTATACTTAAATATATATATATATATATATATATATATAAAGTAGATGTACCAAAGAGTCTCTTTAATTGCTGATCGCTACTGTTTTAGAAAAGGGATTTTGCAAGAATATAGCAGTTGTTGGGGTATCAGTAGGACTTTGGGCTAATGGGTTATGGTCACAAAAGGAGGATGGGCTAGTTATCCTCTTTCATTTGACCAGTCTTTAGGGAAGGCAAAAGGGTGGTCGCGGTTCTCTACCTTGGACTCACCAGATACCTGTGGAGATAATATTCAGGTACTCCCTGAGCAAAAGTGTTCCTTAAATCTTAGTCAAAGCTTAAATCTTAGTCAAAGTTTAAGCAAAGCTTAGTCTTTCAAATGGTAACACCCATACCATTGGACTTACATATGACAAACACATTTTTGCCTTTTCTTTTTCTTCGTTAATTGCTGAGGCATGCCCTTTTCTTGAAATATATCCCATATCAACAGCTTCTATACAAATGACACATCTTGAAATCAGTAGAGTACTTCAGTGAATAAAAATTAATCAACAGAGCTATGAAAAAGTAATTTTATTTCAGCCAAAACATTGAATTCTTAACATTAAACTTTATTTTTGAATTGGAGATGGAGATATACAATTTCAGGAAAAATTACATAACAATTTTAAAAAAATAACAAGTGTGGAGTAGAGCATTTATGTAAGTAATTTTGGATTAAAAATAGGAACAAAAACTTACCATTTAAAAATGCCCACATGATTTGCTTAAATGTACTTGAATGTTTTCTGTCATAAACAGTGATATTTTTCATAATGTGTATATTCATTGTGGGTGGAAATCCTCCAGCCAAACTTTGGCTGTCTCAAGGTTCAGGGCTTAATCTAAGCCAGCAGTTTCACCTCCCTGGCTCTAGCAAATGTGATTCATCCCATCCTAGGAGAGGTGACTAAGATTGGTAGGATGAATTCACCTGGGCACATGCCTGTCTCGGTTGATTACAGAGGAAGTCCAAATGGCTGGCTCACTAAATGTCTAACTTCTGGAAAGCTGAAATTAGTTGAAGTGAGGCTGAGTCTTTCTATAAAAAATGCCAAAGCATGGCAGTTAGTGCTTTCCTTTCATTCTTACATGTTCTTATGTTGAAAACACTGAAACAAAATGTTTTGCTCTTTTTTGATGAGTGTATTTCCTAAACCAAGAAATACTAGATTTGCTCTCAGGGGTCAAGGAAAGAAGAGGAGAAAAAGAATAAACATCTCTGACTAGGGCAGATTGTGATAGGCAGCAGGTAACTTGGAAAAAATGGAAAAGAGAAGGATTCAGAGGAAACCTTGAGAAGAAGCAGAAAATACCCAGAATAAATCTGAAAACTGAATGAAATGCACTCTTTCAATTAAGCTGTATCTGCCTGATGAAAAACAGCTTCTCTATTTTTCTCAAAGCCAGCTATCGTTAGAAAGAGCTTGCTGAATTGGGCTATCTGAATCTTATAATTTATCACTGTTCTTTACCTTAGAAATAGCATTTGTCTCTTCTTTCCTGCACTAGAAAGATAGTTTATTTGAATCAGTCTGAAAGGCAAGAAAAAACTGAAACCACATTCTTCTAATTTTTTTTTTTTTTTTTTTTTTTAAGTCCATGATGTACAGAAGTGCCAAAGACTAGGAAAAAGTATATGTTATAGGGCTGGTAATCACAGCATCTGTAGGACTCGTAATCCCAGGATTCAAAGACCTGTGATTTCCTTCACAGGATTTGATAATGCCCACTCACATCGCTCTCCTTTTCTAAGGGGTCTGTAGGGAAATGTAGTTTGCATCCCTCCTGGGAATCTCAGGGTCTCTTGTAATTGAGTCTGAGCCCATAATCAGCAAAAGATCCCCTGAAGAATAACTACTTTGCTCCAGGATTTAATCCAGGGGCAACTGTTTCTCTTCCATTGCTGGGAGAAAGGGAAACCATATTGACTGGCATTTGTTTTAGCCTGTAATGTGTGGGCTTCTGGTCTTTATTTAAGAGGTCTGCTAAAGGCAACAGAATCCGTCAAGCACAAACCACTGAAAAACATTTGCCTATCAAGTTCCTATACTAGTGAGCAAAGTTAGGAAACATTTTCTCTCGTATAATTTTTCCCCAAGCCAATAAAGAGCCTGTAATGGAGGGGTTTATTATGTATTTTTTATAGTTCTTATATATGTTAGTCATCAGTAGGGTGAGTGATGTTTTGCAAAGATGACGTTGCTTTTTTTCTTTTACAGGTGAAGTGACTGAAGCACAGAGAGTCATACTGCGACTTACCAAATGCTGCAAAAGGCATTCTGCATCTCACAGGTGTGAAATTGCCTTTCTTCAAGCATAGTTTTGGTTTAAAATGGGCAAAACTGTCTAACCTAAGCTCCCCTTCTGGGTTTCGGTGCCCAGACTGCTTTGGTGAGGACCAGACGGGGAGCCAGTGTAAGCCCAGGGGTGAGTGGGTGCTGGGAATGTGGATGCCCACCAAGGTCACGCCAGCTGCTGGACCACGGGACTCTGTGGTGCAGGTGGAGGGGCATCCTGGGGAGCCATCCTGCTCCTCTTGCTGCTACGCCAGCAGGTTTCTAGTTTCTCCTCTGCCCAAGCTCCCTATGTGCCTGGTCACTCCTGGCGCTCCTTCTCTGGCTCCACCTGAGCCTTTCCAAGATGGATGGGAGGGATGGGGAATTCAAGAGGACGCCCCAAGAAAGTGCCAAAACTTTCCACTTGGCTGCCCAGTCACTGACCCCTGGCCACATTTCCGGACCTCACATTTCCCTGCCTCTGAGCACAGGGAGGAAGAGCTCAGCAGCTTGGGTAGATGGTGCTTCTGGGAGACCTGTGCAATCACCAGTGCTTGCTTGTAGAGGCTCACCGGTACCTACAGTACAGCTGACTGGTTGTCTGCTCTTCCCTTCAAGGATATGCTTCCCAAAATTGCTGACCATAACATGTTTTCCTTGGCTTCCTGACTCTTTGATGCACCTACCTTTGCAAAGCCACTTTTCTGCAGTACGTATGCTGCATGTAGATTTGCCCATATGGTATTTATATTGCTTTTTTTTTTTTTTTTAATTCAAAGGTGGAGAAGGAAAAAAGAAAACTTCCATTTGTAACTAAGTTTTGCATGTATGGAGAGAAGTCTACAGATTCAAATGTGTTAAGTATCCACACAGTTAACAACATGTCACTTCGTGAGAGAATTTTCATAATTAATGAACTGGTTCAATTTGCTCTGCCGCTTGACTTTGATTAATACATTTTTGAGTGTTCCCACTGGGACTCTGTCCAGTTTGTTTAGTAAGCTCTTATGTCTATATCCAGTTCATGTGTATGGATCAAAGTGTTGGCACCAAATACTGGCAATATTAGGTTATGGTACAGCCATTCTGACTCCACTTAAAAAGAAGATAGCAATATATCTTAAATCAAGTTCTTTGTGACTCATTTAAAACAAAAAGAGGAAAGAAATTTCACACTGTATTGTGTGGAAATGCTGTGATTTAAAAGTTCATCTCACGCAAGCTTTGCCAATTAAAGAGGTATTTATCAATCCAGACAGTAATTGTGCAGACCCAAACCAGCAATTTGTTCAATATTAAGCACTGAGCTGCAAAACTTCCATAATTAACAAACCTAACGAACGTTACCCTTTTTGCCCAGCTGCTGTGATGGCGTTGCATGCTTATCTCACAGTTATGCTTCGGAAGTCCCCCCAGCCCCCTGTAGAGCACAAGAACATGCACCAGCTTTTAAAAAGGGGTCAAACCCTGGACTGATTCAGGGCACGAGGAGGGTGGGCTCCACGGTGCACATTGCCCGGGGCAGGGGCTGTGGCAGGGGTGCGGGAAGCTGCCCACGGGGGTGTCCCGGAAGGGGCAGGGGAAGGGGGTGGCTGTCCCATACAGCTGCCCCTGGGCGCTGCCAGGGCCCCGTCCAGGGACGCCCCTTCCCTCTGCGGCTCTGCCCGGGCCCCCGCTGGGCAGCCTCCCTGGCCGGCTGGCGCCGAGGGGCTCTCAGTTCTTGTCTGCCTGAACAGGACGGTCTGATGAAGAAGTAACTCATGGCTTTAGGGTATTAATTCACCCCGTGCTTGGTCGGGCTGCAAATACCCCGTTTCTGTCAGGAGCAGTATTTAGCGTCGGTATGATCCCAACGGGGTGCAAAGGGGGCACACGTTGCAGGTACTAAAGTTTCTTTTATAGTAGCCAGGAAAAAATCAGTTCCTTCGGTTTTCATCTTAAAGGAGATTTCTAAATATCATTTACCCCCCCAAATGCCATGGGGCATATTTTGTGCTTGGTGTAGGTGTACATATGTCGCCGTGCCTGATTAGCATTAATGGGCATGTTGGGGAAAGAGGAGGTTTCGCCAGGTAGCGCAGAGGGCCATTATCAGTCTGCCTGTTAACTCAGGGCTATCCTAGCCTTATTTTGAAGGCTGACATGTGGTGCTGAAGTACTTCTCTGTCTCCATTTCCTGGGGTAAATGTCATCCCCAGAGAGCTGAAGGCATGAAGGATCAATGACAGTCAGAAAGCCCCTCGAGAAATCCTTTGGAGTAAGAAAATATGAGAAGACTCAAAACAAGTTTTCAGTAAATGCTGTATAGATATATCCACATCGGCTCAGGGCTCCCAGCTCTGTGCCCTTGGCTCACAGCACTGCGCTTCCAAATGACGGCAGTTAGAGAAGCATATCTTAAGCCTATAGGGTTTAAATTAATTAGAGAAATTCCCCTGAGCTCAATCTCTGCTTTCCCTCGGGGTGACGGCGACCAGGCAGTTAATCACTAGCAGTAACAAACTGTCATGCCTGCTGCCCTGGTTTTGTTCAGATGTTATAAGGCTGAATGATATTGGATAATGAACAATGGGAGACAAGCTGATGGAAACACAGAAAGCACTGGCAGATTTAAGTGCACATTGTTTAGCTACTAGTAGGAGAACAGCCTCAGAAAAAAATGTATTCTTTTTAACTTTTCCCATGGGGTTCCCGCTCCCATAATACTCCAGTGGGTTTTATAGCTGTTTATTCCCACCCGTTGAGGACGCCAAACCAGTGTTTGTATCTAGCGGCTCCATCGGCAGCATTTGTCTTACGATTTATGTCTTGTCATTTAAGCACTTGCGAGCAGTCTTCGGCCCAGTGAAAAGAATGCATGGAACACGCTGCACGTAGCAAATAAACTCTGCAAATAACTTGCAAGGATCATTCAGTGCTTTTAGTCATGTGGTTATTTTCATTACAGATGTGACAGGTGACTTGCCAGCAAATTACGAGTGGGTTAATGGCCGTTTCCCTCTACCATATACTGAAAGAACTGCAAAATGAAACGACTCATTAAACACTGTCTAGCATGGTATCCACACAGATTTGTTTACCAATAGCTCACACATTTGAAAGACTCCTTCCTTTTTAAACCCTTGCCTGTAAGCACTCTCTCTTCCCCTGAAAGAACTGGAGCAACTCAACCAGAGAGTGAGATATAGCTCTGTGTTTTCAAAACAGTGTACAATATAAAGTAGCCCATTTAGCCTGTGCTGGGTTTTTTGACCTTATTTTGTATGGAGTATATATGAGTACTGAAACAGAGTGCAGAAAAAGTGCTTTCTCTTTTTCAGTTTGTTTTCTGTGCTTGGCAGATGTTTATCAGGGGTCCGTTTTACTCTTTGCACTGACTATTGATCAGCCAGTCGGTTTCTCTTCTTCGATGCCTAACTTTCAGTAGTAATGATACAGGATGTTTAAAAAACATGAAAAACAAAACTGAGAAAAATATAATGCTGACAAGAAGACTCAGAATTGGGTGTGAGAGGAAAAAAGTTAAAAGTATGACTTCTTTTTAACTAACTGGCTGGATTTCAAATGGATATTCTGCCATTAGCAAATCCTCACAATAGTGTATGGGCTGCTAAAGACTGGCTGCCAATCCAGCTGCAGAGCCAGGGCTGGGAATTTGGGCTGCCATTTCTTGGTTGTTAACTTTTCTTCTCCAACTACTGCAGCATAACATCTCACAACATCATTTGGTCTGGTTGCAGTGGAAACCGTAATTCGGGGAGGATGCTACCTTATGCTTTGTCTGTTTATCAGTACACCCTCTCCCCAGCAGATTTTTTCAGCATTTTGGCCAATGACAACTCAATTTGGCAGTGGAGAAGCTTCAGGAGGTGAGAGCAGTTAGATCCTTGACCTTATGCTGTAGCTCATTAGAAGAACATGAGTAAACCCGAAGAGTGCTGTGCTGCTGTTGAGTATCTAGGAAATACAGCTTACGTGATGACCTTTGGGGTACAAGTGTGGCCCCTGGGCGGGGGGAACAGGGGCTGTGAGCAACCCAATTCAGGGGCTGTGCCATGTGTCCTCCATAAGGCCCATGTTAAGTGCATGAAAATTTGATGGTTCCACATTCCAGGTCTTGTCTCACTGTAAATCAGCTATGGTTGCTTTACTTTGATTCTTTTGTGGCATTTACAGCAAATTCTACACCCTCACTCCAGAGACACCAAAGGCCCAGCTCTACTCACAGCGTGGTCAATAGCCAGCCCCCTTCCCAGTGTGGATCGGTGCTGTATCTATCTGGGCACATGTATATGCTTTAATAATGCTGTATTGGTCAGATTTTTTTTTTAATTTATTTTTTTATTTTTTTTAACACCAGGATGCATTCACATCTGCCTTTTGACCTCCTGAGAATTGAAATGTTGAGAGAAGCTTCTAGTTGGGAAAACAGTTTGTGAACTTTTTGCCTTCCAAAAAAAAATTGATGTTGGTTTCAGTATTATTTTCACTTTTATTTAGACTCTTCCTCCAACAAACATGACGAATTAGAAGAGATAAGGTTCTAAAAGGGGGAAATATCAAGATACTTAAGAGAAGAGGAAAATTGGCATAATTGACTGGAAAAGCCAATGAAGTCCTGGAAAGAAAATTAACAAGGCTGCTGTCTCTTCTGATACAAGAAGCAGGGAGGGAGGAGGGGAGCACAAATTAAACTAGCAGATGGAAGACTTACAGTCAACAAAAACCTCCCAGTGCGGTGGTGTGGGGTGAAGCTGTGGGGCTCACTGTCACAGAGCAGTGGTGACACTAGGAATTTACTGTGTTCAAAGAGACAAATGGGATGCACAGGCACCACCTCCTTCCCAGCCCCCGACGAGATCCTTCTCACCCATAGGAAGAAACACTTGCTGGATGAGTCAAAAACGGGCTCTTCCCTGTCTCAGACAGGAGCAGTTAAATTATTCTTTGTGCAACTCTGCATTTGGGGTCCAGTTATGAAGCATTCTAGCTAATTTAGGTGATCGATCCTTTCTTGTAATTAAATCCAAGTGTTCATGTAGTGTCATTGCTTACATTGTAATACAATATTACTGTAATGCTTAAGCACCTTTTTTATGCACCCCAACAGATTTGGCAACGTAAAAACAGAGGAAAAAATATAGTCCTTACCCCCAGAAGCACAGTTTCCAGTTTAGTCTAATAAGGGTCTTACTACTTCAAGGAAAGCAGTGTGTTAACTTCGAAAATGCTGTGTTAACTTTTCTGGCTGCAGAAGCATGCGCAGAAAAAGTAGCGCTTGATCAAAACAGGATCTGTCACTGTCATCTGCTAATGAAACACTGCAGTCGTCATTCTGTATTTCCAAGAATAAAGGAGAAGGACTGGTGTTATTTCCCTGCTTCTTACAGAACACAAAGGTCAGTGACATGCAGAAAATGGCATTTCATTAACTACACATTTGTATTATAAACATTATTCCCAGACAGGCAGGAAAGTCCCAAAAATCTGAGTCACTGGTGTTTGAATAGATGTTTTGTAAGGCCAAGTGCAGACCTTTATAAATAAAGCATTGATGAAATAGACAGTCACTTTATATCAGAAAGGGAAAGTTTTCTACATACACATGCAGTTTTCATAAAACAGTGCCATGATTTAGAAGCTTCTTTTTAAAAAAAATGTGTAATTCTATCAGGATATTTATTCTGTCTAACCAGCATGTTAACTGGTTGCTAGTCTAAGATGTGTATTTTTTTACTGTGCACATATCTGTCTCAGCTCATACTTGTGCCTCATTTATAACTTCTTAATCTTCCTTCCTCTTGACCTTAGTTATGATCATGACCCTTAAATGATGATTTTGAGCTGCTGCGATGATTCAGGATGTGTCCACTGTATGAGAAGAAAGGTAGATGAATCTCACATCTTTAAAACCTGAAGCCAGTTTTTGCTGCTTGGAAAGTCACATCTCCCTGTGCCCTCTGACTCCAGGCAAGTTATTTCCCGTGCGAGGCTTCCCTGAAGACACTTCTTACTGAACACTAGGACAACACTACTCAAAAGCTCAGCAAGTGCAAACAGGGGACTCTTGAGATGTTTGTCCTGCCCCACCAGGGTAAGTAGGGTGCAGGACTGGGAAGGCGACCTAGCTGCCATTGCGCCCTGCTCAGCTGCTGCCCTGCTGAGGTACCTTATGCTGGGCTCCTTCAGAAGCTCTGCTCTGCTTCCTGCCCCGTCATCTCTCTTGCTCTTGCTGTGGATGCTAGCAGAACCTCTGCCCGTGCATTCGCATAGCACCTGGTGCCTTCTTGCTGAAGGTGTTCCTGAGGGAGGCTTACACCAATGAATAGAAAGTGAAAAAGGATTGGAAAAGTTTCTCCTGCCTCATTTTTCACAGCATCTTCATTTTTCCTTGTGCCTATGCCCTGATGAAATTGGCCTGATTCTCCACTGCCTTGGACAGTACTCTCCTTGTGGTTATGGAAAAGGAGCACCAAGAGAGCTTTGGTGTCAGCACGATTTTGCTGCAGACAGATGTGCTGTAGCAATAATAGGGATTTCTACCCTCCTCTGCAAGATGTATTGGCAAGAATTTCCTGTTATTTCCTTGAGAGTAGGGAAATGCTTCTCCCACTGAAATCACAAGGACCCTGAACTCATGAGTCCAATCCAGCTCTCATTTGAGACTGAGAAAAGGATCAGAGGGAAAAGCAGCAGCATGGGGAATGAAAGCTCTTTGCAACTGCAAAACAGCTGATAACAGCAGATGAAAATGTCTGGAGATGCAAAAGAACATTAGGTTATAAAAGCCAGATTTAATGTTGGAGGGCTTAAAGTAAACTTCATTTCACCATTATCTTGTATTTCTTTCCTTTCCTTCATGTACCCCAGGAGAGTAGATGACAGAGGTACTGCAAGAACATTTAGTTTCTCTGGTAGATCAAATAGAGTAATTCCTGCAGGGAAACCAAGAGTAGTATGTGCATGTATGATTCCTGCATTGGGACTTTTAATGTCAGGGGTTTGCCTACCCATCTGCCAGGGCAGTGTCAGATGGTTTGGGAAAGCATCCTGAGAACTAGCAAGATGTTCTGTTTTCTCTGTCATGGGAGACTGTCTCTTCTTTCCTGCTGGTTGGTTTCTTGAATTAATTTTTAATGATAGTGGATGTTTTGCTTTTGTATATAAAGCTAAAGCATGCAAAAAGTTATTGGAGTCACGCAGAGATATAAACAGATACTGTCTGTCAATCTACCTATCTTTATTTCTTACATGTTTATACTATTTAGGAACAAAACAACACCAGGCCCACAAGTGGCTGCTAAAAAGATATTTTCCCAACACTGCTAATGGGAAAGTGTGCTATGGGATGTGGTAACAACCCAAATAATAAAAAACCAAGAACAGCCTATTTGCATGGATTTCATTTGCTTGCCTTTTGCTTGATTGGGCAATTTGGGGGCTGAGATTTTAGGCACAACTTCAATCAACTAAGAATAAAAATAAAAACTCCTATCCAGAGGGCATGAGCAATTAAAGACAACTGTGGGAAATGTCATTTGCAGAAGAACACTTCCTTTCTTTATAAAGTGTGCTGCAGATGTGAAAGGGCATCATGTGAAAAGACAAGAGTTGGATGACTAAAGACTCGGTACATGTGCTTCTTCCTCCAGGTGAATAGCCTCTCTGGGCTCCCCAGGGCTCCCTCCTGTTTTCCTGGGTACTCTCAGGTGCTGGCCCTCATCATGGCATGGTTTGGCTGTGTTGGCAGATATCCAGAAGCAAAGGGGCTGGTGAAGATAGTCTTCATCTACCTTTGCAGCCTTCTAACTTGCAGGTACCTGGCAGGACCCTGAGCACCACAATGATCTGCATTTCAGGGCATTTACCCCATATTACAAGGCAATTTTGACAAGATAATGCCCTACCTATCTGCTTTTCTTCCAGAGAAGAGAGGGTCCTGGTAATATCACATCCTTCCCTCCCTAAGTGGGGGGGACCTGTCCTTGCTGCTGGGGACATGACACCTGCTGCTGGGCTCTGTGTCAGCTCCTCTTGCAAGGAACTGTCTCCTTTCCTGAAGGTGGACATAGCTTGGGGACCTGCCAGCTACTCCTTGCACCTCTCCTGAGCCTTTGGAAGCCTTCTACTCCCCTCTGCTTTTACCATGGCAGGTGGTCTCGTGCTGTCCTGACACCTGTTGTCGTGCATACTGCGCGCTGGGGAGAAGACTCAGTTTATTCTGAAGTGCCAAGAGATGAAGGAGCTTTTCAAAATACCACATGGTCAGAAGAGGAACAAAGACAATGGCACATCCAAAGAAAGACAGTCTCAGGAGGGAAAAGCAGGAATGTGGATATCCTGCCTACAGCTCCCTGAAACAGCAGCTAGCTGAAGGTGAGAGCTGATGCAGGGGGTTAAGTGAATGGACTCTTATTCAGAGAAGGAGGCAAAAAATGGACGTCAGAAAGCTGTGCAGCCCACGAGGCTGATGTCCCATTGTGGAAAGTGGTGGTTGGCACACGAGCACTCTGCAGTTTTGCAGTGCTTGGTGTCTCCAGGATGCAGCACTATGCACTACAGTGACCAGCAGGTTTCTGTGCTCTTTAGATAGGACTGGAAAAATAATGGCTCCTCTGCTGATCTCACTAGACAGCCCAGGGTGCCTCACTGCCCACAGGTGAGTTATTGCACATCTCTTTTCTCAACTCAAAGCCTGAGAGTGCTGCATTTCATCCCTTACCTTGAAACTTTTACACACCACATGAGTGGATGAACATAGAATTTTTATTAAAGAGTTTATCGCTGCAGGAGTGGATGGGATAGTGCACAAACCTTCTCTTGCCCGTCGTGTCTGCTCATGTCTTGTCCTGGGCATGTTTACTGGGATTTCCACTTTCTAAAATGAGCACCAGGCAACAATGTCCCTGTTATTTATGTAACCTTTGCGCTTTCTGATGCTTAGGCAAAAGATGGGATGGAGCTTTTGGAGCTACTGCTGTGATGTGAGATGGTACCCACAGTTCTGGCAGATTGCATGGTGACAAGGAGGCAGCTAAAGCTGGATCTTCCTGGCTCTGCTGTGTAGACTGCTCAGCACAGGGGCTGTTTCAGGCAGCAGGAACTCTGTCATAGAGGAAAAGAAGAGCTTCACTGCAGATTTTTTTCGAGGAAAAGGCTGGGCTGTATGGAGAAGCCTAGGTTTGTACAAAGTTCCAAGCTAAATGCAAATCTTCCACTAGAGTCAGCTCACTTCATTGTTGTGATGCTATGAGTGAAGTCATCCTGGAGAGAAGTTACTCTTTGAATATACATAAGGAAACATGACTTGGGATCCTTCTTATAATACTGAAGTAAAAAAAAAATGCTTTGTTATTGAGAGTATTGTTTCAGGAAGAAGTGAACAGCATTTTCTTGGGTAAAGAACATGTCCTCTGGGTAGGTCTGTCTCATTGATAGATTAGCCAGTTTGTCTGAGCTTGGATTCCTCCTAGCATTGCAGGGGAGTTTTATTCAACTGAGAAGGAAAATTAGTTCTTGCCACCACAGGGTTTTTCTTCATTTGGGGAAAGAGGTCTTCAGAAAGGTCTAAGGCATGATATGGGCTGAAATTGTATGCTCACTATGGAGAAACTGGTTTGTACAAAATGAAGCCATTGTATGTTCCTCTATAGACTTCTTAACTGCAAACTAAACCTAAACTTTTGAATCCTTCTCCTACTTTATCTTCCATTTTCTTAGATCTCTGGGTCCTGCCTGTGAGTGGAAACATATTCCATGCTGGAGAAAAGGGGGCTGTCACGACACCTCTGGTCCATCTTCGAGGAAAAGTCTCATAGGAGAAAGTAGGTCTATGAGATCTTCAGCCTTCCTTTCACTCACATGAGAAACTAAGGTAGATGCAGTGAAAGTTTTGACCTTTTCCCTTGTTACTATTTCTCCTTTTTAAAAAAGAATAGCTGAAGAATAACTCTTTAAGCTGAACCCAGGCGACATAGAGGTTGTGCTGGTGGGCTGAAAATGAGAAATGAGCTGAGTCTGCAGTTTCCTTTGGTCAAAATGACTTATCTCTGTGAGTGTAGGAGCGTTGTTGATTTCCTGATTCATTGCATCTACCCGTGGGGTAGAAACCTTGTAGGAGGTTTCATAGTGGAATACTGAGTCAAATTTAATGCTTTGGTCTTTATCTTCAGGGCACTCAGTGTCCTGGACACAGGTTTTCTAAAGATCTACTTAAATCTCTGGGAGGCAAACCACTACAAAGCTCTTTGTGAAGATGGAGATTTTTGCCATAAGCCATGATTTATATTTTTTTCAGGGGCTGTTCTGAGACTTCAGGACAAACCCCTGCAATAACTGAGAATGATCCTGGGCTTTGCTATCTTTAATTCCAGTTATCTCTGATATGCCTTCTCTAACTTAGATTTAAGGTGTGCTGATATTAACCCCAATAAAACATTGCAACTGTTGTACACCTTTTCTGTGTAGAGCTGATAGGAGCATGAACAAGCTACAGGTATCAGGTGTTAGACATGCCACAAAATGCTTTACATGTTCTACTGCCTTGGTTACAAAGGTTGACTCAAAAGCATATATAGAATAAAGTAAAAGATGCACTCAAGAGGATCAATGCTACTGGACTTCAGGCAAGCATTTGCAATTAACTTATTAAAATGATAACAATATGAATTTTCAACTCAGCGTTTAGAAAAATGGGAAAAGATTAAGATGTTCGGTATTTAATATTAACTTGACGCTGTAAAATGTATCCTGATTTGATCAGTTAAACTGAAAAAGCCTGTGTGATGAAGAATTGTTGCTTTAGTTCTATTTTCTGGCTTGCTTTCTTAAGGACAGCTCCTGGAACCATGCTGCCTGTCTGCCTGTACTGGTTTTGGTTAAGCCACAGCACTGCCTTAAACTGGATGAGTTTCACCTAAATTCATGGAGGAAGTTAACATCTCAAACAGATGATGTTCTGTAGGTATTTGCGAAAATGTAAGGTTGGGTGGAAGAGAAAGATCTGCATTAATACCCCACTGAGAGGAAGGCTGCAGCACAAACCCCACGGCTGCATGTTTTGTTTGGATTATCAGATACCCACTCAGCCCGGTTCAGGCTACAGCCCCTGCCATGTTGTTGTCAGCCAGTAGTTACATCTTATGGACAGCAGATGAATCTAGGGTCTACTGGCATGGAGGGAAGTTACAGATGTGGCAGAAGGAGTAAAGTGAAGGAAGAGAGTGAATGCGATGAGAATTTGCAGGGAGCTGTAAGGCTGGAGGGCACACTTCTATAAGAAACCATGCTTTATTAGTTCCTTTGCTCAAAGTACAGCTTGTAAAATTAAATGATGAGTCCAAACCTTGCATCTGAGATTTTCAAAGGACCCTAAAGGAACTGAGGATTGTAAAGCCATTGAAATTCATTGAGTTTGTAAACTTATCAGGATCTTGTTTCAGTCACAGTCAGCAAAAGTACTGTTGGGCTAGTAATGAAGGAGCTTGCTACAGATGAAGGACATTACCACAGATAATTCTTTGGATAGCATTTTAGTAGATGACTTCTCTGAGAAAGTGAGGTCAAAAAAATCAGAAAGTGAAAACTCTAGGGAATTAAATACAATGAAATAAGCCATGATTCAGCCCCCATTAAGGCAAGAGACTCTTAGTATGTTCCTAGAAAATGGCTAAACTGGGAAGGCAAAAAAAAATTATTGCAGCTCTTCTGGAAATTTTTTCCAACATTGATGATTCTGGTCTGATGTAGGTTTTGCTGATCATTATGAGCCACTTTGAAAAGGAGAGGAGAGTAATTCTTGCCACCTTCCTAAGCACTGTGGTGGACCATGGCCGCTTCCATTTGCATGCATGACAGCAACCTGCTCAGGAGCTGGGTTTGCACTGTCACTCTGGCTGTCCTAGTCTGTTTTTTCTACAGCTTTAGTTGTGAGCCTGGAAGGTAGTAAATTGGTTTTATTTCTTCTTATTCCTCCAATTGCCTGTAAATGAGCAAGTATAAAAGGAAAGTGGCACGTGGTGGTGATATTTTGCTAGGACCAGTAAAAGAAAGATAATAGAGATTCAGGCCTCACAATATCCTGATATGAATAGCTATGAAAAAAAAGTAAAATAAGTTAGTGAGCCAGAATTTCGGGATGTGTAAATCATGAAATCTTTGTTGTAGTCAACAGATCTTCATTCTTTTCACCTCCTTTAAAGTGATTTATATAGCAGAAAAGCAGACACAGCAGCATGCAGAACTTTCTGACCTATCTCTGAAATATTTAGCTTGTCCTAGAGATGTCTGAAACCAGAGATACCAAGAGCTGCCAAGTCTGGAATTTGGATTATGTTAAATTCTGCATTGTCTCCCTTGCAAGGTGGTGTGATTGCTACATGCACCTCTTCCTTTTACACTCAAAAAAACTGTAAATCAGCCTTCACAGGACTGGTGAGTTTAGCTGTAGCCCTGAATTGGAAAAAAATATTTTTCTGCTCAAGCTGTTGCACTCACTTTCAAAAGCCCATGCAGCTTTACCTCTGTCTGTACATCCAAGCTGACTTACCACGCCTCCTCTTGTGCCTGCCAGACTGCCAGCACCAAGTGGTGTGATGGCACCATCATCTGCCTCTCTGCTTCTTCTGCCTGGCCATTATCTACAAAGTTTTCCTTAAAACTTCTATATGTTCCTATGGCTCATTACATTCTCCATGTTCAAATCCATCCCAGAGGTCTGCTACTGCTCCTGTTAGAGATTCACTGCTCATTTTTTTCTCTCTTATTTTTCTGGTTGTTTTGATGTTTGTGTGGTAATCTACACTGGGGAAAGGGTCACTGGAAAAAACATAGAAAACATACATCTGCTTCTTAAGGACAGAGGACAAAGTGAAATACTGGAGATGAAAAATAATCTAGAAAGATACATTCTGAAAAATGAAGTTCAGATTCTCATGCTGAGTTTGCATTGATGTTTCTCCAGAGATAGCTGTTGTTAGAAACTTGGCCCACTTGCATGTAATTTTAGAATATGATCTACTGATGTTTATCACCTGCTAACATGATTGCTAACATGTAATTCTGAGACTTATGAACCACTACTCAATGTTAATTGTTTGGTTAAGGTAAGGCAAGTTAGGATCCTCTGAAGTGAGAGCTGGTATGATTTAATAGAAAGGCTCCTGGTATCCCTGGTGCATGGATTTCCTACTTGGATATGACATGAAAAAAGTGAGCTGTTTGTAAAATGGGTCAGCAGTATTCCTTACGCACTGCAATGCTGGCATTAACATCTCTCACAGGCTTTGTTTCTGAATTTTCTTGAGGGAAAGCCAATAAGAAATCTCTGTTAAAAAACTAGAGGTTTCTCTGCATTTATCAAGGCACAATTTCTGGTGAGACCCCACCTGGAGTACTGTGTCCATCTCTGGGGTCCTCAGTACAAGAAAGACATGGAGCTGTTGGAACAGGTCTAGAGGAGGGACATGAAGCTGATCAGACGGCTGGAGCACCTCTCCTGTGAGGACAGGCTGAGAGAGTTGGGGTTGTTCAGCCTGGAGAAGAGGAAACTTTATTGTAGCCTTCCAATACCTGAAGAGGGTTTGTAAGAAAGATAGGGACAGACATTTTAGTAGGACTGCAGCCATAGGACAAGGGGTAATGGTTTTAAACTAAAAGAAGGTAGATTCAGCCTAGATATAAGGAAGACATTTTTTATGATGAGGGTGATGAGGTGCTGGAACAGGTTGCCCAGAGATGTGGTAGATGCCCCATCCCTGGAAACATTCAAGGTCGGGTTGGATGGGACTCTGAGCAACCTGATCTAGTTGAAGAAGTCCCTGCCCATGGCAGGGGAGTTGGACTAGATGACCTTTAAAGGTCCCTTCCAAACCAAACCATTCTATGATTCTATGATTCTGTTTACTCCAAGTTGTTATCTTCTAGAGGCTAACAACTTTTCAAAACCATCATAATTAGCTGGATTTCTTTTCCCTTCTTTTCTTTTCTTCATTGGGCATTGAAAGTCATTAGGTTTCAGTGACCAGCACAGAGAGAAGTAATCTTTCACCACAAAACACTATTTAGTAATTCAATAGTTACTTTAATGCATCTCAAATATCTCATTATAATTCATATGTCATGCTATGAAATTTTTTATTCTCTTTTAAAACAAATGCAAAGACTGCAAAAAAATTTAAAGTTGTTATGCTGGTTTTGTTTTTCCTGGAAAAGAACATATTTTTAAGAAAGTCTAATACAACAGCATTGGGGTTGGCCATTTTTCTCTGTAACAGGATACTTTCTAGCACTGTTAACTCCTTGTATCCCTATCTTAACATGCATTTAATGTGTATTATAGGTTAGAGACTGTAATTAGATGACCTTGGCCCCAGTTGCATGATATAAGTTTAGAAAATGTTGAGTAGTCATACTCTTAATAAAGTCCTAGATAGATCTGTCAACATGAGCACTTAAAAATTAGAACACCTAAAAATGGTTTGTCATTTTACAAAACCAGGCTATATGATCAGTGGGAAGAACAACTAGTTATGCATTATAGTCTGCAAACTGTGGTTTTATGTCACCAGATATTATAATATGTTGATTGAACTGAGAGTTGGTTCTGAAAAATAATTGTTGTTACTACTTCATAGCATTCCCATGTTTATGCAAGCAGCAATTTCATTCTGAAGGGGATCAGCGAAAGTGTTTTCATATGATATTTCTTGAGATGTAACACAGTTTTCTTAAAGCAAATATGTAAAGACAGAGAAGAGTTTGTACTGTATCTATCCCTGGGGCCTAATGTTCTAAAAAGAGAGACAGAGAGATATTTCATGGTAAAGTTACCGTGTGAATTCCCACCCCCATACACGTTAAGCTTTTCAGTCATTTGTTCAATACGGGGAAGCCTGAGATACAAAGCCCATGAAAAAACTCAGTGTGTGTAGCATTTAGAGTTGCCTTTGCAAAAAGCATTGGTTTTGACAGTGGCAGTGTCGCAGGCATGGTGAGAAAAGGAGGAAGAAAGTGGTCTTCCAGTATTTTCACTGATTGGTGGTTTTGCTCCAATATTGTTGCCATATGTGGGAGAATAAAGGTAGAGAGACATTTGTATGCTGAAAAAATAGGTGCACACATTAGTGACATGATCCATGACATCGTAAGAATTGCTTTCAGCTATAAGTAACCTTTAAAAATGAAATCTAGCTATTGATTTAGATCAATGCTCCTCATTGTTTGGAAAGTGTTTGAGTAGATTTCCTCTTGGTCCTGCAAATTCAAGGTTTCCAGCTGAGTTTGGATCATAGAATTATAGAATGGTTTGGGTTGGAAGGGACCTCAAAGAGCATCTAGTTCCAACCCCCTTGCCATGGGCAGGGACACCCTCCACTAGACCATGTTGCCCAAAGCCCCATCCAACCTGGCCTTGAACACTGCCAGGGAGGGGGCAGCCACAGCTTCTCTGGGCAGCCTGTTCCAGTGCCTCACCACCCTCACAGTGAAGAATTTCTTCCTAACATCAAATCTAAATCGACCCTCCTTCAGCTTAAACCCATTCCCTCTTGTTCTGTCACTACACTCCGTGATAAACAGTCCCTCATCATCTTTCCCGCAGGCACCTTCAGGTACTGGAAGGCAGCAATTAGATCTCCCCGGAGCCTTCTCTTCTCCAGGCTGAGCAATCCCAACTCTCTCAGCCTGTCCTCACAGGAGAGGTGCTCCAGCCCTCTGATCAACTTCGTGGCCCTCCTCTGGACTCACTCCAGCAGCTCCATGTCTTTCTTGTACTGGGGCCCCCAGTGCTGGACATGGTACTCCAGGTAGGGTCTCACCAGAGCGGAGCAGAGGGGCAGGGTCACTTCCCTTCACCTCCTGTTCATGCTTCTTTTGATGCAGCCCAGGACACAGTTGGCTTTCTGGGCTGCAAGCGCACACTGCTGGCTCGTATTGAGCTTCTCATCAATCAATACCCCCAAGTCCTTCTCCTCAGGGCTGCTCTCAATCCATTCCCCGCCCAGCCTGTAGTTGTGCTTGGGATTGCCCTGACCCACGTGCAGGACATTGCATTTGGCCTTGTTGAACCTCATGAGGTTCACACAGGCCCACCTCTCCAGCCTGTCAAGGTCCCTCTGGATGGCATCCCTTCCCTCTAGCGTGTCGACCACACCACACAGCTTGGTGTCATGGGTAAACTTGCTGAGGTTGCACTTGATCCCACTGTCCATGTTGCCGACAAAGATGTTAAACAGTGCTGGTCCCAGTACCGACCCCTGAGGAACGTCGCTCACTGATCTCCACTTGGACAGTGAGCCGTTGACCACAACTCTTTGAGTGTGGCCATCCAGCCAATTCCTTATCCACCGAGTGGTCCATCTGTCAAATCCATGTCTCTCCGATTTAGTGACAGGGATGTTGTGTGGGGCAGTGTCAAATACCTTGCACAAGTCTAGGTAGATGATATCAGTTGCTCTTCCCTTTTTCACCAATGCTGTAACTCCATCACAGAAGGCCACAAAATTTGTCAGGCACTATTTGCCCCTAGTGAAGCCATGTTGGCTGTCACAAATGACCTCCTTATTTTCCCTGTGTCTGAGCATAGTCTCCAGGAGGATCTGTTCCATGATCTTGCCAGGCATGAAGGTGAGACTGACTGGCCTGTAGTTCCCTGGGTCTTCCTGTTTTCCCTTCTTAAAAATGGGGGTTATGTTTCCCCTTTTCCAATGAGTGGGAACTTTGCTGGACTGCCACAGCTTCTCAAATATGATGGAGAGTGGCCTGGCCACTTCATCTGCCTGTTCCCTCAAGACTCGCGGATGTATCTCATCAGGTCCCATGGACTTGTGCACCTTCAGGTTTCTTAGATATTCTCAAACCTGATCTTCTGCTACAGTGGGCGGTTCTTCATTTTCTCAGTCCTTGCCTTTGCCTTCTGTGACCTGGGCAGTGTGGCTCAAGCACTTGACAGTGAAGACTGAGGCAAAGAAGTCGTTGAGTACCTCAGCCTTCTGCATATCCTGGGTAACCAGGTCACCTGTTTCATTGTGGAGGGGACCCACATTTTCCCTCGCCTTCCTTTTGTGACTGACATACCTATAGAAACTTTTCTTTTTATCCTTAACATCCCTGGCAAGATTTAATTCTATCAAGGCTTCGGCTTTCCTAACCTGATCCCTGGCTGTTCGGACAGTTTCTGTGTATTCCTCCCAGGCTACCTGCCCTTGCTTCCATCCTCTGTAGGCTTCCTTTTTGTGTTTGACTTTGCCCAGGAGCTCCTTGTTCATCCATGCGGGCCTCTTGGTGTGCCAGAACACATTGATCTTCTGTTTTAGTATTAAATTCATTGTTAGCTAAGATACTGATAAAATGGCTAACTGCCTGCACAGCAAACTAAGTTCTACATCATCAAATTTGGAATAACACTGATTGAGCTGGTAGAGAGAAATTATTTACATTAGTAAATAAGTGGAAAATTATGGGATATAATGTGAAAATATGGGCAAAATAGGAGTTTGGGTTGAAATAACTTACCCCAAAAGGGAATAAACATATAAGTAGAGAAAATAATTTCATAAGCATAAATCAGCTTAAAGGGCTGCCTTGATTTGTTTCGGGAAAAAACTAAACATTAAAAAGCATAGCAATATACTAAAAAAAAGTTGAATTAAGATATTCAGAGCATGGCATCTCTGGAGGGCTTTTTTTGTACTAGCCTGGGCACAAATGGCTTTGTATTTTTAACTATATATGTACAGTACACTTTCAGCTATGCAAAATGATGAATCTTTACAGAAGACTACTGGCTTAATTGTTCTGTGAACAAATGTTGTCTAAATTGTGTGGCAGGTTAGCTAAGCTAGGTCAAGTCGTATCACTCTAAGGCTGTGAAGTCAATGGTCCAGCTTTCAGAAATTAATTCTTCTGCTACTTGAAGTGAATTACATTTTGATAAATGAGCCTCCATTTATTGTTACATACATCTGAAAGATGTTTTGTGTGAACTTTCAGGTGAGCAAAATGGAAAATTCATTAAAATCAAACAGCTACTGCCTGTATCAATATTAGTTTGCAAATAATGCTAAAAATTACTTATCCCTCTTAAAAGTTTGACCCAAGATGTTTGGATATGTTTGTTTTTCTGTTCACATCAACAGATGTGTTTCCCACTGGCTTCAAGGAGCTTTGGGTAGGGCCTTTGCATGTTCAGCTTTCATTTTCTGACTTGTCTGAAGGTGTTTGCTGTAGCATGCTCCTTCTCCCTTCCTGGGTTATAGTAGTGCTGATGGTCAGAAAGTGAAGCCTTCTCCGATATTGTTCATCCTGGCCCTGGCCTGTGACCCTTCTGTACAGGAGTGTTGAAGAGAGCACTCCGGCATGATGTTCTACACTTCAACAAAAATGTAAAGGATGGGGCACATTTAACTTGGCTCAATGTGGCCAATGTGGGTTAAAATAGCACTGCAGGCAAGCCAAGCCGAGTTGCCAAATTGAAGTCACTGCCTCCTTTTGGTCATTAAGTTGAGCTGCTAATTGTAGTGGTCAGAACCAAAATTGCTCTGCAAATTAGGGCAGTGTCTTCTAACCAGCAAACCATGTTTTTCTACATTAAATTGTAGTTAAGTAAGAATTTTGTACACCGTATCACCTGAAGCTTTCCAGTAAAATATATTGTACTATAATGATCTATGTACAGAGTTGCAGATAAATAGATGTGGATATGTGTGGATATGTTGTTTTTGGAAGAATTTCTGAAACGCTAAATTGCAGAGCAAATTTGCAGTGGTGCTTCTTGTCACCCTTTTCACATACAGTAAAGGAGCATACACCCTTTGCCAGGTGGGATGCGACTTTTTTACTTTTGCATTATTGAAAAAAGACTCCTTGAACATTGTTCACTTGGTTAATGTTGGACATGGAAAAGATAAAAATTGTTTTTATGAGTGAAACTGATGCATTACAGTTGACTGGCAGTTCAGGTGGCAGGCTACTTGATTTATTCTGAGGTTTGCTGTGGGGTCTTACTGAGACTGACTCAGTGGGAAGCGCTTTGCCAAATCTCTTGATATTAAATCTGTTGGAATTGCTACCTTCATGCCTGTGAGCAGCAGTGAGAGCCTGAAACTGCACTTCTTGCTAAGTGGGGAAGAGCAAGAAATGCCAGGTCCCTAGTGGGTGGCATTGTCTTGGACCCTTGCAATAGATGGGCAAAGGTTATTGGCAGAATTTATTTTGTCAGACCCGAGTTCATCATTGACAATGCTCTGTTCTGGGGTATTAGATGTTGAATAAACATCTAAGAAGGATATAAAAAGGACAGCCCCTTCCCTATGGGAGTTGGTGCAATACCCAGAAGTAGAACAAATGTCAAAGCAACAAAAATATTTATAAATAGGAAAATGCAAGCTTCCCAAATGGTCTATCACCAAATGTAAGCATCTTTAAAAATGAACTGTGTCTTTTGGTTTAAGACCACTGAATAAGAGTTTGTCTTCTGCATAGTTTTGTTTCTTTAAAAGATACTTTATCTTACAACCATCTGTTGCTGGAGTGTAGAAGGACAGGATGATTCTGTTCTAAAGACAATTGTAATAAATTGCCGAGAACCCTTCAGGCTTTCCTTTGCTTTTACGTTCCCTCCCCAGGCAAATGCAGATAATGGTTTCTTTCTTTTCATTTTCTGCCAGTCATAATGCAGCACCCTATGTTCTTCTCCTACATGCAAACAACTGAAATATCAGTATTTCTATTACTGAAGTATTATCAGTTTGCTGTCTTTAGGGCTCGTGCAGTGTGCTCTGTGCTACACAAAATGCAAAGAAGGTTATACCCCTCTATAAAACTGTTACGTAGGTCTCATCATCCCATGAGCTGACCCAGATTTATGAAAGCATTCAGCTTCCATTCAAACATACAAATAAGGTTCAGGTTTGTGGAACTGCTCTGAATCCAACAGCACTTATGAAAGCATTCAATTGAAGGGTTTTTTTCTCCCAAAATGGTTCCTCACACAACATGTGAGGATATTACTAGATATTACTCATCACTAGAGTCCTGGCCTCCTATTTTATTACCTAAGTAAATGCTGAACATTTTTGTAATCTGGCTCATGCTCTACGTAGTGAAAGTTGCTTTCCTTCACTCAGATGGTTTTGCATATCACTTTTTGTAATATCTTCTTCCACAACTTTCTGTTGGAGAAAGGCATTTTCCTAGGCCACGCGTGTGTAGGAGGAGGTGGATCATGTTGCACAGAGGTGTTTTCAGGCTCTTTTTCCAGTCACTTGCCACAAGAGTTTGTTCATGTCACTTCTGGGCTGCCTGCATATCGATGGGGAGGACTGAAAGGCTCAGAAGCAGGAGATACTCCATTTAGCCACTTACAGCTTTGGAAGAGGGTACGTGAGAGCACATTAAGTCTGCTGCTAGCTCTCCTCCACAGATTTGGCTTTTTCCTTGCTCCTTTGTCACATGCACCTTGCACGTACGGTGAAGCACGAAACACTTGGCTCTGAACATCTCGCATGTGGCACCTTTATCAAAGCGAGCATGTGTCAGACTTGTAATTACCACCAGTTTCCCTCTTAGAGACTTCTGGATTTCAAATATGTATTTTAAGGCTTGAAATGAGAAGACAGCCCCACCAAAGACAGTGGGAAGCTCTTCTCTTGGTCTCTGTGTGTACAGGATTTTTGCCCAACATCAAAACAGGGAGGCTGTTAAAAAGGGGTCTTGTGTGAACAGGAAAAATACGGGGGTGAGTGTGAAGCTCTAGCTGTAAGCTGTTCTTGAATTTTGAAGATGATGAATGCCCTTTCAACTTTTAATTCAAGAATATTAATTATTGTTCTCCTAGGAGGTACATTCTAAACCATTCAACATCATTTTCAGGCTGCAGCTTTTCATTTCTTTACCTTGGCAGTGCAAAACCATTTTAAAATTAGTAAGAATGGCTGTGACAGATTGCTTGTTCCCGTCTCACCCTGAATAAGGCAGAGCTCAGGCAGAGCCTGCTCCCGGCCATCAGGGCAGACGTGAGGGCAACGAGATATATGGTGGGTGTCAGAAATGTAGCCTGAATACTCCGCACTGTGGCTCTCCTCTGTTTTCTGTGGCTCAGGGAAGAAGATAAGTTATCAGACCTGGAAGCAGCAATGGAAGTGCCTGCAAGCCCACTAGCAGTGTGGAACCAGCCCTTCGTGTCACCCAAGCAGAGCCCTGGGCTGAGTCGGATGCGACTCAGGGATGTTACTCCTGCAGGTGAACAGCTTCACTCGGTCACAAGTGTCCGGGTGTGGAGTCACCCGCCAAATCATTCCCACCCTGGGTATGCCAGTGCCAAGAATTACAAAGCATCACCTGACAGTTTATTTTTTTACATTTCTCCTTGGGACCGTGGCGGCTCAGGCCAGCTTGTTTGGCAAATGCTGTTGCTTCTATTCCTTTGTATATTGATAGGATATACTTAAAAAAGGGACCGTGGTATATGCTAATTAATCTTAATGGTGTATACAGCCAGTGGGTTGGGATGAGGTAGCTGGACAGCCTTTTTTAAAGTTTGCTTGATGATATAGACCATTTCGTGCTCAGACAACAATGCTGCATTTCCTCAGCCTGACACAGTTCCAGCTGGCTGGAAGCTCCTCGGCTACAACACAACATACCGCACACAACATGACTTTTACTCCTTTCAGTTAAGTGTGAAGGACAAATATTAATACAAAACAGAGAACATATGAATGCCTGCCTTTGTTTCTCTCTGCTTGTCTGCACTCCCTTGCTGCTTACAGTAATAAATTTTGCTCACAATGATACTGATGTAAAGCCAAGGTAACTCACAGGACACCATCACAGGCATCACTTTTCTTCCTATTTGGGTTGGTGAGAGCATATGGAATACATTTTTCCTTTATTTTTAAGACAAGTGGGGAAACAGTCCAATTTATAAATATATAAAAAGCTTATTAATATATATACATCCCTATTTTAGAATACCTACTGCAAATAGCTGGCATTGTGTTGCTGAACTTAAACACTGACATAGTTGCAAAATTTTCAACACAGTTGTAACAGGGAACTATACAAATAGCACTCATATTACTAACCTTATTCAGTCAGTTCTCTCCTAGGGCCCTCATCTATGAAAATCAGAAATGTCTCCATCTTAGTTTGTGGGGTTATTTTTGTGAAACACAGGTGGTTCACCTGATTTGAAAATAAAAAAGAAAAAAAGAGATAAGAATTAGACCCTACTTCCTGAGTTTACAATCTCATTTTACGTGCACAGCAGGAAATATTTTTTAAAAATCCTGGGTATTTCCAAACATCTGACTTCTCAGAGGAGTAAAAATGCAATCAAAGTATTTCCTTTCAAAGCTGCATCACTTTATGATTAGTCAAGGGGTTTTTGTAACATGAATTTCCTTTTCAGAAATGTTTTCTATTACATCTGTTTATTATTTTTTTAGCAACCCAATTAAATTGTTCTTTCATCAGGATGGAAAAGTTGGTGCTGCTCATTAAAAAAAAAAAATCTCATGGTATGCATGGCTACTATAGCAAATGTTTAAATATTTCCTGGGTTAGCTTTAGCTCTTTCTGTGCAAAAATAGATCAGGATTTGACCTGAGCAATTATGACTATCCTTTTCAGAATGTCCTTTGGTTCCCTTTCCTTCAAACAGAAAAGCTTTGTTATGATACATACAGTATCACAGTTTTTATTAGCCTGAAAGATCCCCGGCACATCTGGATGCACAATTTGGATCACCTTGTGATTTAATGTCCTTGTCATTTTCCCTCATCTTATGCATTTTACTGTATCTGCATGTGCTGGTATATTTTCTTCAATGCATTTTAAATACAGACCTTTGAAATAAAAATTATTGCCCCAATCACACAATTCAGAAACGTTCCACCGTTTATGGAATGGTTTTGTCCAGATTAAAGGACAGAGATTTACTTTATTTTACTTTGATTATGGTTACTATAACATATAAAGAGTCTCGCAATCTCCTTGCTTCTTTTTTCCAGTCGCTCCTGACAATCGGTTCAGACCGTACTGTAATTGGTATATTCCAGGCCAAACCGAGGACCGGCACCCCCGGCAGATGTGCCCTGCTCTTTGCTCTCACCAGATGGCTGGAAGGACCGTCTCGTCACGGCACAGCCTCCCGCAGCTGCTGCTCCCTCGCTGCTGCACGCGTCCCATGTGGGAGTTTCGTGGTGAGTCTCATTTTTAGCATCGCTCGTCCGCTGCACTCCCTCAAGACCACCGTGGTTGGGCAGGGATGGCTGCATGGGAATGTGCCCTGAAGTGCAGTTCTGTTTGCAGTAGGAAAGCACGGTTGCTAAGGGGTCTTTTTTGGGTGGGAGGTGGAGGCTAGTGGATATACCATCCACAACGCTGGTGACTGAGGCATATGGTCCTTCCACATAGCAAATGAAGCAATGATACCAATATGTAGCGAGTCTGGGTTTGCTTCACAGTACCTTATTGCACAGGCAGCCAGTATCTGACCTTTCTTTCAAGACATACTGGCAAAAGAGTAGATTTTTTTCCCTAGTCTGCTCTCATAAGAGAGGCCAGGCATCCATGCGTCTGTGGCTTATCATGTACAGTAAATGAAAAATATTAATGGAAAATGAGGAGAAATCCTTGAAAGCAGAAGTACTGAGTATTTTTGCCCTTGGCTAGGAGCAAAGTAGCGGTATGGACCCCAAAACAAGTATTCAACATATTGAAACTCTTTTGGGAAGCTCCTCAGTTGCAGAACAAAAGAGTGGGAGGCTATATACTGGGTTCTTGCAGCCAAGAACACAGCCAACACTTTCTCTGCCACAGAGGAGTCAAGTTTCTAAGGACATCTACCTCTGGGGGCACTGGAGGGGCTAGAGACGTGCAGTCCTCCATGACAAGGCCTGGCTGGTGAGGCTGATGGTGCAAAGCCATGGAGAGCCATGGCCACCACAGATGGCCGGCAGCAGCACAGGGGACCCTGGGTGCCTGCACACATCCCTCGGGCTCCTGCTGCTCCTGCTGCACCGCCGCTCCATGGCACGTCGACCAGCCTCCCCTCTTCTCCTGGCATTGCCATGCTGATTTTGGCATTTTGCATCCCTGTTGGAAAGGAAAGACTCACCCACCAGCTGGCTCCCTGAAAACGCTTTTGCACAGCGTGTCCCTCACCACCTCTTCCCACGTGGCTTTGATCCCGCCCGGCAGGCACTCTCATGGCAGGGTTGTGACTGCCGAGGAGGGCTGAGTGTGTATCTTTGGCTGAGGGGTTGGGAAGCCTGACGCGCAGATGGTCCCAGATTTATTTGAACTGGCTGTAGCTCCTCGTGTCACTGGGTGAGACCGCTGAGGGCTGGCAGCAGCGCCGAGAAGTGCTGAGCAGGTTGCAGCCCCTCCAAGGGAGGAGCTGGTGCTACTGGGAATGGCAACTGCTCTGGGACAGAAGAGAAGATTGTAGGCGTTGGAGGAGGACTGTCAGGGCTCTCTCAGAAATTCAGGACACTTGAGGGGAAAAAAAAAAAAAAAAGATTCAGTAAACCTTTCCCCTTGCAAAAGCGTTGTTACTGTTGGCAAAACATATGGGTTGCAACATTTTGGTTGCTTCTGCTAAGACATGAGCTGTGTGCACTCCTCTGAGAACACCTTAAAATAAAGGCTCACTTTGGCAATAACAACATGCTTGTAAATAAAGAGGTTTACTTTTGAGAAATGTTATCCTTAACTGGAAGCATTTGAACAGAGCCCCTGAGGCTATTTTCCTTTCCGCTATATACAGAATAAAGATTCACAAGCAGGTCAAGACGCTTTTTGAATTAGTGTTTCTCATTAACTGGGTGTAGCTGAAATCACTGTCCTGAAATCCAGTGCCACTTTCCAGCAGGGATCTTTGACAAGATGTGCATATATTGCAAAAGTGCACACTGAGCAAGAGGGACCTGCTTCGGAGCTGGCTTAAATGATAGAGTAAATTAGGTAGACAAGACAGCATAAGTAGGTATGTGGATAAGATGCAATTTGTCTGCTGTGTTGGCAGGAGAGGGTTGTAGCAAGAAAAGAGGTGGTAGAGATTTGCCACCTCCTTGGATGGCTTGAGTTGAGAAGCAGTGGCTGCCTTTATATTTTAATACATGTTTTGTCTCATAGCAGCACTGCTGAACACTGAAACCCTAAGCTGTGAACCTCAGTCTATTGGCAAAATGTCATGGCTACTGCTGGACGGCGTTCTCATGTCTTACGCAAACTCATGGGAAAGAAGATGAAAAAAAAACACTTTCTAGGTTACGTTGCCAGCAGACCCAAAGACAAAAGCCAGCTTTAACTCCAGGCCAAAATCTTGGGAGTGGTTATCTGAAGCTTCGTGAGATAGATATCACTGGTTTAGAGTCTTTAAGCTGCACATCCCAAGTAAACCACAACAAAAGCTTAAAGAGGAAAGGTCAGACCTGTGAAGTGCTATTTGTTTTCACTGAAACTTCATCTCCCACTTACCCCCAGCCTAACCAGCAGCGGAATCAATTACCACTTGTCAGACTGAAACCTGACCCCAGAAATGAAAGAAGGACATGACCTCCAGGGGGAAAAGAAACCACGAATGAACCACTTTCTCCTGCAGTGAAGGGTTAACAGGCCTGATCCTCTTCTTTCCCCCTTAAGACAAGATCAATACCGCTGTTCTCTACATTTACTCTTCCTTTCATCGGGGATGGCCAGTAGGACAGTGAGGTTATTGAGATTAGGTTTCATAAATTACTCCATTTAATAATTGAAGACAAAGAGGTTCCATACATTTTAATAGCATTTAGCGTAACCGTTCAAATTTGTAGGACTCATAATAGATCAATTTCAGCTGCCATTACCACTTGAGGTAATGGCGCTTTCACTTACCAAGCTTCTGTTAAGTATAGGATCAACTTGTCAAAAAGTGGTCAGGTTTAAGGCAATATCCCCCACTCTCCCATTTCATACAAGCCTAGAAGGGCATTTCCAAAGGGGTGTCCACGACACACTGGGAACACTTCTGTCATTTCAGCTCGCCTGCAGCCTCTGTGGATGAAGTATGTTCATTTCAGTGTATAAAATGATGTAAGACATCGGGACAGGCCTGGTCTATTCCTTGGTTAGAGCATCAGAAGTGAGTTCAGGCATGATAGGAAGAGTACATTCTTATGTTTCCATTCCTGAATGTGAGAAAATACATACCATACACAGAGCTGAAAAAAAAAGCTCTTTTCTTGGGAAGGGGTCCCTTTAAGCAGTGGGAGTTAGGTAACTTGTGCTCAACAGCACTAACACCAGTCTCACAGGTTTAAAGATGCGAGGTTTTTTTAAAGCATGCAGTGATAGGACAAGGGGTAGTGGATTTAAACTGAAAGAGGGTAGATTTAGATTAGATATAAGGAAGAAATTTTTTATGATTAGGGTGATAAGGCACTGAAACAGGTTGCCCAGAGAGGTTGCGGCTGCCCCCTCACTGGCAGTGTTCAAGGCCAGTTTGGATGGGGCTTTGGGCAGCCTGGTCTAGTGGAGGGTGTCCCTGCCCATGGCAGGGGAGTTGGAACTAGATGATCTCTGAGGTCGCTTCCAACCCAAACCATTCTGTGATTCGATGATTCTGTGATACCCATCAAAACTACCTTCTCTGAGCACACCACCATTTAGGTTTTGTTAACATCCACACTACCTATGAAATTATCTACTTTCAACTATAATCCTGTGTCTTGACTTTCCAGAAACACTCCTAGGAGATGTCTATGGGCATATTAGTTTTGCATTTGTTGCACATTGGTGTTGGTCTTGACATTTATCTGTCTGTATACTTAGTTACACTGTATTTTCCTTGAGTTATGCTGTTTCTGTCACAGAGGATTCACATTTTCGTGTGGTTAGCTTTATCCCCAGAGCCCTGGTTCATTCCAAAGGTGCTCAGCATCTCTCATCGTGCTCTCTGCTAATTTTCCCGCGGAAAGAGTTACCTACACAGACATTAGTAACCTCTCTACAGTAGATAAGAAGCAGATATTGCATTTGTGGTATGTGTTGGGTGCTGAACACAGCCCACAGAGTGGTCTGAAGAAAGAGGGTCTCCCAAAGGGGATATTGAATGCACACAAACGTGCGTTGTATTTTTAAAGGCTGCTGCCAGGACCCTGCTGATGCATCAAGCATAGAGAACTGCTTGGCACTGGCCATTTCTCAAGCAATTGCTCCTCCTGTGTGTTATAGAAATTGTTCCCCATTTGCACATTTATTTTTATGCTTCTATATGTAAACAATGGGAACTTCATGTTTTCTGTACTTTGGTGTTTCATTATCTATTTTTTTCCTATAATTGTTGGCCAGGGAAAGCACTTTTATGAAATTTCTTGCTCTGCATTTCCCCAAATAAAGCAGTTTTCCTTGCTGCCTCTGCCTCAGAAAAAAAAGGAATTTCTTAAGGACGTTAATCGTGGAAATATCATCAAATCAAACTAAGTAAATAGAAACAAATTCCCTTCTCCCATTCCCACTCCCTTCCCCCATTCACTGAAAAGCAAACAAACCAGGCTGTATTCTGAGGGAGGCAGGAAATGAAGGCAAGGAGGGACAATTCATAAAATAAAAGATATTTTATTGAGCTTCACAGCAAAATGTCTTCTGTGGTCCTGATTTTGCAATCCGGTGGTCTACTGGTGATAAGATGATTTAGAAAAGCATTGGTGCATAGCCCTGTGGAGGGGAACCTCTCTGGTTCCCTATCAAATCAGCTGACTGTGCCAAACATGAACAATCAAATGTGGTGAGGTGGCCCACGGGGTCTCTGCACTCTGGCTGAAGAATATGTGGGATGTGATCTGTCACGGATCAAGTCAGGAAGGAGAAAACTCATGAAGTGTGTGAAACCAGAGCTGTGAGCATCCTACCTTCTTGTGGCCTTCATCTCTCTAGTCTGCATTTGTGAGAGAGGTCGTGTGTTTCAGCAGCCTTAAACCTAGCTATGATTTCTTAGAGAATGTATTAACCCCCCAACCTGGAATTTCTTATGGAGTCAGAGAAGTGCTACATACAAGGCAATTAATCAAGCATGGCAAAAAAGGATTGTTTTCCACCTGAACCTGGCACAACTTCTAATTAAAATCACGAGTGCAAAGTCACTTTGGAGGGATTGAAGTGCTTAACGTTTGTCAGCTACACCCTACTAAAAATATTAACTTACAAAATATGTCTACAAATGGATCTGTGAGAGGAGAGTCTATGAAATGCAAAAATAAAGTTTTTGGGGAAATATTTTAGAGCTTTTGGACTTTAAAAAACAGCAACTGCTTTTCAAAGGAAATGTCTGAAAATTCTACAAAAACATGTTTTTCTAAATAGTTGAGATTTTTGGCATAAAAAGATAAAGACACAAGAAAAGTGTCAGACTTAATACCTACTTGGCTGGACAATGCCTTTTGTGATGGATGGGTCCTTCAGCAGGGATCTGTAGGCCCTGAGTTTTCCCTCTCCAAGACTCATCTTGTATCCAGGGTTGGATGTACTCCTCTCTCTTTTTTTTTTTTTTTTTTTTTCTTTAGGTCTCTAGAGTCTCAGCTCTGCTTCCTCTTGCTCTTTGCTCAACTTTCCAAGGCTAAGCCCCTTCCGGGCTTCTGTCAACCCTTTCTTCCCTGTCAAAAGGTCAAGTTTCTCAGCTGATGTGAATACCTCTCCCTTGCCCAGTCGTTCGGGTGGAGAAAGCTGTGGAGCGGCCATATCCAGGGCACTCTGCACTTTGCCCCACTCCCACATCAGCTTTCGGCCCCATGGAGGGCTCCTGGGCTGCCTGCGGCTGGATCTGGAAGGCTGGCAATGGGGTGCTGAGGTGGCCTGGCCTGGAGCCTGACCTGGACACTGTCCTCAGGATCTCCTTGCCAGGGTACTTCAGATAAAGGAAAAAAATGATGAGGGAGTTACTGCCACTCACACAGCTGTTCCTTTTACATGGATGCTATCACCACTTCTCAGCTGGACCAAGAGGCAGACCATTTTCTATCCAGCTCTCACATTGAGTTGCAGCAGTACCTCTTCCTTAGCTTTTGCCCTGCACGCGCCAGATACCAGAGTTTAATATCTGTCCAAAGCTGTTGTTTTGGTTTATGAAATACCTGCAAACTGATCAAGATTTTTCTTGAAGCTATCCATTGCTTGCAGATTTTTTGTCCAATAATTTCTTCTTAGCTTGTAGGTAGCTCAAAAGCAATCTCATGAAAATAAGAGTTGGACTCAATGATCTTTATGGGTCCCATCCAACTCAAGATATTCTATGATTCTATTCGGATGTCAGCCCTAGACCCTTATGTGGTTTCTTTTCATGTTACAGCATATTGGTGTCTCCCTCTTCATTGACCAAGGAAGACTGGAATCATGTTCATCTACACAGGGATTCGAAATTTGCTCTAAAAAAAGTTCTGTGCTATTCTTCCTGAACTGTTGTGTTCAGGAAATATTTGCCTGCCTATGAAGATCCCTGCTAGAACATTTATCAGCAGTGAATCCAAAACCTGCATGAGCAGAACTGGAGTATAGACTTTATATTTCTTTTGCCAGCATTTGTCCTGTTCTACTTTTGTCTTGTCACATGTCTGGGGAATCAAGTGACTACCCGGTCATGATTACTAATCCTGATTTATTTTATCTCAGGCAGATGGAAGCACAGGGACCACAGTTTAGGAGAGCTATTAAAGCACGTGTTTTTCTCTGTCCCTGTTGCAAAATAAGACCAATTTCCTGAGTGGGATGTAGGGAATGGTGGAGCAACTCACAGATCTCCCCATTGCTTACAAAAGAGGAAGCACTTCTGCCATCCTCTGCAGATGCTCATATGCTTAAATTAAACTTAGTTATGTCATTTGAAAGAGGAGGAGAGGATGGGAAAGGATCAATGTGATTTTTATTATGTGATCCCTTGCTCTGTGCTTTGTTGCCACTCTGATTTGCTAAGGAGAAATAATTCAGCTCATCAGCCACCGTCTTTTCCATGTCCTCATGAGGTAAGCTAGGGACAGACAGTCCCCTGGTGCCGAGGCCAAGTCAAGTGGATTGGCTGTATTCACACTGCTGACGTCTGATCATCCTTTGACAGCAGCTTTGGCTTTGCGAGAGCTAGCTAGGGTGGTTCAAAGGAGAGCCAGAGAGTGAGGTAATATTTAAGTAGTGTGGTCTAGCATAGCCCTGGCACTCCAGCTTCCTCCCAGGCTCTTTCTTGCTCTGTGGTGCAGACATATGAGACCCCTTTGCTAAGGAGTGCCTCTGGACAATGTCGCACGATCAGAATTAGGCTCTGGCTTTGTTTAAAACAGTGCTCCTGTGCTGAAGATGAGGGAGTGACAGCAATAGGCATTGCATGAATAGCTGTGTAGCATAGTCAATAATTATCAGCTAATCCTTGGTGGTATGAACAGCCTGTATGACTGCAAAGCTGTTTTCCTTTTATTTGGTGAGGCATTCTAGCTGAGAAAAGATTGCCACCGATACACAGTGTGCTAAAGTAAAGACCATGATATGTCAACATATCCAAAGTATATTTTGCTAATTCTGACCAGAAACAGGAAAGATTTTCATTTTCCTGGAAATTAATATTTTACAAATGGAGTGAACAGTGTTTACATCTGCAGAATTACAAATTTTCCAGGCGTGCGTGGTGAGTCATGAGTTTGAAAGCAAGCTCCCCCTGCACTCATGAGGATTAAATTTGTGAAAATAATCTTGGCTACCTGTGGATTCAGCCCGTGTTACAACTGTTATGGGAATGTCAGTAAAATAGGTGAATTTGTATTGCTTGTCTTCAAGGTGCATGCAGAAGTCATATGGCAAGGGTCTGTTCTCAGGCCGGAGGTGTTAGGTTTGGCTCCGCAGCTCGTTACGTGGCAATCCGCCAGTGTTGTGAGGTCCCGGCTGGGAGGGCGAAAGGTACACCACTGCCTAGTCCTATTCACAGGCTGTTTATTGGATTTGGCTGGGAAATATTCAACTAGATAAGCTGAATGAAGTGAAATCCCTCGGTGCCTATATTGCTGAATTCAAGTGGTGTTTGGAGAGAGCCAGTTGACCACAGTGCTGATGTTTTTTGTTGTGCTTTCTTATTATTAGATGTATGCTTATAGACAAATACCAGATATAGAAGCAATATAGAACAGATTTTAGAGGATAAACAGTAAGTATACTATGAGTTAATTCATACAGCTAATGTTAAAAGTTTGAATTGAAATTATGTCTGACTAAAAACCTCACTGGAGGGATGATTTTAAATTAGTCTTCGCCTTTCATCCTCCATCACGATTCAAATTTCCACACTGATTATTGTTATCAATTCACATGCATTGCTTTCTTCCTCTGAAACCACGTGGTTCTTTAGTGTAAAAGATGAGACGATGCGATGGAGGTGACATAGTGGCCTTTTGATCCCTATTATGATTTAGATAACAAATTTTGTTCATGGCTTCTATGCAGATGACTGAACTATGAAACTGGAAGGGTTGATTCTCAAAATATGAGCCTCAATTTTATTTGCAAAGTGTGATTTTCTTCCCCTTTGGTATGGTCACTGTGCTTGTGGGTTAGGAAATAGGCTTATTAGTAGGAACCCACTGTTGTGAGTAGGTAGGGTTTGGGTAAGGTAGGAAGGATTTGGGTAGGGTAGGATTTAAACCCATTGTAGGGGGTCTGTGATGCAGACATACATACATTAGTAAAACCCATGAGGGTCCCTTTGTAGTGAGTGAGAAGAAAGGAGCCCTGTCAGGGTGCTATTCCTCTCGCTCTAACAGTGATGCCTAAAATAGATGAATTGTAAGGTAAGATGAACTGTGCCTTAAAAATGTAGAGCTTCATTGAGTGTTAAGGGAGTCTGGAGATGAGCCTCAATGAATCCCACCCCTGCTGTCTGTTACTGTGCAAGCCTAAGTCATTAGCGAGGAGCATTTGCATCATTGTCAAAATGCCTGCTACACCGTAGTAGCAAAGGAATGTGCCTAATAGCCTCTCTGCGTGACATTATTTCTGGAAATACTGTCTAGGAAATAATGATACCATCACACTTGCTCTTTGGTAGCACTTAATATTTGTGCCCTATTTTTACCATATAAATGAATTAATCCTCACAGCCTCCTGATTTTACCTCCCCTTTAGAGGTGGTGAAACTGGAGCAGAGGCACATCAGAAACCAGAGATGCTGAGCTTCCTCAGATTTCAGGGGAAAGGATGTCCCAGAGTGACTCAATCAGTGTTTTGAATGCTCCAGCATAATTTCTGGCAATCTGTCTGTGGTAATACTTGGGATGATACAAAATGCACCCTTCCCCATTTGGAAGAGAAGAAGGTGATGAAACCACATCCTCAGGCTTAAACTAGAAGCACATATATTTGTGCATATTATCTCATTTCCTCTGTGCGATTTTTGAGGCTATGCATGGAGGTCATTGCCTAGTCAGCAAGCACTAGTTTCACCCTTAAAGGCACTTCTGTTCCTGAATTTGTTTGTCCTAAAAGAGACCACGAATTCCTACTACCCTCCACTCCAGTCCTCTGGGAATATCCAGCACCTTGCAAGAGCAAACATCTGAAGAATATTTGCAATGGTTGCTGGCTTTTTTAAAGGCTGTTTCTATGTGTCAGGACCTTGGTGAAAATTGATGAGCTGTGTTTGGCTGTACTGAAATTCTTCATAAGAGAATGTATCACTGCCACAAGGATCTTGAGTATGGGTTTGAATCGAACAGTCTCGATTTATACTTTGTTTGATAGTAAAACAGTGCTTGGAGGTTCATTCAATGTCTGTATACCTTGATAGACTTAATATTAATTATAGTATGGCTTAGAAATTTTTTCCCCCTGAAGAATGCACAATCTATGTAGACAAGTAATAGAAAAGGAGCATTGAGTAGCATGGAGTTTTTTTGGTCAAAGCCATATTTGCAAAAAAATGCTGAATTAAATCCACTAAAACTATGTGTACATCCACATTACATGATTATAAGGGTTTCAGACAGAAAGTCCCATTTTTGATGGTGAAACTGCTTGTAACTTTCCTTTTGAAATAATTTTTCACTTCAAAGCTTGTCTAGAGTTAATTTGAAAGAGGCAAAATACCCAATGCAACTAAAACTTCCTAAAACAAAGTGCATTTGATTTTTCTGAATTTCTTTTTCAGCAAGAAAGTGATGTTTTAAAAATTTCAGGGAAAACTTAGGCATGAGAGTCTTGTTTCTTTCTTGGCTTTATAGGTTGCTTCTAAGTTAAAAGTCAATTATTTATACAGCTCTTATCACTACCATTTTATGGATGGGGAAATGAAAGAGAGAAGAAATGACTTGTCTTAATCACATGGGAAGTCTGTGGTCATTCTGAGTAGAATCCCACGTCCCATTGTAGCAGTTCAAAGCTTCAACCACAAAATAAAGAAAACAGTCAAGTTCTTTTTATAGCTGGAAACGTCGCTGACATATGTTGAAAAACATGTTGAAGTCTCACACTTTGGGTGTATAAAAGTGATACTGCTTCTCAGCCAGGTGGCAGTCTCTTGCCCTGGGTTAGAAATACAGATTTTAATACTAAAAGTATGTTTTATGTAGTTTGTTCATGATCAGGATCTTGGATCACTTGAACCCAAGGATTTCTCTGGTTGCTGGGCTGAACCCAGTGGTGGTGCTCTCCTTCCGCACAGGCTCATTGCCACAGCACGAAAAATGTCCCAGCCCTAACATGGGCATTGCCCAAAACTTCAGCTGATCTATGATAACAGGAGGTGATGGTTGCCTATGACAACTGGGGTCCTCTTTTGAGGTCTGTTATGGGAGCAGCAGCCATGTGGGCTCTGAGTGTCCTGAGCACATAACATCACTTTGTCAGGAAGTGACATCAGGGCTGAATGACAGGGCGTCAGTCCTATGCATTATTTAGTGTGCGATATTGTTGTAGGGAGGGACTGCACAGTGAAGAAGATATTTTCTGAAGGAAAATAAAGGAAGGCAGAACAGCTGATTAGTTACTATTATCAGACGCTAATGGGTGTCGTGTTGATAAGATGGTAACCAGATATCATGTAAAAAGGGTTTTAGTGCTAAGTACTCGGTTGCCTTTGTGTGATGCCTCATTACTGCACTTGGATCCCCTCCTCTATAAATTTTTAATGATCTCACCATTTTTCATGTAACTCTCACTCCTTGCTTTACTCTCCTTTTCGTCTTGTCCGGGCCCTGAGCTGAAGTGGAAACGTAGTGTGTGATTAGGTGTAGACACTCCAGCCTATTGTCTTGCAGCACACTCCCCTCTTGAGAAGACAGGAAAGAGAAAAGATTTCCAAAACCCAGCTTCAAATGTTCATTGCATTGCACTGACAGTAAAGGAGTTTTATTAAGTCTGTTCTGTGGAGTTTAACAATTTCTTCTTAAACCTATGGGATAGATACAGCACAATTATGGGGTAACATGGTTGCAAAGGGGCTCACAAAGTCATCCTCGCTGTGATGGAGGTTGTAAGGCACATTCTCACTCTTCTGTGCTCCCGCCGGTGCTGGGGGGTGCTTTGCAGGGAGCGGAGTGTAACCTGAGGGTGGCTTGCAGGAGGAAGGCAGCAGGTGTAGCAGGGAAAGGCACAGACAGGCCAGTCTCCTTCTCCTGGCCATGGTGGCAAGGCTCAGAGAGGTCATGAAAACCAAGGGTGCAAGTCACAGCACCTTTGGTCTTGCTCTAGTCCCAGACAAGGGTTGAATTAGCCCAATAAGCTGGAGAGGAGGGGGAGTTTACACCATTTCTTCATTGTCCTATGCCAGCACCAGCTCTGGGGAAGAGGCAAAATTTCTTACTTGAATGATCCACAGTTAGTATCTCCTAAAAACAGAGATGCAGATATCTTTTTTACATATTTTCAGAGGACGGTGGTTAGACAAACGTGTGCTAATTATTCAGAGTAACAGCAATCAGTGCCAAGTAGTAAGGGTCAGTAAATTTTCTTGTTGAGTGTCCTGGTTTTCTGCTAGGGTAGAGTTAATTTCTACAAGAAGCTGGGAGAGGACACAGCCAGGACAGCTGACCCAAACTAGCCAAAGGGATATTCAATACCATATGGCATCATGCTTAGTATATTAAGGGGGGAGAGGGGCTGACCAGGGAGGAGGAATTGCTGCTTGGGGATGGGCTGAGTGAGTGGCTGTGTGGTACTTAGTTTTTGGCTGGGGCTAAACCCTGACATTGAGGTACATTGGAAATGGGTACACTCTATATGGTCTTATTTATCTCCAGTGACACAACAGATGAGGACTCAGATCTTTGTCACGGGAAGAAGGACAGAGTAGCAGAAAAAGTACCTTGAGTCTTTCACGTGATGTGTTGTACTTTCGGTTTTGTATATAAACTAGGAGATCTTGGAGAGAGCCTCCTTTGGACCCTCCATCTGACACCAGCGGGAGGAACACCCTTTGGCTTTCGGCTGGTTTTGGCTGTGTTCCTGCCCCACCACATGGAAGTTCTTAGCCCAAGGGTCAGGCTTGGCAAACACAGCCTTGAGTCATGAAACCCACAGCTGGGTGCAGAGCAGCTTCTCCTTAGCATTTCTTGAGTAAGTAAGAACTGTTTGGAATTTCTGAAGGAATGTCTGCTATCTCAGGCTTGCACTGTCTCCTGAGGAAGTTTTTCTTGTGGTATTATCACAACAAATTTTCCACAGATCCATCAGCAGCAGCATTGGTTCCTCTATAGATAATGCACATCTCAGAATAAAGTTCCTCAGGGCTGCTACCTGGGCTTTCCTCTTTGGAAGGGTCTTTTCTGAAAGATAAGACATACAGTCTCACATCTTAATTTTTTTCTCTGAAAACATCTGAGTCACACTTGCATGAGTAACAGGACAAATGAGAAGGAAAAAATGACATTTCTGGTACAAGTGACCCCACTGTCCCAGCTTGCTAGACAAATGTTTATACACTCAAATAAACAGCACATTCAGCTTCTTGACTGATCCACATGTGACGCCTGACGTGCTGTATGATTACATCATGGTAGTGCTGATGATGAAGTTGTGAGAGCACAGGTGTAGAGCAAAGCCAGACAGCAGAGCCCATGGTCTGTGGCAAGGTATTGTGCACTGGAAGAATCTGACTGCCAAGAGCAGGAGAGGTAAAAAAAGGATGTTTGTGCAGTAAAATTTAGCTCCAGAGTCTCAGTTGTATTTGAACAGTCTGTGAATATACACCTTCTTTTCCCCAAACATCTCTCTTCTCTATAAAACCTTAATAACAACAACAAAATAAAAATAAAAATAAAAATAAAAATAAAAATAAAAATAAAAATAAAAATAAAACTTGGAGACAAAACCTCCTATTTTTGTCCTGCAGACAAATGGAAAATAATTTAGTTATCTACTTTGGAATAATTATCATCATAGTCCCTACCTAGCTTTGTTCTAGAAAACTGGGGAAGCATCTGTCAAAACCCAGAGCAAAAAGATAGCTTTTACCTGAGAAAGTTGAAAAAAACTGTGATGGATTTTTTGAATAGCCACATTCTTGCACTCTCCTCCCTCCATTTTGGTGATAAATTTTTATACCAGAAGAATACTAAAGACTAAATATTAAGTATCACTTGATCCTAATTTTGTGATTTTTTTTAATTAAAAATCACAAGGATATTTTCAGATTTACAAACATTTTAAATTCTCTGATCATTGAAGAACTTGGAAACTGTGGGACCTCTTGAATATTTAAATTAATTGTTTGTGAAAGTAACATTACACCTTTCCTTCTCTCTCCTCTCTCTTTTTCTTCTACTAGTCAGCAGCTTCAGTGAAATCCTCCTCAGTAATCCCTGTTGAGCAGAGATTTTAGTACAGAAGTTAATTGGCTTGCCTTTCCTGTTTCGAAGTTGACCAGCAATATTCTTAGAGTCATATTGTTGTCAGAGGCCGGATTCAATTTGAAGATTGTCCAGGAATTTGTAGCTTTCAACTACTTTTTAAATTCTAAGTTGGTCACTGATGTCAGAGCTGGAAGTGAAATTCCAGGAAATCAAACTCTTATGAATATCTAAAACCTACAAAACATTATGGAAAAATCAAATATTTACTAAAATGGAACATGCAGATGTCTGCACTGCTAAAAGCTGCAATGCCAAATACAGAAAGGAACCAGCCCTTCATAAAATACTGTTGACCTTACAGATCTGATGTGAGGCTCCAAGATTTTCTAATTCAGTGACAGAACCATATAAAACCACGGAAAAAAGTGTACTCCTGCCAGCATCCTCATCCAGCCTGGGGAAGCTATAGATCTGCCTGGCCAGTTGAAATGAGCTTTGTTTTAGTCCCGACATGGGATTTTTCCCCCTTTGTCTGACACCTGGGTGTGCTCAGGAGCAGAATGGTCATTAACGTGCCAAGGCCATCAGTGTGCCCCAGTGCTCAAATATAAAACAGCTGGGCAGGACTCTGGTGAGGTGAAGTATCCTCCTCCAAAGACATGGAGTGGCTCTGAGGAGACTCCTTTTCTAAGTCTCCTGCTTCTCACTGCCAAAGAGCATCTTGCCGGCTACTTTAATCTATAAGATCCATCTTACTTTAACCTTATTGAAAAGGACTGATGTTTTGGGGTTGTGCTGTGCTATATTAAAATCCATATTTCAAACAATAAATGCTTTCCATTTATCCAGGCTAGTCTCTTTTCTATTGAGCCAAACTTTCAGGCAGTTAGCTAAACCTTTCAGTAATATGAAGCACCTTTTTCATCTTGTGCCAACGCTGTAATGCCTCCAATAATTTATGTTTAATTTTTAATACAGTTATCTATCATGAGTAATTATGTGGGCTGCTCACAATATTCCATTTTCTGTTATGTGGTTTTTCTGAAGATCGTGGACTTAAAAAAATACCACAGTACTACTACTTTTCTGCTGAATTTCCTCTAAAGAAGAAATATTGAGGCATACTTGAAGATACTGTATGTCAGACCCTGAGAAGTTCTTCGCTCTGTCTTCAGATCTACTGATACTAGTGTGAGAAACAGTGCGAGCTGCTGTGATTTATGCACTGCACAGCTAGAGAAAAGGTCTGAGCAGAGTTCTTCACGTTCACAAGGATATTTTGCTGGTGTTTGTGTGGAGGGCTCAGGTTTTGGGGACACACAATTTCCCTGCTGACACTGGTGCTTGTTGATGGTGCACATCAGCACTGGGAGAGGCTTTCACTGTCATCTCCAGTGGCTAACAAAAAGCTAGATCTACCCCAACTTTTCCACACTTTCCATCAAACAAATTTTCTCCTCTGAGCTCATAAAAGAGTAGATGGCAGCAACTGACGGTTGTGCATCCCTGACGCTGGGGAGAGGTCCTGCTGCAATGCCACTGAGGACACTGCAGTTCCCTGGTTGTGCCTTAAAACTGCAGGTGCTCTTCTGTACCATCCCTTTCTGCTCCACAGGGAGAACTGGAAGGGTGTGATGCTTTCCAATGGCAAAATGGAAAATATCTGCTCATGACCCAGAGCTGCTTACACCAGCAACAGCCACAAAGTGTTTGCCTGCCTTGAGCGACAGCCTGTTTCACACGTGCAATAGGGTCGGGTGGTTTTGTTAATCTATATTTAGCAATAAACACTGATATGAGTACCAGACCTGTCTGACAGGCTGGAGGCTAAACTCCTAGGGGCCATATAAGTTTTCTGTCCAAATCTATATTTTGAGATGTCTGTGTTATTTCTCTCAGGCTTGGGAGCTCTCTGTGTGAGCACTGCTCTTTTGAGAGGGAAAAAAACGGTTCTTTCCTTTTTTTCCTGGCCAGACCACAGCTTGTCCTGCCATGCTCCTGCTCTGGGAATTGTGATTGGGATGTGTATTGGACTGCTAATGGAAATCTATACCAAGGAGGCCATTTGAGTGCTGGATACTTGTCAGGGGCATTTCCACCCTCTGCATTGGTGAAGAGGCCTTGGGAAAACAGTGCTCCTCTGAAATGGCAGTGCTTCACGAGTAATGATGCATTAAATTAGCACAGGTCATCAAAGCTTACAACTGCCTTTGTTCAGAAAAAGAAAATTAAAATAAATTTATTCTCACAGCAGACATGTCCGAGTTGCTGGTTCTTACACAAGTACCTGAATGTAATGTATTTCACCGTATACACCAATTGTTCCCATGGAGAAGACATGGGTGAAACCAAATGGTCACTCCGTTACAGAAGTTGCACAGACAGTTGATAAGGGACAGAAACATATTCCAAGAAAACATTTTCTACATACAGTTGCTTCAGTCCTGATCCTCAGAGAAGACCTAGACAATACCTTCAAAAGACAGAAACTTGGAAAAAAACCCTAATACTCTAAGATGCCACACCTCATGGGTTCAGGTCTGTTCTTGGTGCCATCCTCTTGGCATGCCACCCTGTCATCTGCTGGTGTGAGGTCAGGAGCTTTCATCCTAAACTGCGGCACTTAGGTTATACTCAGAGCTCCCTGCTTGAACTCATTACATTGCTCTCTGAGTCTTTGTCAGACCTAAAGGAGATCTTGTACATCCACAAGCTTATCTTTTTTTTTTTTTTTAATTTTTTCCAAAATTGTTTGGCCTAATGGAAGCTACTACCTGCCCTTATGAATGCTGTGAGTATCATAGGGCAGCTGCAACTACAACACTACTATTAAAGGCAAAAGGACTGCAGGTTTGGCCTCATCAAAGGCCGAGGTAAAACTTCCCTTGACATCGGCATCATAAGATTTCACCTAGATAGCAATACAGTTCATTTTGGTAGCAGTTCAGGATTTACTCATCATATCAGATGTTTCACCACACATATAGGCAGGATTGAATAATAGAAGATGTGCAGGTAAATCCAAGGCTGTGATTCAGTCAAGGACCTTTGTTGATGTCTTAAGCTGAGAGTCAAACAGCTTAAGTAGTTTATCACCGGCGGTAGAACTCCCTTGATTGAATTACTGTGTAGGCATTCAATTGCATAAATGTATTGTTATTTATATGGTGTGCCAAAGCCTGATTTTAAAGTTAACTGTGGCAGGCTGTAACTAATGGAGAAAGAGCAGTATGGCATTACAGTACCCTTTAAGCAAGGAAAATGAATGATGTGCACTGTGTTCTGTGCTTATGTAAAAATAATTATTGTAGTACTGTAGGGAATTACTTCATATTCACAAAAGGAAGGACAACTTGAGGTTGTTAGTCAGAAATAGTCCCTGCCCCCTATACCAGAGTGTAGCAACTGAGCAATTTCCATTATTGTTAGGGACCTGTCTATAGACTGGATCCACAAATTTTTAAAACTCTGTTAGCTGTAAAGGAAAAGAGACGAAACAGGGTGAAAATGGGCACAACAGAAAAGAGCGCTAGAAATCCAACATAAGTACAACACTGTGCAAAGGATAAGGGGGGTTTTACGAGGCCTCTCTGGGTCATAGCAGCCCTGTGCATAGGGAAGGCACGGAGCTGCGAGCACGGATCCCCAGGAAGCCATTACACGGACAGGTGGGAGATGTTCGCTGGCTCCAGCCCAGCTCTGCTCTCTCGCATCCTCCCGGGGGCTGCAGGTTTTTTGCTCTCCCCTTTTGCTGGAGAACCAGATAGCTTTACCAGCAGCTTTCTAGGGGAGAGACGAGAGAGCATGCACATTCAAATCATCCCTTTTCAGAGACGGTCAAAACTGCTCAATAGCAGCGCAGGCTGTCTGTATCATGGGCTGTCATGGCAAATTGGAGCTGACAGCTAGAAACTGCTCACATAGATTTCCTATTGCTCCTTTAACCGGGCTGTATTAAATTGCACCAAAAGGGCTGACAGCCTTAAAATCCATGCCATTATATCACATTAAGGGCTGCAAAAATCTGCCTGCTTTCACAAATTTCAAAGTCAATTGATATATAAGCCCAGCAGACATCCCAGAGCCTAGAGACACAGTACAACCAGCACACGTATGTGCGTGTCCATTCTGCGTTCAGACCCATCTGCAGTTCTCAAGTGTTGCCCCATATCAACATTCCTCAAAATTCTATACATAAAGGAAATTCTTTTAATATAGAAAAAATAATGACAGGCATGAATATTTCTTTCAGGAAGCCTTCTGGCAGGACACAGCTTCTGAAAGCACTACTATAACTTCTCTTGGACTCACTAACTACAAGAGCAGCCTGTATGTATATGAGCATTTCCATGGAGGAAAACGGTGCTGCCAGTCTCAGTAAGGATTATATAGATTATATTATATAGAAGATATTACGTAGAATAATACTTGCATGTCAGTAGGGTAATGACTCAGTCCTGTCTATAATGTTTAGCACACAACTTCTGCAAAATTTTTCTTCTGAAATATCTCCATCACCTCAGCAAAAGTACTGAGCACAATAGATACTATTCCATAATTAGTTTAGCACAGTTTAACACGCTCATGCCAATATGCTGTTCACAAAATCATCTTTTTCCGTAAATATTAGAGTATGTTGCCATTCTCATTCCTGGGTTAATATTGGTAGTGGGACCAGAGAGGGATGAATTAGGGCTCTGCTTCCTTGATTTTCATATCAAGCATGTTGCTCTTACTATCCTCACTGTTATAATGTCAGCAAACTGTCACTTTTTAGGGAAATTCAGCAGAAGATATTTTCCTTTTAGGTCTCTAACTAGCCTCCCTCCAGATTCAACTGAATATAAATAATGTATATCAAGGACTGGTAGATAAGCTAGCTCTCTCACACACACAGACTCTTGGAAACTAATCAAACTTCCTTCCTGAAGGGGAGTTTATCGGAATCCAGACAGCCTTTAATTTGACACTCAAGAGAAAAAAAGCAGTTAAAAGCACTTAAACCATATTTCCCATCTTCCTTCATCAACATCTAAGGATGAAAATTAATCATGTCATCCTTGTCACATTTTTAAAAATCCCTTACACAATCAAACCTCAACACATGTAAAAAACGCTGCACACAAAAAGCAGTTACTTTTGACATTGTGTATATTATGGTTTCATCAGTTCCTTTGGTCACTGGACTTGGGAGCAGTCTGCTCCAAATCCTGAGAAGAGCATTGAGACTTCCATAGGTCACCCCTATCTGTAGCAATGGCAGCCTGACCTTGGCACTACTTGAAAGGCAAGCTAAGACTGGGAGGGCCACTTCACTAGCCTTTAAAACTCAGTGGCCTAATAAAGTTGACAGGCCCTCTGCAGAGGAAAATAAACAATTAACAGAGCTGGCTATGTCCTCAGCTGTGCTAGAGAGATTACATCATGACTTATACACTCAAACACATAGATTCATACTTTCTATCCAGAAAACTAATTTTCAGTCAATGTGCATTAGTTCATCTATTCATTTATTTGTAAGATACTGGATTTGGATAGTAAGATGACGTGATTTTACTAACTGCATAGTTTTCATGGATTTCATTTATTATCGCAATCAAATATGTCTCTTAAAGTCTCTTTCTGATTCTGAAATCTGTGTTTGGATGTCTCCTTTAAGGTCATTGTTCACTTCTTCAATCCTATGTTACGTTAAGGACCAACGTTGATTTTATTGGGTCATGATAATTTCCACTGTGTGCTTCAATACCAGTAACAATGAAAAATCAGGTCAGTTGATTTTAATATTGCTAAAAACAGATTCTTGCACTAAGCAAGAGGGTCAGCTGTGTCTTTCCTTCAGATCATTAAAAGGGGAACGTCTCAAAAGCAGCCTGGGAGGTCATTTGTGACTCAGAGTCCTGCACCAGCAAATGTGTTGGTTCTCCCTCATCCATGAGAGCCATCACTCTATCCAGGCTAAAGTCCCAGAGATTTAAGAGCATTTCCATTCAGAAGGCCAAAATTCTTTGGCGTCCTCTCTTTACACACCCCACAAGGCACTTGAAATCACAGTGTCTGATTTCATACACCAAGTCATGTAAACATATTCACTATTTATATCATTAGCAACTACAACAAAGATTTAATCCTCAAGTTTCCAGGGAATGAAGAGCCGTACATGTTCCGGCTCCAGCTCTGCCACTTTCAGTAGGCCTTCTCCAAATAGATGTTGGGTTGATGCCAAGAAAGTGGTTCATCCTTGATTGAACACTGTCCACATAGCTTGGGCAAACTTGTGTACCGCTAGTTCTTTCTACATTAGGATTGATGAGGCATAAACAAGCACAGGGCTAACAATAAGGTCGTTTCAAATAGCCATGACAATAAAAAACCCTGTAGGAAACATGGTTGTCAGACACCTATTATGGAAATGAAGTGAGGAACTGCTAAATGACCTAGCAAGTCTTAGTGAAATAAAACTTCATTTTTCCAGTCTGTGTGCAGCATCTTTCAACAATAGAATTAAATATGTTCCAATGTATTTTCACCTAAAACATTACTTCCCCCCCCCCCCCCTTTTTTTTTTCCTTCTGTTGGGAACTACCTATTCTAGTGCTTCTGACAATGTCAATCAAATGGATTTGCCCATTCTGCTGGAATTCCTAAATTGTTGAAAATGTTACAGCCCACAGAATGCATAACTCTGCAGTAATTGTGCAGAGTTCTGCCTTCTTTTCTTTCTGCATAACTTAATGCAAAATCTCAAATAATTTTGAATTAGTAAATACATGATGATCAAGCAGGTTTTGCAGAAGTAAAATGAAGATACTGAAGTAACAGTGATGAACAAAACTTCCAGGCTTTAAACAAACTTGGAGGAGAATCATTAAATCAATGCTGGTTTTAATTTTATTTTTCTTACCAAAGGGGAAAAAAAAGGGTCATGAATTCTTATCAAGCTTCCTTAAAGGACAGCTTGGCATTGGCTCTGACTTCTTAAAATTAAAATTATATTGATTTTCCATTTTATTAAATAAATGTTCCTCCCTGGGCTTGCTTTAGGAAAAGAAAAATGTTTTCAGTGCAATTTTCTCTTCAGCCATTGCCTGGACTTTGACTGTGGAACACACATCTACATCCAAATTAAGAGACAAAGGGATTACCCAGTACAGCCCTTGTTCCAAGCCCCTAGTGGCACAGTGCAAGTTTCCCCCTCTCAGACAAATAAGCAAAACACAAGTTCTCTCAGGTTACCCTGCATGATACTCCTTGTTAAAACTATCCATGACTGTTTATGTTGGTTAGGGAAGAAATTGTTGCGGTACTCAAATGCATTGTAAAAGACCATCTTCTGCCCCCCTGCCCCTTCCTGCACACCTCACTGAACAGCTCGGAGCACTTCTGCCTCTTGCAGCTTCTTAAAGATGGACCATGCTATGCTGGCACTGTGTACAGTCTGCCTCCTCCTTCCTAATTAATTGTATACATGCACTGCTAAAAATGGTAGCTGTATGAAAGTGGGACTTTGATGCTGTTGAATCCTAGATTAAAACTGGTAACTTCCAAATGGGCAAAGTTATTAAATATATCCATCAGAGCTTGTTGGCTTCTTTTGGATCTTTGTAGCTTAGGAAGACTAGAAAGATCTTTTCTAAATCTGTCAACTACTAAAAGTGTCCCTTGACCTCAGGGGCAAAGACACATTTCTGAAGTGCAAGTACTAACCCAGGCAGTCCTCGTGCTTTATCCTTAGGTTGAAGAAAAGTAGCTGCTGAGGTGAAACATGCAATAGAGCCTGGTGCAAGATCCCTTATTTTCCTCCCTGGTCTTGTGGCCAGTTTTCTTGTAAGATAAGGGAAGAGCTCCAGACAGGTCAGTATGAAGTAAAATGGTCTCCAAAGGAGCTATTAGTACTTTCTGTACTGCTATGTGTGATTGAAAATGAATAATTTGGTAAGATAGCTATTGTATTATTTGCATAAAGGATTCTAAGACACAATTTAAGCCCCAGAGAGATGCCAAAAACCCTCTCTTTGTTTGAAAAGCCAGTTAAGACTGTTAAGCAACATAACATTCTTACCCCATCGCATAATTTACAAAACTCAAGCACTCAAGAGCAAGGAAATGAATAATTTAGAAGATCATTAATCTCACACTACCCACATGATAAACACAATTATCAATCTTATCAACTATGGAGAAGTGAACATTTCATCACAACACAAGGACCATGACTCTGACTCTAGCTACAAAATATTTCATCAAGAAACACCCAACCAAAAACATAGAATAAAATGGTCCTGAAATACAACAGTTAGCTATAAACATGTCAGTGCCACAGACTGATAGGGCGACATGCAAGAATAATTTCAGTAAGACTCAATCTTGCATTCCATTTTTTCCTGTTTTGCTACATCTATTCCATTTTTAGACTCTTTCTTTTTTTCTTTTCAAGTTCTTGTGTCAGTTGATAAGTACAGTTACTATATAACATTTCTAAAAAAAAAGTATTATGATACCAAACTAAGGATAAAGCAATAGAGAAATGCTCCACAGGTAAGAGCCAAGGCTGTTTTTTTTTTGTGGTGCAATAGCTAATTCCTTTAAGCAGACTTAATAGTGGATGAGTTACTGAGCTCACTGAAATCAAAATAGGCAGGACTTCACTCCGTAAACCTCAAGATGGGAACAAGGCTGAAATCTGGCCATGGTGAAGCTGAACTCCGAAAGCCTGGAGGACAAGTTGACCATGCCAACTGTCACTGCCAGAGTGAAGAGGACATGTTGGGATTTAATAAGTTACAGCTATCACCCGCGGGTTATGTTGGGAGCAGGATAAGGCTGAAGAACGTTGCTGCAACACCATCCGCTGAAACGAGCTCTTGCCAAACTTCCTGGGTGGCTCATATGGGTAGGTAGGTGGTGGGAAATCTGCTGCAGATGGCACTGTTTGAATTGTCTGAGCTTTTTACATTTATCTGCTGGCCAACATAAACCAAGTAATGTCCTCATCTGTTCATTTTCTGTTAATTTCCTTACTTTTAAATGCCTGACTCTTGCAAACGGCATGAGAGGTAAGGTGGTTTTTTTGGTTGTTGATGGGGTTTTTTTTGTTTGTTTATTTGTTTTTTCCTGTTACATATCAGCTTTAATTAGCTTTTGAATCAAAAATGTATTTATTTTTTCTGTGATGGTGTGATGGTATTAGGAGATAACGGAAGGTTAGAAAGTGCTGCCTAAAATCATGCTCTCCTGTTGCAGGTTTGAGATTAATTTTTTGTGGAAGAAAAATAATACTACAATATCTAATTTTAACCATATTTTAAAAGGGAAATATAATTCTGGTTTTTGAAAGAATAATAATGCCTTTCCAGATTCATTCTTCTTCAGTGGACTTACATAAGAAAACACCTTCTCTCTGACATTTTTACAGGAAATACCAGGAAACTAAGCATTCCTTACCTCAAGGCATTTCCATAAAAACATGCTCTCCTGCATTACTTTATTTAGAAGCAGTAAAAAATAACTTTTCTTGTGTTACAATGTTTTCAGCAAAAATCTTGAGAATATCCTTCCCAGACACACCAACCTACGGATACTCCAAATTATACTTAATTTACTGCACTTATTGCTTACATGAAATAGTCATATAAAGCCTGGGATTATTTGGATTGCAAGGGAAAAGGGATGTTCCTGGCTATGTATTTTTTTTTCACCTGGGATCAGAGGTTCACAAATAGATTTCATGAGCCCAATGTCTGCGCTTTTCTCCATTGATAAATGAAGACTCTTCCTGATGACTTTCTGCTCTAGATCCTTCAAAGTCACAAACCTCTATTTTGCACTGACCAATTAGCATACCAAATTATGGCAGCTGCCAAGCCTATTGTCACTGTCTTTCTCTTTGCAGAACCACCTTTTTTTCACTCCAGCTGTTTTCCTTCCCCCCTGATATTTTACGTTTTCTCTTGTCTTCTCACTCCTTCTCCCCCAACTGTAAGATCTTTACCTTGCCCAGAAGAAGCTGCTAATGCTCTAAGGTTGCTGGTCCTTGACTAACAGTCTTGTTTCAAGGGTGTTGATGGAAGTCAAAGATCACAATATCTCAGGTCTAAGAACTTATCGTATTTGTGCTTGTTTTCAGTTTCAAACGTGGTCTTCTTTTATGCTCTGAAGAGATCCTGTGCAAACTACATTGGATCTGCATAGGAGCCAGTAACAATTGGTAAAATCCTACCCCACTGGAGTCCATGGAGATTTTTCTAGAGACATGAATCTGCCCTCTCACTTGTACTGAGCTGCAGAGGGACATAGCTAAGGGCAGGCTTTGAAGAAGAGCTTGAAGATCACTTGGCTTTTGCTGCATGCTTGTGCAAATTAAGGAAAAGCACTTGGGGGTGGTGTGTGTGAGCTTGGAGCAGGGTACCTCTTCCACCTCCAGTCAGCAGGGCAGGTTCTGGCAGCCAGAGCCAGTCCCATTGCCCCAGTCAGGAGAAGGGCAGCTGGGGGGCACTGGGGACAGCCCCAGCACTGGGCATCAGACACCTTCCTGGGGACAAGGACTGGTTGAGGCTGTGCTGGGACATGGGCCCATGGGTGGACTACAGACAAGCTGCAGCAGGAGAACTCTTGACTGGAGATAAGGAAAGCAGTTTCCACCATGAGGGTAGCTGGATGCTGGCAGGGGTACCCAGGAAGGATGTGAAATCCTCCCGCTTGGCAGTATCCTAAGGTGAAACAAGACCCTTAGAAACCTCACCTAAGTTCAAGGCTAGCCATGCTATGGATAGGGGTGCTGGGCAGATGACTTCTAAGAAGTCCAGGAGGTCCTTCCCAACCAAACTGTGCAATGATTCAAAGTCATACTGCTACGATCATGGAGCAAATAAAAGACCAAAAGTAGATACGTGCAGGTTTTGAACATTTTCTTGGAGACAGTAGCGACACAAAAATTTCTCAGCAGATCTATTGGAAAATGACTGTTTGACTCTGCTCCCCAATATTCCTGAGACTCTTCTCTTACCATTGTTCTCCAAGATCACTCATGGATTGGGAGGAACAAGGGGTGCAGAGGCTTCCTGCGGCATGGCAGGGGGGGCAGCTGCAAGCTGGTAGGGCATGCACAGGGAGGGTCTTCATCCTCACCCAAGTCAAATGGTTTCAGTAGGAACAGAATTCCTCTCTGACTCCTAGCGGATGGATGCTTTTCAGAGCCCACTTGATCCTTTTCTGACAGCCAAGTTGGTATGAGGACTTGCAATGTTCATGCTGCAAGACCATTAGCAATTCTTGTACCTCAGGTGACTTACTAATATCTTATTTGACAAGTCAGATTTAAATGCATGTTGAAAAATGACTTTATACTGTCGGAGCTCATTAAGTTTTATGCACAAAACAAAATCATTATTCAGAGATTTGGAACTGCTTTACTAAAGTGGGCATCTATTGAATATCCCCAATGCAATTCTTCCTTCTAATATGGTAATTCGTTATCTGTATTTAATTATCTGCAAGGTGAAAGGTTGCTGGGCAGTGTTGTTCAGCAATAGTCCAATGGAAATTTTTAAGTACTTTCACTCTGGGCTGACTGTCTTTGCAGATCAATCTTACTGCTAATGACAACCAATACTTTCAGATGTGATTACAGACTAGCTCCATCTTTTCATGAGCCGAGACTCTTTGGAATCATATGTATTGATCTTTTTAATAGAAGTCAAGAAAAATGAAATTACCGTGGCTTCTTTTTGCAAAACTATGATAAATGGGAACTTGGAAAGTTACAGAAGATTTTTTTTTCTGTTGTGGATTATTTTAATCACTAAAAATGATGGTCTTTTTAATAATGTTTGTCTTTCCATTATGCACATTTGCAGCAAAGCCAAAACTTATTTTTGTATTACTTTATATAACCACATTTAAGCAAAGACATGTCAGAATTGTCTGCTGGTATATTTAGGTAACTATCAAGTAGACTCCAGGGTAAAGGAGAAAGCTGCTTTTAGATGCCAAGAGATTGTATTTTTACAGCATCTACAAGTTTAATCCAATTTTTAGGATAGTGTTCTGGGATGTCTACAATCAAGTATTCACTTGTTTCTTATATAGAGCTTACCCTCCATTGCATGTAATGTTGTGACAACAGTCTTTACCTATGTGCATTTTATTTCTTCCCAGAAGTCTCATACTGGCTTTCACTTACCCAATTTTCAATGGAAATATATGTCACATAGCTCTGCCTTTCACTTCCCATGTTTATAAACCTCTAGTATTTTACAAGCAAATGTGCCTATTGTACCCTACCCCTGAGGCCTAGAGGACAGTGTTTTGGCTTTATATTGTGCTATAAACATATGTGAACTTCTTTGAGAATAACATTTGCTAGTTTGACTTCTTGTTCTTTTGCCAATAGAATGGAAGTAAAAATGTGTTAGATCTCACGTTAATTGTAGCTATTCCTCTTGGATAAATTTCATTATTCAAGGTAGTAGGTAAGATAAATCTTAGTGACACAATGGCAGAAGAAAAGATATAGATAAATCATAGGAGTGGTGGAAGATATATACTGGTGGCTCTCACTGGTATTAATGGAAGCTGGAAGATACACACATGACCTACAGATATTTAAAATCAGAGGCACTGGCAAATTCTCCTCAGTTTGAAGGGCAGTGTCATGCTTTCTTACTGCCTGATTGATCCTCAATTCTCTTCAGTCTTCTATGTTGTAAATCCATGCTCTTTTCAGACTTATTTCCACTAGGCAATTTCCTTTTTTTCTAATCACACCCCCATAATTTTTTAACTTCCTCTTCACTTTTCATTATGCCTCTTGTCACAGCAGTCTTCAACACCCAGTCATTTGGCTTTATTGCTGTCCTTGAAACTCAATATTTTTCAGTCAGATTACCTTCTGAACACTTTGGTAACCTGTATCTTGCTGGTTTCAGAGGTCCAGATTTAAGATTTTTTGTGCATACTGTCAGCTTCGGAAGTCTGGAGAGTTTTAAGTCATGATACACAAAACTTATGTTTAGTTCAGGAAGTTCCTAAACTGTATATGACTGGGAGTGTACACCAAGGGTGCTGTATGTCTGCACTGTTTTGTTTCTCTTCATTTCATAGCCTCTTGCTGCTGGCCATTGTTGGAGACAGGTTACTGAGCTGGTTTTGGATAGACACAGTGTGAAGGTCCTCTCTGACACATCTATCCCACAGATTCTTGATCTAGCTCTTCTTGCTGTGCCTACATTTCTTTGAATATCCTGTTTGCAGGAATTATTATACTTACAATGTTGAAAAAACCCTGAAAAACCTCACCGATTATGATTTTATACCATATATTTTTGTGATGGACTAGATCTTTTGAAAGCAAGCTTTTATATTTCATATAAACTGGAGCCTGTCTGTATTGCAGATGGACTAAACCAGGTGATAAAAACATTTTGTGACATGCTGCACTCAGCTGCATACAATCCAGTACTTATATTAGAAGTGTGAGTCAAAAAAACAGCCCAAAAACCCCAATTATCTAATAATGGCTTTAGGTATACCTTAGTATTTTCATTAAAAAATACTTAGACTCTGTTTTACAGAAGTGTGTCTGACTGATTTTACCTAGGAAAGCTGTCCCTTTTTTATTTAATGAAGATGTGAAATTAACCACATTGGAAAGATGTCTGTAGAATTACATTGCAATATATTTATTTCAGTTTGTCTGGAAAAGTCAAGTAATTCTACCGGTACAATTTTAGTCATGAAAAAAGCATTTCTTTGGGAAAAAGCCAGACTGTCTCAAAGATGCCTTGTTTTGAACACTAGAAGCTAATTTGTTGGCATGTTGAAATAGAGAACACTAAAGTTACCATCTGAAAGATGATTAACATTGTTGATGTAGTTTTGCGAAATACCGGCTTTGTGAAAGATTTTTTTGCCAGTGGATATCATGTAGTGTATAATACATAGAGAGCATAAATGTTCTTCTGTCCTGTTTATATGAATTTTCAGCTGATTTGTTTAGATTAAACACTTTTTTTAGCAAGCATGTTAAGGTACATATACTAAAATTTGTTATAACATGTCCAAAGCAGTCTGGATTAAATAACTCAACCATTCAGTTTAGTCCATCTAACACTTACACGCATAAGTGAATCTGCTTATGTGAATATATTGTTTAAGCTCAAAGGTCCTACTACTCCTGTGTTACTGGACCCCTTGAGGAGTCTTCTTATTTGCTTGAAAAATCCCAATAAAATCCATCTGAGTACCTGTATCACTTGTACATCAAAGGACCTTGCTATTGTTTTGAGTTTTTGAACTCTTTTCTTCTTTAATGTAAACATTTATGGGATGAACCTGAAACAAAAGTTACCTGTACAAATAGTGTTTTACATGTAGAATAGCTTGAAGGATCAGGCAGTATGTGATTTTTTTTTTTTCTTTAGTATGGCTGACTTTCTCATGTAGGCAGGAAGGAAAGACTGGTGTATTTAGGGAGAAGGACAAACCTAAAATTACATAGGGTGATATAAGCTAGAGACAGTTTTCAGCATGTTTTTTTCTTAACCCACCTCAATTCTTTTTTTTTTTTTTTTAATTTTTTAAGGCAGTCTGTATAATTTTGTTTTAGTCTACCGTCTTATATGAAAAATGTACTGGTTTCTTTGCTAGAGTAAGAGGAGAGAATGCACCATTATTCTGACTAACTGTTGAGAAACTTGGCTGTACATATCCTTGAAACCTTTTGCACAACTCAGAGGGAAAATCCATCAGTTTTGGCTGTCTAGAGCTTTATTCTCATTCTTTAGCACCATTGCTCTTTGGTATGTGCAATACCCGGGTTGTGTGACAGCTAGTCTCTATTCTATTTCTACAAAGACTTTGCATGCTATTATGGAGTCTTACAGATCATTACCAAAGCTTATAGCACAGACCAGAAATACACTGCTGTTATTGCTAAAAAATCAGCATTTCCTTGCAATTAGCGTGTAGTGATATCAAAGACCCATGGTTATTTCTCATTTGAATGACAGAGAAAAATACTTTGTCTGTCTGTCTCTCTATCTCTCTATCTCTCTATCATGTTGCCTGGTAAATTTTGTCAATTCTAACGTTTACCAAATAATAATAATATCTTATTTTCTTACTTTGGAAAGAAAGATTAATTTGGAAAAGAAGATAGAAAATACATAGTAATCTGTGAATCGGGAATGTGAAGGAGGGAAGGAAGAGAAAGAAGGCATTTGGCAGACAAGAGAAGAGAGACAGGGCTGGGCTGAGCACCTGCATCAACAGCTTGGTCAGATCTGTGTGTTCTGCTACAGTGAAGAGATAAACCGGTTTCCACTGGGCACCTTGAGTGTTGCTGAAGCTTTGCAAATAAAGAAGATCAAAGAAGAGTAGTCATCTCTCAAAGTGAGCTCTAGTTCACCTGAGGTGGTCTCTTTCTCCAATTTAAGTGTTAAAAATGACTGAAAAGAAATCAACAAGGTGGGCTGGGTTTACAGCATTCAAGACTAACATTTTGGTACTCTTGGAAAGATGTGCAGTATTCTGGTATGGCAATGAAACAGTTAAATCTCTACTGGGTATCCCCAGAAGAATAAGTCAAACCCTAGTTGTTTAAAATGGGAAAATATTTGAGCTGGTAGAGAATTTTTTCCATTCAACTATTTTTTATGGAAAACTTTTTTTCTGATGAAACAATTTATTTTTTTTTAAATGAAAAGTCTTTAATAGAAATCAGCTGTCTGCTTTTTTTTTTTAATTCTTGGCTTTTTGTTGAAAGAAGAAATTATAAAGAAGAGAAGAAAAGAATATTGGAACAAAGATCTCCATATTTGGAACATAGAGGTGGCTACTAATTTGTTAAATATTCTGCTAATAAGTTAAATTATCGACAAATACAAAACCTGGTGTTGTCTAGAAGAGTACTCAATCCTATGCATATCTAAGTGTAAGTGGTCAGAAGGTCAGAAGAGTGCTGCAACATCTCTCTTTGGTGAGGGTTCCTACCCCACTTCCACAGAAATAAATGAAAATATTCTTGTTGACTACTGCAGGAAGACAACTGGGCCCTGGGATTTAGGGCTTGCATGAACGTGCTGTGTGCTGAGGATATGAATGTTAGGAGACTGGCTGCAGCTGATGGCAAACACAGGGAAATGCATGTCTGCAGATGAAAGTATGACAGTTGGCAACAGACTCCAACAGAAATTGTTTTCCCTCTGGAATTTGATAACTGTTAATTCTTCATATACTTGGCTTCTGCCAATGAACACAGTACTTTTCACTGATAAGAAATTCATATTGTTAAACTCCACATGAACTCAAAAAATATTAATGTATAAATGCTTACCAGCAAATATGAACAGCAAATGTCAGAGAAAATTTAATAATTGAGCTTAATAAAATAAGCTTGTTTTTGGAATCTTGCTTTATATGTTGCTGAAAGAACAATCACTCTTATGAAACTAAGTCAAGAATGAAATGTAGTATATGGCTAATTGGGAAAGGATCGATGGATTTAGCAAAAGCATAGGAGTCCTTCTAAAGAAACAGCATTTTAAATCAGTGTTGATTTAAATGTGCTCTGTTTATCTGCCCTTCTGCCTTATGAGGGACCAACTGTGTCCTTGATGGGAGGTACGGTTGGTCAACCAATCTCCTGTGTGAGGCCCTGAGCGAGACAAAGTGGTGATTTGAAATGAATGTTGACAAAACCTTCCTATCACTGTAGCCTACTGTGAGATACTTCACCTACACAACTGATTTTCCATTTGTTATGTTAGAAATGGTTTGTAGCATTAAAATACATGAATAATACTGGTTTATTGTCCTGTTATCTATCAGTCTATTTAAATGAATCTATGATGATTCCTTTAGCTCCAGCCTGCCCTCGTTCTGTATGAAGGAGCAAAGGACAGAGAAGTGGCAGCAGCTCCAGCCTCCCCCTCCACAGCTGGGCACAGTCTGGTGAGCACAGCCCACAGGTACAGGTGAGGAAGGTGAAGTGAGGAAAGGAGGAAAACGAAGGAAAGTACCACACAAATGGATTAGAGAAAACGGAATTGACACAGGATATACTGTAAGTCACAGGTATTCAAACACATAGATTGAAATAAACAGACAGAATTAGGGAGAAGGGACAGAAACCTTGAAGAGGTAAGTAGAGGAGAAAATGGTTCTGCACGGGTTTGGCAAGGAAGGCAATGAGCAATCTAAGACAAGAGCAATCTGAGCTGGAGAGCATCTACTTGTCAAATTCAGAGGTCCTGCTGCAAATTATGGAGATGTTCCTGAAAGATGGCCACGGCATTTCCTAGCATGGAAAGCAATAGGTAAATGTTGGGCTGCTACTCCCCCTTTAATTAGAGTAAGGCTCAAAAACTGTCTGCAACAGGCTAGTGAACCAGCTCCAGCTTCCTGATAAGGGCTGCCTCATCTGTTCTGAGCCAAGGCTGTGGAGGATCTCATCGTCATGTTGGTCCCGCAGAAGGTCCAGCACAAACTTCAGGCCAGTGAACATGAAACTCACATATCACATCACATCACCCCATCCCACCCCATCCCATCCCATCCCACATCCCACATCCCACATCCCACGTCCTACATCCCACATCCCACATCCCACATCCCACATCCCACATCCTACCCTGACTTTCTTAGCCCACCCATTACATGCTCTGAGAAATGTCTCACTTATGTCTCTCCTGGTTTTGTACTCATGGTAGGGTAAGCAGACACTGCCATATTCGTGTTAAGGGCTTTCATTCTCAGTGGGAACTTTGTGTTATTCCAGTTACTTTAAAGATGTCTTATGCTGTTTACATGACATGGACAATTCAGCAATACTGCAATATAAGAAAATGCCCCCTCTTTTCTCACATGTCCTGGACTGGGGTGAAACAGCACGTTACAACTTTTTTTACTACTCCTCTTGTTGATGAGTCAGTTTGGCAGTCTCCTTTTTCCTAGCAATACGTTGATGAAACAGGTGGCAAACATCAGGAAAGTGCCTGAAAAATGTGATCCAAATGAAATCTTCTTTCCTGTAACATCTCACAGTATCTGTTGACTATAAAATTTAATCAGATGATCAAGAAGAGATGGCAAACTTTGTATTTGACATGATCTTTCTTTGTATTTTCCTTCTAATTATTTCCATATGCTTCTTATCTGAAGAAAAGTATTTTTCATCTGCTTCTTTGGCCTGAATAATTCTATAGTATTCTTTAATAAGGATGAGACAGCTTAGGCCAAAATCTTCTTTGTGACGGAAAGCACTTCATTTAGCTGTGAAAGGAGAATGCTGGGGAGAACCTAGAACTAGTTTTGGGGTAGCTAGCCACATTTTCTGTTTATGAATATGAAGTCCAAGAAAATAGGATATGCTTGATTTCAGAACCCCTTCAGTATGCCCTAGTGTGTTATTCTGGAATACCACACAATTTCTACTGTTCTCTTTTTCTCAGGTGAGGATCTATTCACAGAATTTCTGACTAGTAGCAAATTTGGCATGTTCTACACAAGAATAGGTTAGCACTGGCAACTGTCCTATAGCTGCTTCAGACTTCAGTCTTCTGCAGGATCATAACATCTGCTATGCATTTATAGAATTCCCACTAATATATTAAAAAGAGTGGATTTATTATGTGAGTGCTGAATTGTGGAGATTTTTTCACGTGCTGAAATTGGTCAGTAGGTTATCCTGAAAAAGCTAAATATAGCTATTTCTATATTCTTACATACAATGGCATGCTCAGTGCTGCTATTTTGGTTACTTAGCTCAAACTAGACTACACAGCAAACAATGGAAAAACTCCCTTTGTTTGCAGGACCGGGCCTCAAGGCTTATTGTAGTCCCAGTGAAACCATGTGCAAGGAAATTTACTCTTGTGCATGTGTCTAGAACCAGAATACAAGTCGGTAGGAAAGGTTTCAAGGAATCATGTCCAAGTCCTAAAATAAAAGGTTTTTTTGAGAGAATGGACCAACTTCAAGAAAGCATTTATAATGAGAAAAGTTACTGAGTTCCAGGCTAGACTTTCTTCTCAGACCTGAAGCTGTGTATGTCAGAGCTGCCTGATAATTTAGGATCTCAGCTGAAGTTAATGATATGCATCTTCTTTCAAGCCTCATGGCTGCATTTTGAATGAAGCGTCTTGCTGTTTCCCAGGACAGGAGCAGAAGGTCTCTCTGCAGCAATGTTTGAGGATCAATTGTGATTCAGGTGAATGAGGAACAAGCAGCAACACTCCCATTTCCCACATCCCAAGGATGTGCTGCAAGTAACTGCCTTCTGGCTATTTTGATGGAGCATCCTCTTCCCCCTAGCTTGTCATGAGAGTCTCAGCTCTTTTTGCCTCCTAAAAAATATCTGTGGCTTGGGAAAATAACTTCCCATTTGTGCTCCAGTTGTAACCCTTAGTGCAAACAGCAAGGGCTGGTAATCCATTTTGCTTGTGCCTCTTCTGTTATGATCTTTATTTGCCTAGTGGGTGGATGGTGATGACATTTTCCTACAGGAAAATATTAACTGCATAACCTTTTCCCTCTCTCGGCTCATCATCGTCAGCGTCGTCAATGTTGTCAGACGTCGAGTGCCATGGTTTGAATTCAGCAGATACTCCTCCTGTCTGGGCACGCAGTACTGCCAGCAACGCCCTGATGATCCTAGTCTCCTGAGTGCCACTTTGTGTGACTGCTAGCCATCTTTGAAAAAGAGAATGTTTTTCATGAACAAGTAAGGAAATCCTTGGTCAAGATAAACAGCTTCCTCCCCTACTTGCCTGCTGCCAGGAAGTTCTAAATAGAGTCTCTGTAGTAGTCTTTTTTTTTTTTTTTCTTCATTACTTCACATTGGAGTTCAGTCCTGAACTCTAAGCCAGAAAATCTAAGCTGTGTTGGAACTGCTGAAAGGCCACAGACCTTGCTAAAAGTTCAGGTATTTCAAAGCCCTGAGAACATGTGTTATCATTTACATCACATATTTAGTTGAGAGAGAGCAGCTCTGCTGATACCTTCTCTCTGCCTCCGATAAGACCGTCTTTGCCAGTGACACATCAGTACCTTTCGCACTTTGTTCCCACCAAGTCTTTCCCAAGTCCATCCATGCTCACCAGCGCACAGCGAGTCTCATGGCAGCCAGTCCTGCTGTCATTATGAAGGCAGTAGCATTCTAGCCTTGTACATTTGCAGGAGAAAAGGTGAAGAGCCAAGCAAAGCACTGACTTTTATTCCTAAAAAGCCAAACCAAACTAAGCTACTTTGTCATCTTTCCAGCCTGGCTCATGAATTCTGAGTGCTAATATAATTGAAAAGCTTGAAATATAGCTTTGCTGACCAGCCCAGGTGTTTGAGTATATGCAAAAAGATATAAAACATGTTGAAAGGAAGATCACCTTAGCTATACTGAAAAGTTTGTTGTCCAGCAATATTTTTGGGCAGTTTTGTCTTACAATTCAACATTTTTCAACAGATTGGGAAAAGACAAGAAATGTGTAGAATAAGCCCTTTCTCTTGTTACTTTGAAAATTGTTACCTCAAATAGTCACTTGTCTGTGCAATTAATTGTGCATGACTCCTTGATAATTTCAGTAAGCAATGGCTGTGTTAAAAACATTCTGGTGTTCACAGAGGCAAGCTAGGATGTAAAAATGTAGTAGTGGTGGCAAACATGGAGGTACTGGCCTGAGTTGTGCATTATTTCTGGTCATGCTGAGGGTGCAGATTGCCCCGTTGTGGCTGTAAGAAGACAGCAGGACCTGGAAAACAGTAGGGAATCTGGGAATGAGAATGAGATGAGGAGACAAGATGGAGTTATGAGAGCCTGAAAGACAGAAAGGGGCAAAGACTTAGATGCTGTTTAGGGGTTGTGAGAGGAGGAGCAGGGGAAATGGGTGGAAGGACTGGAATGATGGGAGTGAAGTAGCTGGTGGGAATGGGAGCAGCTATGAAAAAAAGTGTGATAAGAAGAGGAAGGAAGGCTAGGGACAAAACACTGAAGCACTGAAGAAGAGGAAACTGGATCATAATATCTGTAAAAAAACACAGTTGGGAAATCAGGAGTCCTCAGTTTTTTCTTCCAAAGTTAGTTACTATTAACAGATGTTGCATCATGTTGCACAATGCCCACATGTATTTAGTTTCCTCCATCCTATTCCTGGCATAAAGTGTTTACTTCATCGTGTGAGAAAAAGCTGCTTTGCTGTCAGCAGATGCCAGGAAAGAGTACTAGAAATGTTTCTGCAGGAGAGAACTGGGGATGCTGTCTTCTCACCTGCAATCGGTCTGTGATCTCTGTTAATACCAGAACCGAGTACTTCTGAGGGATTTATTTGAATACCTTTGTTAGGTTTTTCATCTACAGAGATATTTTCCAATAGAAAGCTGGTCCTGCTGTGATAGATCATCTCAGTCAGCACAGTATTACTTGCAGATGTCCTATTTTTCAGAGATATTTTCAGTCCCACACGATGGTGGAAGACCTGTGGTGGCTTTGCTTTCCCTAAACGCTACCCTAGAGTGAGGGCCCTAAGACTGGGTCAGGATTATTCTTTCCACCTTCAGGTGTTTTGCTTTAACAGAGCAATGGCTCAGAGAAGGGAAGGATACAGGTCTGTCAGTTGTACATGATGGAAATGAGCTCCCCATCTTCCTGACCCTCTGCTCTGATGGTACAGGGGATTAATCATCCTTCCTGCAATGTCTCACACTTATCACACTTACAAACACTGTTCCACATGCTTACAAAGGGGATTGAGTGAGTACAAAAAAAAAAAAAAAAAAAAAAAAGAAAAGAAAACCATACAACTAAAAAATAAAGGAATATGTGAAAGTTGGCAGGCAGTTCCTGGAGTGAGGGCTAGGACTGAAATTAGTGGGAAGAAGGATTGGACAAAGGAAGCATGTGTCAGACAGGAGAAGTATAAGAGAATCTCATGTGTTGGAACTTTTATGAACTCTCAAAGGCTCAATAGAGGTTTTCTTTGTCGGGTCAGGTAATTATCTCCCAAAGTACTCATCAAGTTGCACTATAATAGCACTGCCTTCTGGGGAAAACCCAGGTGAACTTTTTCTTGGGAAGAGGCATAAAAAAGCTTCCAACATCATGCTTAAATTCAAGGATAGCAACAAACGCTGGTCTTGTGGAAACATTTTATTTTAATTCCACAATATCCTCTTACGTAAACACTGAAACACATTGAATCAATTTTTCAAACAAACTTGTAAAATCAGAAAATACACCAGACTCTGATAGGCAGCAGCATTAATTGCCAGGAGCACAAAGAGGCATTTAAACATTGAAGCATTTTGGCAAAAATACAAATGACTTATTTTCCTTCCATGCCCTTGAAAATAGCTTTTCTAAACTCTGGGCTTCCTATGATGAAGGGTTCACCATTAATCACCTTTATGACATCTCATATGTAGGCTGTGGATAAATCCATGGGCCCTAATCAACCACTTTCCTGAGGAAATTGGCCAAATCCCGGCTCTTTGAGGAGGGAGGCGGGGGATGAATCACAACAACTTTGCTATTCAGACAAATCTCTTTTCAAGTGCCCTTAAAGCTTTTTTTCATATACAGCGAAGACAGCCACACAGGAAACAATAATAGTTTAATCTCTTGAAAAATTTCCTTCCTGCACTGCAGCAGCCTTTCAGACAGGTAGTCAAAGCACGCCAAAGAAAATTAGCAACAGCCGATGCCAAAAGCAGGCTGTTACGTTAGCCTTTTAGCTCTGTCCCTTTTCCTTCCATGTGAGTAGAGAACAAGAAACTACTCATCTCCCCGACTAAACACCCTCTGAGCTACATTTTGCTGTGCATTAGTAACACTTACGGGCCTGGGGAACTGATAATGGAGAAGAGAAGACACAGAGGGACGGGTCCTGCAAACACTTACTGTGGTACCTCTACCATGAATAGCCTCACTGATTCACATCCCAGGCCTACAAAGAGAACTGTGTTTGTAGCCTCCCACACATGTGCATACTTACTAGTAAGTATTTGCAGGATTTTTACAAGTTATCCGTTGTGGGATTTTTCCTTCTGAGTTTTTCTTCCTTTGACTTGAAATTCTTCATTGCTTAATGCGGACTAAGGAGGAAGAAAAAAATAATATTTTAACCTAGAGCTGGGTATGAGTCAGGGTAAGGCATCATCGCACAGTGGTTTTTTTTTGTTTTGCATGGGGTTTTTTTGTACACATGGCAGGCTTCATCCTCGATTTGTATTGTAGTGGCATTGCCTGTTAACATGGGCCCTGAGGTAGAGAATGAAATGAGACATCACTCCCAGTCAAAAGCCAGTGCTTACCCTTATCCCTGTATACTGGTGCTTGGAGTAATTACACTGCCTGTTAACTTGGTGATAATGTTGCTGTTAGAACCAGATTTCAATGCTTACACTTCTGCAGTGCTGTTTAAGGTGGTATGGAACAGAATAGTTACTCTATCGCGCTCTGTACACACTTGGCACAGCCAGAGCATGAAAGGATAGCAGAAAAAGGGCAGAATGTTGGAAAGAATTTTACATTCTATTTTAAAGGTACAGAGCTACCACTTTAAGTCATCCTGTGTTACTCAAATTGTCGACAGGCTTTCATAACATCTGTGTATAGAAACAGTTTTGAGTTCATATTAAAAGGTGAAAATAAGCACACCCGCTGAAGTATTTTCTAGAAATCATTGCAATATGCAACAAGAGTGTGTGTTTTCTTGTTTTAAGGGCAATCACAAAAACAGGGGTAAATCCTGTTCCCAGAAAACACAGGGATGTAAACGGATGAGAAACTCTTTAGAGCAGGAGCAAAGACCTTCAGCAAAAGTGAAAGGCCAAGACAAGTGGTGTGGCAATAGGAGAGACAATAACATCTTCTCTCTCCTATGACTTCCTCTGGAGCAGCAGAAGAAAAAGTCTTATGAAGCTCTTACAGCAGGGCAAACCCCAACATGCTCCATGAGCCGGCTTCATTTCGGTTTTCTGAGGTGCTATGAGGAAGCCCAGAACACATTAGCTGTGCTAGGCCCGCTCATGTGTTAGGTCAGTAAGCTCATGGATTCTGCCTGAGTTCGGTGGTGGCCAAGTTTCCTCCTCCCTCTGTTCTTTGGCGGATGCCCCCAACCCACGTAGGGGTCAAACTCAAGTGATAGCTCTGGACAAGAGGCAAGACACAGCCAGAGTACAAAACTTCTCCAGCTCCAGATGCTGTGTCCCCAGATCCAGGGAGGTTGTCCCAGAAGTGCAGGGGGTAAGGTAGGAGGGCATGATGAAATTTCTCAAGAGATGAATACTGTGCTGCTAGGAACTTTGCTTCAGTTTCTTTCCCAAGCCACATGCTGAATAGCTGTTAATTGCGCTTAGCGACAGAGATTGCCCCCGTTATTTGCGAGACACAAGGATAAATCCTTGTCACTGAGTGCAAAACCCAGCAGTCCCATGTCGCATTTTCAAGCCAGTACAACGAGCTCTGGATTTGCCATTGGAAGAAATGAGAAAGAGTCTTTGTTTCTTCAGCATCAGTATGCGTAACAGTGGCTTCACATCTGTGCACTTTTTGCATATTTTAATTACATAATGGCAGAAATGAAATATCAACATGTACTTGTTATTGTTCCCATAATGTATCTAATTGTATTTAGTTATGTTATGGAAACAGTATACACTTACAGTGAAAACTTGACACAAGTCAGATGATGTGAGATGTTTTCCATCAGTATTTTTAACGCTTCCTGTTAATAGAACAAAGTGTTATAAAACTATACTTGCTTTTCCTGAGCTGTACTTTCTTCTCTTTATAAAACATCAGCTTGATTTTGCAAAACAATGAGAAGAGAGTAAATAGCTATATTGGCCATGTCATAAAGGAAAACCTTTCCAAAGAGATCGCTTTTTCTTTCCAGAAAGAAAACGTCCTGCTGAGCAGGGGCCGGATCCAGTGCCCACAGAAGTCAGTGGAAGAACTCCCACTGATGACAGTGGATGTTGGATGAAGTCCCATCTCATTCTCATGTTTAAATGCCGAAAAATGAGTTGCCAAGTTCTAATGAGTATAGCGAAAGCCTTGTGTTATATAAGTTACTTACAATAGATTGTTACAACCATTAAGAGAAGCTGATTATTTTTATTAAAAGCATATTTTTGTTGGTTCCTTTTAAGCTGTTCCCAAAGTCTACACATATCTTTCTTCACTTTGCTTTTTTGAATCTCTGTTTTATAAACAAAACACAAACAAAACCATGATTTCCTGTTGGTTGTTGAAGAAAGACTGGGGATTTATTCTTTACATGGGAAAACGTTTGGTTGCTAAACACATGCGACAGCACATGGCCTTGTTCAAACATCCTATCAAATTAAAAGCAGATTCCAGCTCTAATGTTCCAGATGAAGGGCATGGGGCTGGGACAGGCACTCACATGAAATTGCATTGCATTTAAGAGGACAGTGATCAAAGCACTGCACCTCATACAATGAGTGAGTGGCGAATCTGTCTTATCTGCGCAGCAAGGAATAATTATAGAGAATTATTTGATCTTCCGCTAAGGTAAACCTCACAATTATGATGCTGATTGAACAGGTTCTTCTGTTTCAGGAAAGGCAACATGTATACTCAGTGCTGTAATGCACTTACCAGATGGTATTAAAGTAACATCCTGACACTTCAGCAATTGACAGCTTCTCAGTCTGCTTTTTTGTTGATCACTCCCTGCTCAGACTTGTGCTGTCTTGTCAACATGTGAGATACTTTCTGCTGATCCAAGGTGGGCAATCCTAATTTCTCCGTGTATCTGGATATGACAAAGGCAGTGCAAATGCCCAGTTAATGGTACTTTGAAACCAAGTGAATAGACCAGACCTTTGCAACCAGAATATGCTTGTCTTTTGAAATACAGTTAACTTTTGCAAGCTATCGCTTGATTTTGCAGATATATTATGGAAAAGAAAACTTAAAAATAGAATTCACCTCTGCTGTTAACAAGTTTTGACCTTTGCTCACATTTGTTGGGGAAAGTAGCTCATAGTACCAATTAACATGAATTATTAATTCCTACATTAATAATTAATTTATTAGAGGGCTAAAGGCATCAGTCTTTGCCAGCTAACACTATTGAGAGAAAATGAAGAAAACAACACAACCCTAATTATAACAGCTTAATGAGGATGTCTGGAAGATCTGATGTGATTCAGTCACTCTAAATGCTCTTTATTTCCTCTCTGAAACCACACTGGGTGCAAAGAATCAGGCAGTTAACTACAGTTCCTGTAGTGCAGGGTTTCTTCCTACTTTCTGAAGAGAGGAAGCCCACTAAGGAGAGCTCAATTTAGATATTATTAAGGACTGATGAAGGATGCCATCGCCTAAACAATATGAATGCTGTCTCTCTCAGTAATGAACTGTTCTAGTGGTGTCTGAATCACTAATGGCTTCAATAGGCTGCTAAGAAAACTTCTCTGTCTCAGAATTGTACTGTGCACTGATTTCTTGATTTCACAGGATCCTCCCTCTGTAATCTGCATTTGGACTTTAACGGCAAAGGTTGACTGTAATGTGGCGGTACTGCTTGAGATCTCTCTACACATTTTGGTCAGAATGCAACAGCAATGAAATCCAGGAAACATTGTGCAATGGAAAACTGTTGAGTTGTTCCCATGCACAGATGCTGATGCTTCCGGACAAATATCTTCAGATACAGGAGTGGCAGCCATGAGATGGACAATGTTGTGTACTACTGCTCCTGTCAGGCATTAGTGTTTTTTTTCTTCAGAAATAAATGGCTGAATTAAGAAAGTTAGGGTAAACTCACAACTTCTGGCATCTCCATGAGCCTTTATTTTTTTTCTTTTGGTTGAAGATACTTCCAGTTTAAAAAACGCTGGACTATGCAATAATACTTCACTCTCTTTTGGGCCTTGGCCCACAGACACATGACAAAGGTTTGCTGAGCAGATAAGCAGTATTAGAATGACTTAGAAAGACTAAGATGATGAACATTAAATTAATCAGACAACGCTCTTGTGGGAAATTGCCACTAATTTCAGATTTTTCATCTCCCAGAAATCAATTATTATTATGCTTATTGATATTGTACTTGTCATTACTTTCAGCATTTTTGCTATGGTGACAGAGCCTAAGAGAAGAAAGAGGTGAGGAAAGATATAGTATATCATTTAGAACTTCTTAAGGCATCAGAACTTAGTAACTTGCTATGTGTGAGTCAGTAGATAAAAGTAGTAGGAAACATGGGAAAATTTTACACATGCACACATCTTTTTAATGAAAAAAGTTTACCCAGCTCTACTCACAAGTTGTGTGGAATATAGCTAGGACTTAAAGATGTTTGTGACGTGCCAGAAAACATTTATAAATGCCATTGATTTTAGCACATGAAAGATCAAGAACATTGTAAAACACTTCTTGTGAGCAGACATAGTTACAAGTTCTTTAAATGCCCTCCAGAAGGAGTTCACAAATACTCCCTAAGTACGAATAAAATTCTTCAAGAAATAAGTGGAAAGTACTGAAACTTCAGTTTGATAAGTATGACAATAATGTAATTCTGAAAATAGGATGATAAATACGCCAGGGCAAAATACAACGTCAGTGGCAACCAAAGGAAAGGTGGATGCGCAGGGAGTTGTGTCAGGTCGACTGCCTAGGCTTCATTCACTAAGGGCTCACCAGTTTTGGACTACATGGTGACAAGTTCATGCTGTGCTGCACCTCCCCCCCACCTCCCCCCCGAACACCACAAGGGCAGAATGCAATGGGTACCGTGAATTGTACATGCTGTTGCATGCAGGGAGTAAGGCTAACTCATCTGAATGTTTCTCTTTTGAATCATTAAAATTTTCCACTTGAAACTGGTTGGACTTGCTGATGCCAGTACTCTTTAAACTGTGTAAAAACTATCAGAATTTGGCATTTTGAAATTAGGGCTAGTTTAATTTATCTTAGGAGGGTTCAGGACAAAGAAGAGTTAGTGTTATAATACTGCAGTCATGACTTCTTATTAAAGCAGGCTTCCTACTTTGCAAACATTAAGTTCAGCTTTGGAATTTAAGAGAAATTTTACTTTAATCATAAAACATAGAAAATATTTCTATGGTTACAGACTGATAACAACCATTACTATGGTAGTCACTGAATACTCCTATAAATCTTGTTAATCAAATCCCAATATTGGAGTCCTTCAATCACAACACAAGAGTTAATGCTTAACCTTTCCCCAGAATACTAAAGCCTGCTGCAAGTGAAGATACACATCTATTAGATTTAGCAATTGTCATTAAATTAAGTTAGCATTTTTTAATGTTTTAACAACATTAAATGGGTGCCCCAGTGGCACTACCAGGCATGTGTTCTTGTTTGTCTGTATAATATTTAATTTAGACCATGTCCATACTATGTGACTGAGATGTGAGGAATGAAGAAAGGATTATGACCTCATTACAATTATGTCACAGCTTTCTGCTAACAGGGCTGTATGGCTTCTGAGGCCCAGGCGGGTAGCTCTTGCCTAGTACCTCTGCACTGAATGTTGTGAGCATTGGCATTAGAGTGAGGGATACCAGAACCTTGTCTTCACAGGTTGAGTCAACATACCCAAGGTGGACAAGCTACTTATCAGCTTGGCAGATGAGACAAATGTGTGCTTACCTGGCATACTGAATAGAATAGTTCAGTTGGAAGGGACCTACAACAATCATCTAGTCCAACTGCCTGACCACTTTAGGGTTGACCAAAAGTTAAAGCCTGTTAAGGGCATTGTCCAAATGCCACTTAAACACCGGCAGGCTTGGGGCATCGACCACCTCTCTATGAAGCCTGTTTCAGTGTTTGACCACACTCTCAGTAAAGAAGTGTTTCCTAATGTCCAGTCTAGATCTCCCCTGGCACAGCTTTGAACCATTCCCACATGTTCTGTCACTGAATCCCAGGGAGAAGAGCTCAGCACCTCCCTCTCCATGTCCCCTCCTCAGGAAGCTGCAGAGAGCAGTGAGGTCTCAGCCCCTCAGCCTCCTCTTCTCCTTCTAGACAAACACAGATCCCTTAGCCAATCCTCACAGGACATGCGTTGCAGCCCTTGCACCAGCTTTGTTGCCCTCCTCCGGATGCTTTCAAGGACCTTCACATCCTTTTTAAATCTTGGGCCCAGCACTACACACAGTACTCAATGTGAGGCTGCACCAACACTGAACATGGTGGGATAATCACCTCTTTTGACTGGCTGGTTATCCTGTATTTGATGCATCCCAGGATGTTGTTTGCTCTCGTGGCTGCCAGGGCACACTGCTGACTCATATGGAGCTTAGCATCAACCAGAGCCCCCAGATCCCTTTCTGCAGGGCTGTTCTTCAGCCACTCCTCTCCCAATTTATACTTGTGACCAGCATTACTCCATCCCAGGTGCAGAATCCAGCATTTGGACTTGTTAAATTTCATCCCATTATTCACAGCCCTATGCTCCAATCTATCTAGATCCCTCTGCAAGGCATCTCATCCCTCAAGAGAGTCAACAGCACCTCCCAGTTCGGTATCATCTGCAAAGTTGTTAATAGTGCATTCAAATCCTGCATCCAGATCATTGATAAATACATTGAACAGAACTGGCTCTAGCATTGAACCCTGAGGAACACCGCCAGTGACTGGTCATCAGTTAGATGTGGCCCCATTCACTACAACTTTTTGAGCTCTGCCCATCAGCCAGTTTATCTGAAATCAAGATAAAATTAATCACCATCAAATAAATGGATTTTTGCTTCTCATTGTCACTTTTTTACTGTTTCTTCAAGGGAAATGTATGTGCTATTTCATATTGAGATAAGGCTATCTTGTTAAAGACATTCATTAGTTTTATTATTGTACCATCTCTTTTTCTTTTGTGCCCTTGAACAAGAAGGGCTGTCTCTATTAGAGGTACTTCACAAAGGCATCTTGGGTAGAAACTTTATCACCTGAAGTTGTCCTATGCTCAGTGAAAAGAGGTAACTCTACAGGGTGATGCAAACATTTGGTGGATTGAATTACTCACTAGGGTGCTATGTCTCTTAATTATAAAGGAAACATCATGCAAGTAAATTCCTAACTTAGGCAACCTGTTGTGGCTCCTGGAAATAATTTCTGTGAAGAAGACTCAGTTTTAAGAAAAAGAAGATGCGAAGTTGAGAGAAAACGGCTCTGTTGGAGCAAAAGTCCCAACTGTAGAGACACCTACCACACCCTTTAGAGACTATCTATCTCCATTATTACTATGTGGTTGCAAGGTACATAACAGGGTATAGATCTCTTACCTCCTGTTTCCAGTCTTTTTTGTATTTTGGCCTTGAATCTGCCTTGAAGGAGAGCCCTGAATAAAGCAATGCATGTAGACTCTATTAAAAGTACTTTACCCATCCAATGCAAAGTTATATCCTTCTTCCTTTTCTCCAGACAGCATTAATTTGTCTGTGAGACAAATTATTCAATGACTGCTATTCATGCACACATCAACCATTGATACACAGGAGAAAGGACAGTCTAGTCTTATGTAAATTTTTCAAGCCTTCATCTCTGTTCACATCTCCCACAAGGTTCCTCATGACATTGATAGGAACCCTGAAGGCAGGATTGTAGAACCATATTTGAAAACATATGCTGAAATATTATAGGTAATCCTTGAGTAACAATTATTTGGCTAAAGGTCTCCTTCCTTTTATTGTCTACTGTGAGGCCTGACGTTGCTGTTGGAACAGACTGCTTCTGTGGGTAGAAGTTAATCAAATGCCTGAACCTCCAGGCTTCTGACATGAGAAATAACTTTCTAAAATAGTTATTTATGCATTTCTCTTGGAGGTAATTATTTTTGGGCATTGACGTTTTCTTAAGATGGAAAGTCCTCTTAGTTTCATTTGTAACCTAGACCTGCACTGGTGACTAGCCAGCTGTGTAGTTTTAGTTGGCATTACTTAATAGGGGTGTGCTTCATGAGTCAAACAAATTACTCTTTCCATCTGCCATCAAATGCAGAACCTCCCTACATTTGTTTTAGAATAGCTAGATCCTGGCTAATTAACACTCTGGACTTGTGCATACAGTAGATGAGGGAACAATTTAATTTTTCTGGTAGATTATGTGAAGACTTGCCAAAGAGTTGGGAACAATTTAGACAGTGTACTTTCAATATTCTAAAGCCCTGGATGCATGGATCTAACCCTGAGCACTGAGGGCTCCTTTCTGAACCTACTGACCCTAAAAGAGAGGGGAGGAACTATGTATGGAAACTTCCTTCCTGTTCTGGTGTAGTTCAAAATTTCAGGAAGATCAAGCAAGGATTATTCATATTGCCTTCCCTTTCAGATTTCTCTTGAAATCTACTCTTCCTTTTCAGAATGTCTTCTCTTAGGAATGATGTCATCCCCTCTTAAACTCTTTCTAATCCTCCAGATAGAATCTCAGATTTTTGTGTTGTAAAATATGAGTAAAATAAAAATCATAAATAGTCAAGAAATTTTCTGTGTATTTTACCTACATTGAAAGGATCTGTAGAAAATACTATGCTTTTGAAAGACCCTTACAAATTTAAAAGAATAGTATTTTTGCAATTTGCATGTAGAATAAATTACAAAGAACTTCCTCTCCTGTAAACATAAGATGGACTCCCAAGGTCCTTATTAAGTGCCTACACTCTACTTTTTATTCAGCCATGACCCCAAAGCATTCAATAGAACATCTCCATGTGAAATGACTGTCCTGAAAAATTTAGTAGGAAAAAGAAACTTGCTGAGAGCAAAAGCATTGGAAACTGATGTAGCTGAACGTGGATCAGTTACTGATAAATCCTGGGGAGAAAAGTATTTCTGCCCACCTTTTCTACTTGAGAGAGTCATGTGGCTGAAGAACATTGTCACCAAAAGCAGCAGCAGTAGACTTTGCAAAATAGAACTGAAAGGATTTAAATCACATGGAAAGAAGGGCTAGTGAGGCAAGAAGATACTGCTTTGCTTCTGTTGTCTCCAAATCTTGACTTTTAATATTTGTCCATAATGCAAACGAATAGGAGGAAAAAACACCAAAAAACACGCCCCCCAAAAAAACCCCACAACAAACCTAAAACAAAAAACCCCACCAAACCCAAAACCCAAACAAAAACTGGAAAAAAGCCCAAACCCCACACAAAACAACCCAAAAGTATAAGAGAAGAAAGAAGCAGATATTATGTGGTTGCTGTGATCTACCTTTGTTATGACTTATCTTGCTGGCCATGCTAGTCTACATGAGCAGAGGAGCAGCCATTATGGTAAGAAACATCACAGAATAACCTGTCAATAACCTGAGTAGAGTAAAAAAGTAATAGCATGGTACAGTTTGGCCATACTGATACATCTTAGTCATAATATTTACAACATGGTACTAGGTGGAATCTTAACTATCTAAACAACAATGCATTGCAGGACTTCACATCAATGCCAGGAGTGGATAACAACTAAAAAATAAACTAAATGGTACATCTTTGATGCTGACAAGATGGTACTTGTAAAGACTGATAATGTACTGGGCAGAAGAATTGTCTTTTCATTAGATCTTTAGCTCTCAGCCATGAAATACGAACACTAGTTAAGCTTTGTGTCAGCCATTTGACATGGAAAGTTATGGAGGGGAAAGGGTGAGATTTTCTTCCATATTCTAACAACAATATGGAATAGTTAAAGTGCCAGGGATGAAAATTATTTTGCTCAGTCATCAGAATGTCCTAGTTTGTTGGCTCATAGATGTCTCAGAGGTCAGAAAGAGTTGCTGACAGAAGAATCCAATATATTTTTTTCCTTAAATTAAAATCTGAGCAAAGAACAAACAATTAAGAGGAACAGAGAAGGAAAGACTGTTTGGGCAGAACAGAATATTGTGCCAGCCACACATAAGGAAGAATGAACACTTTCATTTACATTTTTTTAGCAGAAACAAACTCCATGTAAAGAGTTGTCATGCAATCACCAGGTGACAAGCCACACCTGAGTTTCTAAAAAATCCCCAACAAACTAAGGACATGTAAAGGGATAATGAGGGACTAGAGATAAATTAAGAAAGCCCCATAAGAGCAGATGGCAGAACTGTAGGGGTATTTTTTTTCCCCCCATTTTTGTCGAGAAGACAAGTTTCAGAAAGTTTGAGGAAACACTAAATGAAGGACCTTTGCCTTCTGGAGGAAGAGCCCACACGTAGCTTACAGGCAACATTTTGGAGGGCAGCACAAAAAGAACTCTCCCAGCGCCTAGAAGGTTGAAGCGAGACTGCGTTACCGACTGAGGCGGTCCTTGCCCCGGGGCCTCAGCGCGGGTTTGGTGGCAGCGGAGGGAGGGCGGGTGCGTGTCTCCCGGCTCCTTCAGCACCGGCCTCCCGCTGGACAGTTCCCACTCGGGAAGGCCACGTGGGGCTGCCGGGACCTCCCGCTTCCCGGCCGGGTGGAGGGCTGGTGGCCATAGGCCGGCTCCACTCTTCCACACAGTCAGAGCAAAAGAGAGCACCATGGTGAAAGGTGAAAGGAGGGTGCAGGGTATAGCGTTATCACTCTCATATGCTTTTTCGTGTGGGTGGAACAGGGAGAGAAAGAAAGTGCAGATCACAAGTCTAAAGTTGGACTGATGGTTGTGAGGAAAAACCAGAGAGGGAGAGGTATGAGAAACAGTGGACAAGAATTAGGTTTCATTAGTACACACTAAGTTAGAAACACCTTACTGATAGGAGAGGACAATGTTTGAGCAGAGCTGAGAGGAAGTAAAAACATTTTGAGAGGAAGATTTTTCTGGCTGGAAGAGAATTAAATTCCCCTTGTGGGGAGGATGAAGACACAATGGAAGGGGTCTTTTGTATGATCTATCCCCTCATATTAACTTGTGAGCTTGATATTGTGAACCTTGATTTAGTATTCTTGTCACTGTGGAGCTGGGGAACACTGTTCTAATGGCTTCACTTATAAAAGCTGGGGTGAGGACAGGGCTTCATCTGTACCTTCTTCATTAAGTGTTATGAGAGTTGGCATCTCCTGTGGAAATGGGCAGGAGTTAGAGAGTAAAGGTCAAGCATTTCTCTTACATCAGGAGCTCTACCTTTTCTACATATAATCTAAGCACAGCCACCATCCTGTTGTGGGTGCACAGTGGGAGCTGAACATACTTATCTTGAAAAATCTAGACCCATTTTACCACCTATAGTGGTAAAATACTCTTCATTCTAGACTCAGTTTGAATCTCCTTGGAAGGTGGGGTCACCTTTTGAAATGAATCCAAACAACCAAATTCCCTCACCCACTGTGCACTGCCAGGCTGTGCCTTGATTGCGTGTTTCCAATACCTGCCTCAGCTTTCACCCCAATCCACGTGTGACTGGGATGCACATAGAGCAGAAGGCCAGCTGCATGTCAATACTGCAGTCATACATACTCTCTTTCCCATTCTGGCTCTGAAATCTTTATTGAATTTTCATTCATCATTATGAGGGAATCATTCAGCACTGCAAAGGTGCCATTTAGATGTGAGCATATTCAGTCAAAGCAGCTTAAACTCTTAATTTATTGCTTGTTAAACACATCATCTCTGCTATCAGGATCACTCTTGCTGAGGTAGTACTGACTAGGTCTCACAGAAGGCCGGTGTAGGAGCCAGAATTGGAAAGTATGAAAATGTAAGAGCCTATGGACCCCATCTCCTGGCGATGGAAATGGATGGACATGGGGACTGGGTGTAAAAGAGCAGTGATTCACATCGCTAGATTTCAAAGCTATTTCTGGTGTTAGGACATAACTCCCCCAGAAGCAAGGAACTGTGGAAGGAAGCCCACCTCTAACCCAAGTGTCAACTTGCGGTCAAAGCAACCTCCAAGAATTAGCCCTGCCAAGTAATAACTGTCTGTTTTGCTACTGCGGGGTTACTGTTGTCATGCACTTGGCATACATTAAAGTATTTCATGGGATTCCCAAGAATTCATTGGACACTCTCCGTTAAATCTATGGTGAATATCCCAGCTTTCAATACTTTTTTTTTTTTTAAAAGAGTGTTCCTGGAAGTGAACAAAGGTTCTTGAATATCTTCACTTTTGGACAAAGAATAAAATACATGTAAATTGTGCAGGTAGAAACCTTGTCTGACACAGACTGCTGCTGTGCTTTACGTGTCTGCCTTGACAGTGGTGGCCAGGGTGTTAAGTAAAGTGCAATTATTAATTCCAGTGCCCATTTGAGGCTACTAAAGCAGGGGGAAGCAGTTCTTTGAGTATATTTAACCATTTCTGTGCCATGTAACTTCTGAGCAGTTATGATTTTGTTGGTTTGATTTAGGTTTGTGCCTGCTTTTTATTAGCTTCCCCTTTTTTGATTTACAAAATGGAGGTAAGGAGACGTACTTTTAGAGTACTATCGGACTGGCACAGGGAAGGTTGTTTCCCTGTGTTTTATTTTTGGTTTTGCTTACCTTGGAAAAGCAAGTGACATTAGGAAGGGTTGCGAGTTTCTTTATTTTCATCAGAAATAACATGGAGTTGATTATAAACAGCAATAAAACTGTTAGCTCAGGCTTAAAGATATAAAAATGCAAACTAAAGGCAAAACCACTGAAAAATAAATTGTTTTTAATGTCCACTTTGGAAATAAAAAAGACTGCTATTAGCAACATATATGGTTTGTGCTTCTTATTCGAAGAGATGACTTTAACTTGACATCATCCCTTTAATTTCAGAAATCATTACCGAAATTAAAAAGAACAACCTACTCTAAGAATGTCTGCTGCAATGCACTGCTTTTCATTATAAGTTTTTAGCTCCACAGTAAGTTTGTTTTGCCCTGCACAAACCCCTGCTTGACACTTGAACTTTGGCGAAGGTGTTTGAGTTTACAGTGCCCTGTTCCCTAGCCAGAGGTTACCACTGTCACGGGGTCGCTTGCCTGAGTCGGAAAAACCATTACAGCTACTTTGTGAAACTTCTTCAGATATTTCCTTCTAATGACCATTTACAGTTTTGTTTTTCAAGGCATTGTGTCTATTTCCCTCTTCCTTTCATCATTCTGGGGTCAGTAAATAAATGTGGAATCTGCTTTTCTTGGATGCTTGAAAATGCTGCAGGTGATTGCTGCTCTGGAGATCTCCTAATTCAGGCTTTACGCACAAGCACATACACACACACACTCACATTGATCATCTTCTTCAATGTCATAAATTTTAATGTAGTTTAACATACTGACTTGTCACCAATTTGATTTTCTAGGTCAAAGAGTTCAACCTCCTTTAATCACTGTGTCCATAGCTCTCCATTACATTCAAAGAGCTCTTCTGCACAATTTAAACTACTTACCACTAAGTTACAATCTTTGCCTCAGCTTTCCCTACAGTGTTTTCTTGGCTGAACTTATTACAAGTTTCTGCTTAGGGCTTTAAGGAACCTTCTTCAGCCAATTTATGGTAAATTTGATGCTGTCTAAATATTTGCAATGACTGTGAAGGCATCCCATGCTTCTAATAGGAAAATGGGTTACAGCTTGCAATACGTGCTATTAAATATTCTGCTGTGTCCACAGTTGTTTGGGAATTTTTTTTTTTTTTTTTTTTTTTTTCTTTCCAGGCATATCCTTTATGCAGCTCTGCAATCTCCTGGATGTTTGGCTCAAAGACTCTCTGAAGCCAAGATCGGATGAGCAGAAACAGACTGTGCCAAAGACACTGGATATGTCCATAGTACAACATACTAATCTTGCAAGTAGTTTGAAATGGAGTAACTTGGGCACTAAAAGAAATCTAGTTGCATTTCACTCAGGTCTGTCTGGCATATAGCCAAGATCTAGTAATACAGGCAACTTGTCAAGGCAGGTTTGCTGGGTAATAAGCTCAGACTTAGTTCATGCGGAGTTTAACAACCTTGGGCCCAACTCTGCATCAGCGTGGCTGAGCCTGAAGCTGATGTCTTCAGAGTCTTCAATCTACTGTGCACTGCCTGTACACCCATAGTAATTTGACTCCCAACCTTTGAAGCTAAATGCAAAGTCATGGAGGACTTTTCTGTACATCAAGGTGAGCTTGTGTGTGCAGACAAGCAGGCAGTGAGTTCACAGTAGAAGGAGTGGTTTTCATCTCTTTGTATGACTTTTATGAGAGCCAGGAACACTAGAAACCATTTAGTGAGAGAGGGACAGGGACCTTTTTGATCTGGTTTTGCTCCATGGGAGTTCTGCAAAGCAGCCTGTGGAGGAGAAGGAAGGGATTCATACACATAATGCTGTGTTTTCAAATCTCCCATTTAAAATGGGTAACCTTCTATTGTAACTGTCAAACACAGAATGCCCATGTCAGTTGTATAAATTTCATTTGGAATCCAATAATAATCCCTAAAAATCTTAGGGTGAAGCCTGTTGAAGGAAACAGCCAAACTCTCAGTGATGTTAGGTGGTATGGAGTTCCATTTTTAATGAAAAAGTCATGGAACAAAATCCATGATATAATTTTCCAGCTGTCCAGCCATATAATTCTAAAATAATGTTTTCATCATTTTTAACTAGTATGATACCATGGAATTTAGAATACAAATAAGATTTGTGTGATATGGAGTCCAAACCCCACACATAACAGCACAGTATATCTTCATTAACAAGAAACATTTCTATTGATTTCATTTTGCAATGTTTCATATTACACATAACAAATATGTATGGTCACCTAAATGAATTATTGCAATTCAATTTGGAATGATTGCATAAGGTTATTGTATTATCTCTAGGATGCCTTAGTCTCTGGGTGTCAAAACTGTTTTTATTTAATGGAATAACATGGGAAAGTTAATCAGAGTAGGTTAACCTCTATGGGACTCAAGGTCACAAACACTCAGTCTCAGCTGTAAATGGGAAGCTTGCATTCTTTATTTATTTTTATTTTTTAGCTTGGAAAAGATATTTGTGCAAGAGAAAAAGACGATGTGGGATTTCTTAACAGACTCGGTCTTGGTGAAAGTCTCATGGGCTTTCTACCAGGAAATAACTTTTCCACAGAAAGATCCTGCAAGGCAATTACCGTTAAACGATGAAAAGTTGTACCTCAATCAAGTCTTTCCCAGGAAACCTCTTCACTTTGGCATCTGTCTGAGATTTTATATCACTTTTGCAGGAAATGAAACAATTGTTTATAAGAAGACTGTTGGTGTTACGCTCAGATTGCAACATGCAGTGCTACTCTACTAATTGTTTCACCAACACTTTGCTTATTCTTCTTTGTTCTGTTTACTTTGTTTACCTTTCTCTCTCACAACAGGCTAATGTTTTGAATTAATAGAGTCATTAATTGGTTTTTGTCTCCATGTGGCTGCACTGTGCTTATTACAGCCTGCCTAGGTAGGGTCAGCTAAGGCTGCTGGAACAGAAAGCTGAGTGAGCAACTCTGGAGTAACAAGTTGAGTGTGTGTGCAGCAGGAGTAAAGCAGTTCCACAAAGAAAATAAATTGCCCATTCAGGGGGCCTTAAGAAATAAATCTGATCTGCAGATTTTTTGGAAGGGCATGTCACTGTGCATGTCAAACACTGTGCTGCCTGGTAACAGAGGAGGCAAGAAACCAAAAGATCATCTGAAAGACAGCCAACCAAAACAGATGTCTGCAAACTGCCTTTGCTCCTAGCTGATCTCCATGGCATCATTCTCTTGGCTTCTCATACTGTGCTGGCTTGACAGCGATGGGTGAAAAGAACCATGCAAAAAAGTTGTTCTCTGTTCTTGTTCTACATAACAGTTTCTTTCAGGCAGATTATTTCCCACATCCCTTTCTAAATCTGACTTTGCTTCCCATAATATCATCACGGTCATAGTGAGTTAGAGCAACGGTTCATCTTAGCTTCGTGTTTTGTCTTTGAGAGTGACCAATAGCACACACTTATGGAAGGACATCAGCGGGAGTGGATAGATAGGGGAATGCTCCCCTGGAATACCTATCTTCCCATCATCTGCAATTATCCTGGCCATGTCTCCCCCCTTCCAGACCAACCAGCTGGGGTTGCCCTGTTCTGTGCAGAGTTTGTTGAACAGAAACCAACAAAGTGATTCTTGTTCAGACTCTGGCACTGTCCCTGCCAAATCTGCAGCTGCGGTACAGCCTCCCCCCTCCAAAGCCACAGAGTTTTGGGTAACCATCAATACTGAGTCCTCAGCTGATGACAATAAATAGACACAGAATCCCTGAGCTCTCTTGCAAACAAAAAGGAGCTGCCGCATGTCACTGTCATGCAACAAATGATTTCCGTTCACCCCGAGGTTTGACTGAATTTCAATCACAGGCTTAAAGACTCAGCCTTGGCTTACTCAGGGGAACAGGGCTATTTTCAGTGGTCAGCAAAAGGAAGGCCTAGACTGTTCATTAATATTTTAAAAAGCCAAACACCAAAATGACATAATGAATGATGTATTGTCTTTGCTGCCTCTACATTAAGACAAAGCAATCAGGAGGTTTCTAGCTGAGGGTCTGTTAAAGGAAAGCTCCCTCAGATTCCAGCAGTGCTTCTGTGATCAGTTCTTTCCCCTAGAACTGGTGGCTGGATCCTCCACTGTTTTTCTTTGGCTGCCTGCGAGCCAGTGTTTCTCTGCCTAGCCTTTGAACTTCCCAGAGGTGTGTATCAGCCCTGCCTCTAGAGAGAGAACAGAAATTGTTTTCATTGGTAAAGCTGTGATGTTTTGAATTAAACCCCCTACACAGAATAGTAAATTCTCATCCAGAAACTTGCATATGGATGGCATTGATGACAGCAACTGTGCCTGCACGCAGCACCTAGCTCGGGCTCAGCACCCTGCAAGCCCAGCCCCACCTGGTCTGAGCTGGCCCGTCCATGCAGCCCTCAGTTGCACTAGCTGGTGTTACCAGTGTGGAGGGTACGATCCCAGGGTCCCTGCACTGTTGCTGCACATTACGGAATCCCTGTATTACTCAACTCCCCTTCTGTCGCATGGTGACTTCTATAATCCTATAAACCTAGACTGTAAATGGGGCTCTGCATCTTTCCGTATCCTTAGGTACCTAGTTATGCTCAGATGGAATCTAACTGGCTGGAAAGGTGAAAGTACTTAATAGCCAAATTAGAGGGTTTTTCTGTCCAAGTTCACCATGAAGTCTTCTCTGGTGGAAAGTGTCAGTGAGAAGAATGATTTCACATCAAATATATGTACCCAAAGCCACAAATTTAGGCATGTATTCCCAGATTTTTTTTATAAAGAGTTGTCTAGTAGGCAAGCAACTCTTCTGTCACAGCAATATAAGGATTACTTTCTTCTTTATAAGGCTAGACTCTGAATACATATCATTTTTGCAGGACAAAAATATTGGCATTAAATTCCTGAAGTGGTACTGACATCATTACTGGCAGATTCAGGAACCTGACACTTCTACATTTGCTTGTTTAATGAGATATAGATGAGTAGGCATTAAAATAAATGTTTCACAGAATTTGAATGATATTAATTCAATACAATAGTCGATGGCTGAAAACCACGGCATTTTTTCAGAGCACATGGCTGACAGCACAGAGACCTTGTGGAGAAGAGTCTCCACCAGGTGTGTAGGGGTGTGATTCCACCTCAGTGTTCCTGCAGGACCTCCTACACTGACCATGCTCCTTGGGGTGCCTTAAATAGCATGGGGAGCTGCTGCAGTGTTCAGTGTGCAAAGCTGTGATATTAGTCTCAATTTTAAAATGCCATCTGTTACTCAGCCTGAGATCTCTTAAAGACTTCATCTTCTACACAGAAGTTAAAAGCTTTCTGATTGTCTGTTGGTACTAGTCAATCTAAAAAGGGAGTTTTTTGTGATAAAATACATGTTCATGGTCTTAATTATTCAGCTATCAGGAAGTGTGTTATGGAAATACTTATTAGATGCCACTTGAGAGTGCAAATGCATGTTTGACACTCAGACAGACGAGATAGATTTCAGGTGCTTGGTGATCAGGACCACTACTCTGAGAATATGTGCTGGGGAGAGAGAGACTATGAAAGAAAAATGTGTATGTAATGCAATTTTTGTTGTCACTTTAGTCGTGGAGAGGCAATGAGCACTTCATAGCGCTATAAGATACACCTTGTCAGTAAAATCACAGCTAAACACGTGAAATAGAGTAAGAAGGAAAGAAAGTTTTTTTGTGAAAAGTGATACCAGGATTTTTCTGTTAAGGGAAATCCAAAAGGTTGTGAAAGGATACAAATGAATTGATTCGAGTCAGGTTGTTTTCCTAGTGAAAAATTAAAAAAAATAAAAATAAAAATTAAAAGGGCATAAATCAGCAAAGCAATAGAAATGTCAGTACCAAGTGGAGATTCAATGAGGAGAGGGAACTAATGGAAGTGATGTTTAGCTTTAGCATCCCCAGAAAATCAAAGTCTAAATTTTGAATTATGGGCTTATTTATTAATTCATTCTTGTAAGATGCTTACAAAATCTGGTCCTATCTGTTGGGAAGATTTATCCTAAACCACTTTTATGTCCTTACTGGAAGTGTACATAAGTAAGAAGGAGACTAAACTGGCATTTCATTATTATAATTAACCCCTTTCCATAGGTATTCTCTGTGTAAATGTATAGCGCACAAAAGAAAAAAACATTTTTCAGGGAATGTGTTAGATACCTGCAGATACGTATTTATCAATGACAACAGCTTGCATTGCAGCTGATTCTAGATACAATTTCTCATCCTCCAAAATTTTTGCATAACCACCATGAAGTTTGGAGGCACGCTGGCGAAGAGTTTTACTTATTGGTGAATTGCTCTTGTCTTTGACAAGAAGAAAGTTCCACAGAGTTCAGAGGTTTGGATCTGACTCATCTGTGGTCTGAAAATCCCTGTCTACTTGGACCGCGTGAAGTTGTATTCATTAATTTAATCTGGATTCAGCTCCTTTCTAAAAAAATATAAACAAAAAAGAAAACTATTTGTTGTTTGAAGGGACTAAAGAACGATGATTTTCAAATTAAAATATTTCTAAAACCCATGGATCCTGTAGTTACCCTTATATACAACTCACTGAGGCACAACACTGTGTGTTGACAAAACATTCTTCCTCACAAGGAAAACCCCATTGAAAGCTGAAAATAGCTTCCTTCATAGGAATGTAACCTATGTTGAAATTCTGCTCTTTTGCAGACTGCTTCCTCTGATTTTATTCTTTTCCCCTGTATTTATTATCGCTGTCCATCACAGATTCTTCTCACCTCCTCCATCCCTCCCCATCTTGCCCCATCTCTGTATCCACAACTTCCAGGTTCGGTAGAGCAAGCATTACTTACCAACTGATGTGTTGACTTCCAAAAGCGTCAGCACTTTTGCATCAGGGCCCAGGAGGAAGCACTGTGTTAAAACCTTATCTTTAGAAAATCAAACACTGTACCTAGTATGATCACAGTCAGGTACCTAGTATGATCACAGCAAGGAGGCCTGGAACAGGTTAAGATATGGGACCCCACCCTTCCAATGCTATATAGATTTGCCTTTGAGTATCACATCCTATGAACCAAAAAAACTTGGTTTTGCTTTTCATGGTCAGAGTCTTTCATTGCAAATCTTCATTGTTGTGAGGCAGAATGGTATAATCTAGTTTATTACATATTTTCCTAGGATAGAATTAATAAAGTATTTGGGTAAAGTCTTGAATAATATTCCTGTATTAATTGCTAAAGTTTAAACCCTGTCCCCATGGAAATAATCAGCAAAACTTCACTTGATCTGAGTGGGTCAGGGTCTTCCTTCCTTGAGTATTAAGCATCAGAGACAGAGACACGTGAATGCCAACATGTTTTTCTAAGCATGGAAGCCATGAGCCATATTTATTTTTTTCAATGTTTCTGTGTATTTCTGAGTTCCCAAAGGACAACCTAGTCAGGACTCCCTTCAGTCCCCCACAGTAAGTATCTTTGTGGTGTTTTGCATCACCTTTTCACAGAGCAGTTTTGTGACAAGTTTTGCTCAAGTTTCACCACCATGTCTAAACATAGATTCTGACCCACCTTAAAAGATACTTCCCAGCTACCTCAGCTCTGTTTCAAATGCTTGTGATTATTTCCTTGATTCTTGTTTTATTCATGGAAATTTCCATTATGCTCCTATTACTTCTTCCTTGGGTTAAGAAGAGAGAACAATGTGAAATTTCAGTGGATGAAAAGATGGATGACTTTGTTCCAGTGTATTTTCTGAGAAATTAATGAAAAAGCTTCATAGGGAGGATAAATTGACTAATTAGTAAACATAATGCATAGAACACTTTTTAAGATTGCAGATGCTGTAATCTGACGGGAACCTCTACATCTCAAAACAGGAACATGATGGAGTTCTTATTATTCTGCAATCGGAAGAGCTGATAAATGAAACTGTCCATCCCCAAAATATGCAGAGTATCTAACATGCATCTGATCCTGAATTTCAAATCAATAGAGTTTAATATTTCACTAGCAATCATACATTTGAAAATCAATGCTGTCAGGGTTGGTAATGCTCTCCCATAGAAGAGATAGTTACAAGTCAAGGAGATTGAAGGCAAACATTCAGAGATGAACTAACGAAAGCTTTTCCAAAAGTCTTGTCTGTTTGTTTAAAGAAGTGACAACTATTTTATGTAGTGACTTTTAAAATCTAGGTCTTTGATTTCCAAACCAGTAGAGCAAAGTAGAGCCATCTCAAAACACAAGGGAAAACACAGGAAGCACAGTTAAACATTTTCACTAACTGTGGTACATAGACTTCTCTGGAAAGGAGCTGTTCAGATCCTTATTGGCATTTATTGGGGGAAAAACACCCTTTATATAGATATTCAAAACTTGTACTGACCAGCATATACCCATACAACGTAAAACTTCACTGTGAAACATTGCTATATCTTGGAAAATGGGTGAAGTGTCCAAGGGTCCCTAAATCTGTACGTCTGTTCAGGCTGGCCTTCTTATGGCACCAACTATGTCTTTGATGAGATGATCTTGTCTCCACAAGCCTCCTCTCCTTTAATGGGCCCCTCCCATAACTACCACACAAGAGAGACGCTTCAACAACGATGGGATGTTTTAATTTGTTTAGAAGGAGCACTGACATGGTGTTATGGGCTGATCTCAACACTATTCCACCAGCCGAAAGCAAAGTTTTCTGGTATGTTTTCTTGACCTCTGACACTAGCACGTTGTGAAGGGATGAATGGATTTGTTCCTGAGTGCAGACCATCTTACAGCTTGAGTGAGCCTGGAATTGCAGGAGTATCTTTTTCCCATGCTTTGGCTGAAAGAGAAGATCACTGTAGGAAATCTAACAAGACACTAAAAATGTGCCGCAGATGTGCAGAGCCTAGAAAGCAAATAACTGTATTATAGAAGGTGGTCTAGCTACTTAGATACATTTCTTAAACAGCATATTCTGGATTGTTCCAAGTCCTCAGAGAGATAACTCACATCTGTGGCAGTCTTATCTTCAGATCTTGAATTCTCTGAATTCGTCCCAGAGAGCGAAGACCAATGTGACAACTCATCCACTTGCTTTAAAAGTGACTGAATGCCAATCTTTGATGGCAACCCAGAAGCTACAAGAAATTATTTGGTTATATTTCTTCAGTAACTATTCTGGGATCACTGCAGTTCCTGGGATTTGATTTTTTTTTTTTTTTTAAATTTTGAGATTTTCTCTGTATGTTAAAAAAGCTGCTAAATAGAGAGTTNTTTTCTCTGTATGTTAAAAAAGCTGCTAAATAGAGAGTTTACAAATTATCCACCCTTCTGCTAACTGTAACAAATAACTAGGCTTCCTTAACCTAAACAGAGAACATGACTTCTTGGGAGAATATTGTATATTTGTCCTCTCCACTACAATAAAAGTAAGGTTTTCTTAACTGCAAATTATTCCTAGTTTGAGAAATTGGATTTTATGGATTTCTGATTCATTTAGATTACATTTAGAGTTCATCTAAACTTGACTCTATAACCAGACATCACTAGCAGAGATAGTATGCATGCACTTAGCCTCATTTGGGGCTATCTTGCAATCCATACTTGTGCTGTTCCAAACAGCACAAGTATGGAAATTTCTTCCTCACATTCCCTATTTCTTAAGGATTGTAATGTGAGACAAAGCCCATGGCAAGAACAATTAGACAATCTTACTCTGTATTACGAGTTTTTCTGAACTCGCACTTTTATTTCTCCAAATGAATAGCACTGTCTTTTTCCCTGCTGGTCAGAAAGAAACACAGCTTACGGTTACAGCTCAAAAAGACGCATATCCCTCCCATGGTCTGTCAGTGGCCATGAGCACTGTTTCCCATTGTGGTCATGGCTGTGATGTTTAGAACTGTTGTGCTGATGTGGCTGTTGCAGCAATATCGTAATAGGGCTAACATCAACCCAGATCTCAGTCAAAGTAAAGTAAAAAGACAAAAGACAGTAAACAAGTTTGGTTCTTCCTTTGCTTTGCTTCATTTACTCTGTTTCATTCTCTTAGTTTCCTTCTCAGCTCATAACTCTTCTGTTTAGCCTGGAAGCTTCAAGGCTCATCTGCAGCTAACTGACCGTGACTGTGGTCTGCTAGAGAATGGATAGCAGAAGTATATTAATGGCCATGTGGTGCTTTCCCACTGGGCAAATCCATTTTTCATATGCGTACATTAATAATAGGACCTATGTGTATCCTTGTAGAAAGATATGATGGTCCTGATGATTTCTGACATTTTTACACTATGTTTCCACTTGCAGAGGTACAGGAAAATAAAATGAGCCCTTGTCTACCTCTCTACACTTATTCTGTGTTAGGCAGTAAGCAAAGGAGAAGTGCTATGCTATTGCTGAGTTTACAGATGGAGACTGCGGAACACAGTCATCTCAATGATGGAGAGATGCAGGATTGAGAGAAGTAAAGGGAGGGCTCTGTCAAGAAAACTGTGGCTTGTGTCTCACCTGTCCTGTAATGTGTAATGACTACAGTGTTTGGGCCTCATTCACTCATGAGAAGTTAAGAGAATGCCTACACTGGTACACTGAAGCTTGCTAGGTGGTTCCCGGACACTGAAATACAATTATCCACACCAACCACCAACAAATTGTGAGCCTGACTGCTGGCACCATCTCGTCCCAGTGCATTAGTTGTTTTCCAGGCAATTCCCAGCCACAGCTCAGGGTTAGCACAGGCAGAGGAATGCTCCCACCTCCTAACAGAGATTAGGCCATGTCTCTTCTGCACTGGCTTTCTGGTATGGTCCCCAACATCCTCCCAACAGGCCTGTTCCTCTCCCCACATTCCCCAATAATGCCCTCATGCAATGTCCAACAAAATCTTGATGCCATGCTACAGAAGACCCACTCTTACTATTTTCTGTGCCTCAGATAAACAAAAGCCCACAAAAATTACAGTGACTGGGCACTGGTGTGGCAACTGTCTGGCCATGCCTGATGAGGGACGGGGGAGAAACAAAAGGACTGAGCTCTGCCTGGATTTAATTTGTTTTGTTCAAAGATGTTAGCCAAGAAGGTGGCTACAAGACCATCACCTGACACAAGTGTGCCATAAAGAGAACAGCAATGACCTGTACACACAGGGCTGAAGCAGAAGTCCTTCAAACCAAGCCCTCTTCCTTTATTCACCTTCAATCTCCCAGAACGAATTAATCTGCCTTGAAGATGAGGGCCAGAAGAGGGAGGACATTGAGATTATAATTCAGTAAAAGTCCATCATTTTGCCACAAATATTTCAAATTTTTCCCGATAGTGTTTCTCCTCATGTATATTTGGATCACACCTGCCTTTCCACAGGCACATCAGCTGGGTGATTCACAGTTAAATAGATAATATATCAAGATCTCTCACCTTGTATCTTTTCTAATTGATAAGCTCCCAATTCTTAGCAGAATGCCTTGATGTTGGTCCTTACTAATAACCACTTTTATTTGATTCATAAGTCTGATTATTAAATTTCATCCCAACATAGGTACTATCAGGATAATCCAAATCACTCTGGAGGATGTTCTAGCCCTCCTACCTTTGTGTTACTAGCACACATGCTATATTTTACACCAGTCATTAATGAATAACAGAGAAGATTGTCCCAAGCTGTGCCCTTATTAGAGCCCTAGTAACCTCTCGGCAATCCAAACATTTTTCTTTCAGTGGAGTTCATTATCACCTCTCTTTAACTAGTTTCATATAGTTCTCTAATAATCTTTATCTGTTCCTATTACCTAATAACTTCCCACACAGTACTAAAGCAAATGTTTTACTGAAATATGAATAGAACCAGCAGACTCCATTGACTTAAAACTGAATAAATCAGTCATCACATTATGTGAAAGGTATTAGATTAATCTGGAATGATAATCTTTCCAAATACCATGTTGATTTAATAACATTTTATATTTTCTTCCAAGACTTTATTCTTTCCTTCAAAATTTGTTTTAAAGCTCTACATGCTACTGAAGTCCAATGAGCCCAGAGTTACCTAAGTTAGATGGAAGAAAACTCTTTAAGTGATGCATTTGTTATTCTTTGAAGATTTTCTGTGATTGCTGATTTGACAGATTAGTTAAAATTCCTTCTTAACACTGTCCAACTGTATGTAATTTCACCTGTCTCTTCCTGCTGCATTCTGGGATGGACATTACAATATCTCCTGTTGGAGGACATGAAGATCTTTGTACGTTGCTGTCTTCTCAAAGACTAGACATTTCTTTTCCTGTCCATTCTCATTAGTTACCCTTCATTTTCAATTTTTCAGTATTCAATAATCCTTACTAAATGTGAGGCAAATTATTCTTTTAATATTTTTTTAAATTTATCTGCATTACTTCCGATCTTTAATCCATCCTCAACATTGCACTTGGCCCTGCTTCTCTCCTCACTACCCTTCACTCTTATTTATATAACTGAAGAAGCTTTTTCTGTTCTCTTTTCCTTCACAAATCTTAACTAAACATGGATTTTGGCAGCCTTCTCTTCATCCCAATGCTTTCTGACCTCCAGGATGCAGCTGTTTGTGCTTCAGTCTCTTTTTTCCATCCTTGCCTGGAGGCTGTTCTTGTGCAGTGAAACATGTATGCCCTGAGTTGGGCTCTTTCCTTACACCTTTACATGCAATCACTGTGCTCTCAGAAGAAGGGAGGGTGGTTGGGTTTCTCCGCCCTGCTATTGCTCACCCTGCTTATGTGATGTTAAGTCATGCCAGTCAGGTTTATAATGATGCAACAGAAAACAACTATTTTCCAAAACCAAAGCATAAATCTTACAAATATATTCACCTCATAAATTTATTACTCAAGCGCTGACACTGGCTTCTTTGCTTAAAATTATGAGAATATATTATTTCAGTGGGTGACTAAGGCTATAGTATGCATACATACAATACTGGGACAGAAAGCTGTCCAAGTCAATCTGAATTTCAGACCTTAGAGGAAGAATTAAGGAGTAAGACTCCATTTTCATGGTGTGTTAACATTTTTTTTTTCTTCTTTCTTTCCAGGGGTGATAACTTTTCCAGTAGTGTAGTCCAGGCTGAAGCCCAGCAGTCCCATTTCTTCTTCCCTGAAAAGATCAAGGACAATTCTACAGAGGTCAGCAGAGTTGGAGAGACATTAAAGGATTACCATGAGAGCAAATCCAAGCACAGCAGAATGCAACATTTTATGGGAGTCTTTTAAAAACCTACTTTTTTTAAAAGGACCTTTCCTAGATATAACATTTTAAAGCCAGTCCAAGCAGAAAGAGGTAGGTTTATTGAGGCTGGGTGTGGACTTTAGAAGAATGCAAATTGTCCTTTTGATTTCAGTTATTGTGGTTGTGGCTGGGTGGGAAGAAACAATGTCTATGTTAATAAAATTGCTGTGTCTTCTGGTTTGCCTCCATTTTGGATCAGCAGCCTTTTTGACATATTCAGAAACTCTCTACACTGGAGTCATTATTGAGTAACCAAGTACTGTCTGGAACGGGTTTTGTAGACTCAGCAGGGGGTGAAAAGTTATCTCACATTAAATCTTCCTTAATTTAGAGATACACCCACCAGTACAAGCACCAGTGGGCATTCTCTTATTGATCCACAGATTTCCCTTTCCACAGTGGTTGCCAGCCATGTCCTTTGCTGCTAACCCCATGTCATTTGTGGCTAGAAAATGAAGACACCCAAGTGTGCTATTGTCAGTCCCAGTCCTCAGCCAGACTGTAACATGGGAGCCTGGGGAAGCCTAAGCCTGCAAGCATCTGATGCCTGGCTCAAAGAGCAACCCCAGCGCCGCCAGGCAGCAAGACGACAAAATGAATTTCTATGATGCAAAAATTAGATCTGATTGATAGGGACCTACTAATAAAATGTCATATCTTATAGATGTGGAATGACCACAGTGCCAGTGATAAAGTGAGATTGGTCAGGTCTGACAAACATGCATCGGAGCTGTATTATTGGCAGTGGGGGATAGTATTGATTGAGCTGCCAAGCTTATCATATTACACAATTATGATATTAGATTTGCATTTTTAATTCTTTTAGAAGAAATTGGCCCAAGGCAATTACAGGAGAGAAATACTGTGATGGAGCCTGCTGGTCCAGAAAGGAGGAATCATAAGCTTTTAGGAAGAAGCAGCCTCTGTCAAAGAAAAGTTTTGCCTAGCAGACCTATGACAAGGAAACAATGGAAACACAAAACCAATAAAGCTTTAAAGGATTTATTCCCAACAGTGTTGTCTCAGGGGACAATAAGTCAAAAACAGATGACCATTAAACCTGGGCTAATAAAGATGGGATCTAAAGGCTATTTGCTTTGTACATCCCCCACAACCCCCACAGATGTGCAGCTTGTAGAGTCCTGGTGAGTTTTTACAGACAATGCCTTCTCTTTCTTACAGCACAGTATGCAAAGGAGTTTCAAAATCTTTTAATCCTAGGGCTCATCTGTTTGCAGAAGCCACCCAAGCTGGGAGCTAGACATGTAGCTCTTTTGCAAGCCAGTGACTAACGCCCAGGAGAATGGATGAGTTGGACATAATCTCTTCCTCACTGATATGTTCATTGCTTAAAGTGGTTGTAGGAGTTAGTTCTCCTGTGATTCTCTCCTCAAAGGAAATCTCTTGAGGACAATCTATTGGTCTAATCCTCTCTTGGCCCATTGCAGGTTGTGTGAACTGGACACTGGGCTCTTGCTGCCTTCGCTGTGGTATCAGTGGAAAAGACACTGATCATAATTATTCTTCATTTTTCACAACTGTTAAATGGAAAAGATAAGGTTTTCGAAGTGTCTCGAGACCTGTAGATGAAATATTCTGAGCATTAGGTTTTTTTACTATCTGTCTCCTTTTTGGAGTGCCTGATGTACAATTTCTGTGCTGAAGAAGATTAATAGATTCAGCAATGTTGTGTTAAATGATTCCTCCCTCTCCCCGGTCCTAGTTTATCCGCACCCAGCTAGCTCTTCTTTGACTTGTTAAAAGCCAACATTCTGATTTGGAGCTACTGGATGATTTGCGTTCAGGGACCATTATTCATTTTTTCTGGAGTCAAGAAAAATGAGAAGCTTATGATCTTGTAAGGACTGGAAAATTTCAAGGGTAAATTTTCCTTTCCCAGTTCTAGATAAAAGCAGCAAATACTTCTTTGGAAGAACAGTCAAGTCAATGAAATCCTTAAGGCATAAAGGAAAAGGAAAAAGGAGGAAAGAAGTATGTAACCTTGTTTCAGAGCTTGATATAATTTTTGTTAGGATCGGAACTGAGCTACCAAGGTGAGATGTGGAAGGTTCCCATGGCTCACAGCTAATGTCCACAGCTGGGTTATGATTCAGGCCCACCCTTAACATCTCAGAGAGCTGGCAGAGGTATGTCTGGGTATTTAGTGAGTCACCCTGCAAACATCAGTGGTTTGGAACAGAAGTGGGAAGCTGGGTTTGGGCTGAGAAGGGGGCAGGCACGTTGGAGGGGTCCCTGACCTCTCTCCAGCCCTCTGAAACCTCCGCGCTGGGCAGAGGGCCCACGGGAACCAGCTCCACGCTCACCGGCCCAGCGAGCGGAAACGATGCCGAGCTGCTCTGTGCTTACCGCTGCTAACGTGCTTCTGAGTCGTCACACCGGTGTGATACCGTATGCGTGATTATAGGTCCAACAATGAGTTGTTGCTACTGATGAAATGAGACTTTTTACAGAGCCAATGACTTTGGTATTTAATGCCAAGATATTGTCCAAAGGGCTGGTCAGGGCTTCTGAGACGCACTGGAAACAGTTCTGCTCTGCCAATTACAGGAACAAGCACCCCAAATAAATACTCTGGGAGAAGCTTTTGTTAGGATTAAAAGAATGATGTTATAGTGTTGTACCATTCCTACTACAGGTACCTCATCAAGATAAGGGACAAAGTATATATTACAGCAATACATAACAGAGGTTATGCTATGATAGAGAAAGACATATGATCAACTTAAAAATAAATCCTCTACCTGTTCAATTTTTATTTACTCTTATGATTGAAAAAAAGGAAGAATTTTCAGAATGCATACTTTAATACATTAATAGTGTTTAGACTGTGTATTGTGCAGTGCGTTGTGATTAATGAGCTTCATGATCATCCTTTCAAGGTATATTAGCCTGTTTCTCCCACAGTTTGCATGAGTCTGTCAAAGAGCAGCATGGTGGAAGAACACATTTAAAACAATTCTGATAGTTAAGGGACTAGTAAAGGTCAAAAGCATCCAGGAGCAAGGGAAGTTCCTGAAACATTTTTAAATGCTTTCTTTTCCCTTACCGATTTTTTCCCCAGTTGATGGCATCCTTTTGTTATGAGAATATTAACTTCCGTCACTGTATTAAAATACTTCCCAGAGATGGTAACTTAAAAAATACCTGATGTCTGTGTATTATTCATTTTACAAAATGTAATATGGTCCTGGTCCAGGGAAAATACTTAAGCTTTGAATTCAGCAAGACTTATGTGGAACAATAGCTTTTACGTGCTTTCCTAAACCATGATCCTTTGTATCTTTTCTGAACTGTGTAATTTTCTTTTGCAGGTGCAGCATAGATATTACACGTGTTGCAGAACAGGTTTTTTGTTGTTGTTGAGTACACTGTATTATGCAAACAATGGAATCAGCAGATCATAATGCAGAAGCAGCTATGATTACCTGTCAACGCATATCGTCTAATGGTAAAACTTAAAAAGATAATGACACCATCCGTGCCCAGTTTTCACTGTATCAATTCAACTGTCATAGCATTTTGAGAAAGGTAATAAAAAACTCCACTAACTCAGACACTGATCATGTCATAGGCAGCAAAAGACCTCAGATGGCCTACTGAGACACTCAAGCTCGCATGAAGTAGTAATTGTAAGTACAGGAATAGAGAACAGAAGAGAGGTGGGAGGGGAGAAGCCTTAAAAGACCTCTCTTCCCTACCCACTACTGGGAGAGGTATTGCTCTTCCTTCCTGTCTTTTGCAGCTCATCCACAGCAAGACCATAAAAATGGCTACAAAAACCAGCTGCCCAAACAAACCAAAGCATAAACAATATAAACTGAGTTCATATACACATGTACACCTACAGAAAAACATTGATTTCTATGAAATAAAGACCTTTCATTCAGAATCAGCTCACATGAAGAGAATTTTTGCTGGAGCTGGCCTGAGAGTAAAAAGTCAGTGTCATGAAACTTCTAAGGTTCCAGAAATACTTTTGTTCCACACTGGAATGAAAACAAAACTTTTATAATATTTTTTCTGACTTGGAATTGTGTCAAATATTACTATTTTCAGATTGAAAAACTCCAGGTTTTGGTACAGGCTCCCCTCTGCTTCTAGTCGGTAACCCTGGGCTTCAGAATTTTTTTTCAAAACCAATATGTCTCCACAGAATATTTCAGCTTTGATAAACAATATATTTTTAATGAAATGACATTTTGTTGAAAATATTCCAGCCAGCTCTAGCTGTAGCCTTTGTGAGATTGGGAAATTGAGAATTATTAATATTGCTAAATCTTTCTTTTCAAAGGCCACCATGTCTCTTGATGATTACTGGACATAAGGAATTAATTACTTGGAAGGGAGGGGGGGAGGAAGATGGGGAGAGGGTGAGGGGGTTAGTAATGCCGTTTATTGGACCCAGGCATGGGATAGTAATAAAGCTACCCAAAGTCAGGTCACAAATCATATTTCTGGGGTTTTATGTACTTAAAAAAAAAAAGAAACACCCCACCTCAGCTGGCTGTGAGTTCCCATCCAAGATGAGAAATGGGGCTCCCCAGATGGACACCTGGGCAGCAGGGCTGGGGCAGCCTGTCACTGGCCACTGGCCTGGTCCTGCCACTGTTCTGGCTGTGTTTAACCACACAGCAGCCAAAGATGTTGCATAGCTGTGAAGTCCCGGCACACAAGGAGCCATATCTCTTTGCTTCTGCATTAGCACTTTGTGGAGCTCCTTGGGATGGGATGGGATGGGATGGGATGGGATGGGATGGGATCATATCGTCAGAGATGAGACGATGGGATGGGATCATCTCGTCAGAGATGAGACGATGTCTTCTCCCTGAGTTGATAGATGCATTGCTAATCCTCCTCTGTTGGCAACTTGCTGCACTGGCAGTGATTTGGCAGTGGAGAGCTGCTTTGCTGTTTGGAGGGAGGGTGTTTGCTCGGAAGGGGCTGTTGTGCCCCTCGTCTGTGGGAAGTGCCTTGAGAGCTGCCCACAGCCCTGCAAGTGCTTGCGAGGGTCATGGTTTAGGCGTATGTGCAAAGCTAGACTGTGTCACATATACTGGTCCAGCATGCTACCAAAGGTGTCTGGGTTGGGATGTAGTGCTTAATGCCCCATGTCCTCAGTGTGATGGGGGTGGGAGATAAGCAATGTGCCATGTTATACCTGCCCTCCAGTCGACTGCCCTGAGGAGTGCTCTGGTGACTCTGCTCAATAACGAAATGAGAAAGCCAAAGCTGCTGAATGTGAGCATAGAGAGAGGAGAGGAGAAATGGAGAGGAGGTTCCTGAGTCTTGTCCATATGTGGTTGTCAGAGCATGGATGCATTAGGAGAAGCTCACTCTCTTGGAAATGCTGGAGCTTTTGGCAACACCATGCAATGGACTGGGCTCATCCCAAGATGCTGCTGGGCGTAGAAGTTAGACTGCGTTTATTATTCCTCCAGTTTAAGTTTTTGGTCCACTGCATAGGGGAAATAAGAGGAAAAAACCAAGAGCTGTCTGTGGCCTTCCTTTCCTTCCTGGAGTAATGGCATCAGCCTGACTGGCCCTGCAGAGCAATCGGTACTGAGAAGGCCGTACAGTTCGCTTCTCTCCCAGGTTGTCACACACTGGCCCTGCTTACACCACCTCCTGTGCCAACAAATCCTCAGGAAAAGCAGTCTGGGTGTAGAATATAATTGGTTTGTACAGCTTTGATCGTCATGTGTTTACATATCGAGTTCATCACAAGACATTCTTATTAGGTAGCTGTAAAAAAAAGCTACAGCCATAGGATATTTGTCTCTTCATCTTCACTATAAGTTAATTTGTATGCAATTACTGCATCTTGAAACACTTTCACTTGCACTGCAGGAGGCAGAAGTTTTTTTAAGATTTCTTTTTTTTAATTAATTATTGATGATTCAGATCAACAGCCATTTATCACCTTTTTATTTTACAAAAATAACTGACCGGTTTTCAGTGTAAGGGTGTGTATGTTCTTTATGAGCACACATATGCATGGCTAAACCATTTACTTGGCTAAGAAATCGGTACAAGGGAAGTGGTTGTGCCAATTGCACCTTTGATTTGCAAGAGCAGGGGAGATAGGTTGTTGTCAAGCCTCATCTGGCTCCAAATTATGTTACTGTAGTGCTCCTCTTGTCAGATGGAGCACAGTTATTTCCTGTTGATAGCATATAGCTGATGGCAGATAATTGCACTGACAGATTTAGAGAGATCAGGCAGAGTTAAAAGCCAGAGTGTTATGAAGGAAAAAGGAGGAGGAGACTGTGGTTTCACTGACAAGCAAAATCTGCAGGGAGACAGCCTTTCACTGGGCCCAGGCAGCTAACATCTATTTACGCCTTTGGAAAGCTCCTCCATGATTTGTAGTCATTCACACTTCAACCACAGTGATCAGTGAAGATCTCAATATGTAGCTTCCATGCCCATGCTATTTTAGCAATCAGCTTTATAATGCCATTCTGCTTATAGACCATCTGATCTTCCCGTGACAAAAGATGGCCAACCAGAAAAATCACAGCTGTGCCAGCCCTCTTTGTTCTTTATTTCTACACCTGAGTACGCAGCAGCACTAGGGGGAAGGGTGACATTAAATGATTGCATCTATGGCACTTCTGTCATGACATGAGAATGGCAGAACCCACAGTTGCCTCTATTTGAACAACAATTCAGGTCAGAATGACTTTTAGCACGCATGTTATGATCTGCTATTTAAATGCTTTGGCTAAAAGTAGGTACAGGAAAATCTAGATGAAAAGATGAGGCAAAGAAGGTTTTGGCTAACAAGGCAGGTTCTGCTTTGGAGTTAAGATAGGAATTGGTCATTATGAGCTTCTCCTGACAACACCATAGGGTTATTTGACTTATTGCTAAAATTGGAGATTTTTATTTTTAGCTGAAACTGTACCTGGCTTTGGTCTTGTCAGTTATGCGAGGATGTATTAGTGAGGAGGTGAACTATTCCTGTATACACAACAAGAACTATGGAAAAAGTCTGAGCAATTGTTGAGATATGTTGTCATTTAACCCCAGCCGTTAACTAAGCACCATGGAGCCGCTCACTCACCCCTTCCCCCCACCAAGGGGATGGGGAGGACAATGGAAAAAACACCCCAAAAAACACTCGGGGGTTGAAATAAAGACAGTTTAATAGGATAACAGGATAACAAAGGTAGAGTATAATAATAATAGCAATAACAACAACATCATCATCATCATCAACAACAACAACAATAATAATAACAACAACAATAATAATAATAAGCACAAGTGATTCACAAATGCAACACTCACCACATGTGGAAGTGAAAAAACCCCACAATACCCAGTATGTTTCCGAGCAGCAATCCCACCTCCCGGCTCGCTTGCCCAGTGATGTCTGGAGCATGACGCTATATGGTCAGGAATATCCCTCTGGCCAGCCTGGGCCAGCTGTCCTGGCTGTGCTCTCCCAGCTTCTTGTGCACCTGGCAGGGCACGGTGAGAAGCTGAAAAATCCTTGACTTAGTGTAGTCATTACAACTACCTCCCAACAACTGAAAAAATTAGTGTGTTATCAACATTATTCTCATACTAAATCCAAACCACATCACTATAGGGCTACTAGAAAGAAATTTTACTCTATCATCTCAGCTGAAACCAGGACAAGTTAGAAAACTGGATTTATAAAATGAACTATTAGACATTTGTTTATCAGTTATTCCTATGTGACGGGCATTTGCATGCCTACTTTTGCGTAAGGTTGACTCTTTTGGAGGGATGCTTGAGTCCTTACACAAATCCAATTTAGTATCATTAAAGTAAATTGGGGTGATGAGTTTTTACCTGAAATGTTACAGGTATTTTTGTTGGTGTAAACAGAAAACAGACATAATTCATATTCTATTTAATTAAAATTTTTATTTCCCAGATAAGGTGACAAAAAGACAATGAACATAATGCCTTCAGTCATTCAAGTCCTTTAAGTCCTAGTCAGTAAGTTTATAGCCTTTCAGCTCTTCTGCTTTTGACATAACTTAAAAACGTCGGAGTGAAAAAATAGTCTAACAAGTGCTCCTGCTATAACAAGACTATTAGTTTCATTGATTTTCTAAGAGGAAAACCCCCAGCTAAATTTCTAGAAAGAGATTAATACAACTACCTTTTAATAATATTAACTTTCTTGAAATCAATATTTTTTCTCATATTACACTATACTTTGCTACATACCAGCCACTATGCAAGTAATGATAATCGATACAGAGCCTGTGTATTTGCAAGGACCTTTTCAAAGGCTGGTGTAATAGATAAGGATTAGCCAAATCTGGCCTGAAAAGTCAGAGTGCCAGTTTGATCTCAACAACAGAAAACTGCTGCAGGGAGCTCCGGATACAGAGGACTTTTGGGATACTGATGGTTAGGCTCATAATAGTCCTGATGACGGCTAATGTGTGATGATGGACGTGACACCCTTGGTTATGGTGGGTCATGGACCATAACAGCACTGTGCTGCAGAAGTCAGGTTGTTGACCCTTGTTGAAATCCTGTAATTGAATTGGTAGAAAGTTTGGGGTGATTTCCAGCCTTGAGTAGAGTTCACTGATATTCTGGATACAGAATCACAGAAAGATCGAGGTTGGAAGGGATCTCTGGAGGTCATCTGGTCCAACGCCTCTGCTCAAGCAGGGTCACCTACATCTGGTTTCCCAGGACCCATTATGACCCCCACTTATGACATCTGGTTGAAAAATTAAAAGATTTGGGTAATCTGCATAGATAACTTCTGAGAAGCCATATTGGGATATTTATGGACTTTTTTTTCTGGAGAGACATTCTAGCATTTGTGGTCAAATGCAGATCCAGAAATAGGCAAAGGAGGATGCCTGCAGGTACTGGGCAGGCAGCTGAGTGACCAAGGCTCCATGATGGAAAACTCAGGGACGGTGAGGCACCGATGAAGTGCTGGGGGCAGCACTGGGGATGGAGGAACTGCTCCCCAGCAGGCCGAAATTGCCAGCAAGAAGTGCAACTCTCACTTCAGTGCTTAACCAGGGTGGAAATGAGGTGGGCCTGGAGGCAGGGCCACAGGCCATGTCTGAACAGTAATTATCTGAATTTGCATCTGCAATTCCACCTCCAAGATTCATCTGGTTTTGTTGGAAACTGAGCTTTGGAAGAATGGCTGGAAAACTTCAGATCCAGTAAAGAGTCTCCTACCTCTTCTTCCATCACAGTCCCTTAAATGGGCAAAAATTACTTTGTAATGTCCATTGTGGGATAGCATGGGGGCTCCATATAACCTTGCAGCAGACACTACCTACAGCTGATTGTCAAAATAGGTATATATGGTACAAATAAAAGTTGCAGCTTGTCACTGAATCTCATATGGTGTGTTTCTATCTCCTTTCCCTCTTATTCTGAGCTACATTCAGCTAGCACTTGGCCATGGTAAAATATTCCTATGCTGAAACTTAAGAGAAGTCCCAGGAATGCTGTGAGAATTGTCTGTAGGAGTAATAATGAGGAAACTCATCCTCCACACTGTTTTCGTTTCTGATTATTAATATGTGCAAAATATTGATATGAAAGTTTTGCCAAAATAGATATTCTTCAGAGAACGATGTTTTAAAGAAAGTGAGATTTTCATGATCACAAAAATTATTATGACAAGATTATGAGAAACTACCTTGTATAGCCTTTAAAACTACCACACCATAAAGTTTCAACTGTCTGGAAAAAAGGGTATTTCTGTCTTGTAATGCTCCTGTTATGGATGAAAGTCTTCTTGCCAAACAAAATTTCTTACTTTTGATCAATTCTACTGTGAAACTTTGTTAGCTACAGCTGCTAGAACAGAGACCTAAATGTCAAGGCGTAGAGAATATGAAATGAAAAATATTCCTTCTCACTTGCAGGCATAAATTACATGCCTGAAAACAAACAGTTATTTTGGATATTTTCAGGATATGCCAAATGTTCCCTCGCTTTCTATATAAAATTTGCTTTTAGTTATCCCACCTGTCGGAGGAGTGGTGTTAGACACGTTATATGATAAACTCCTGTGCATAGCAGAGGCACTCTCGCATGAAGAGCACTGCCTGCATCATCATGGACTTTCATCCCAACAGGCGGATTTGAACTTTAAAAGGGCGAATTTGTGGTTTTGGGAACCTTCTTGCATTTTGCTGTACCACTGAGTGAATCTTGAGAGCAGGGAGTCAGACAGCGAAACCAGGCAGAGAGCTGGAAGGAGGGAGGTAGCTGCTGCCCAGCCCTCTGCGGTGCGGGACAGGTAACGCTGCTCTCATGCACGTCTGAAAGGTGAAGAGACAACAGCAGAGAGGGGATTCGCGGCAGGGTTAGGAAAACTTCCTCCTGATCTTAATTCGTAGTCGCTTCCCAACTCCTGTTTCTTATTCCCAGTCACGGAACACTCCTTCCCTCCTTAGTATGACATTGGTATTGCAAATTTTTTTTAGAGGGCAGGGTGTGTGTGTGTGTGAGGAAATTAGTTAAGAAAAACTGATTTGTTTCCCAAGTGATTCTGATATACACACTATGAAAAAGACCCTGCTGGTGTTTTCTCTAAGAGCATGTGGCACTGCTTTCACACCTTGTCAAGAAAAATAATCTAGAGAAAAAGAAGACGAAGGTAAGTGGAGACAGTTTAAACAGCAGTCTGAGAGACAGAGTCAGTAATGATAAATCCCAAAGGCTTTTTTTTTCTTGTTTGTGTTAGTTTTTTTTTTTCTTCTTCATTTTTCCCAGTTTACCATCAGCATTCCTGTGTCTTTCCCTGCACTGTCTCTTCTGCAGCAGCAGAGACCAGATCCCAGACTGTGAAACCACAAAGACATGCCAGTCCCTTTAGGTCTTCTTATTCATTAACCTCTTCTAAACATATCGAAATATTTTTCATTTACTATTTTTTTTTCTTTTTTTTTTTTTTCCATTTACTTCGATCAGCCTGTGGGGGCTGGCACTGAGGAAACCCGGTTGGGGGCCGAGTGGTGCCGTGCCGTGATGAGGCATCTCTGGGTTGCCAGCGGGGAAGGCGCGGGTCTCACCCGGGCGGTCAGCACAGCTGCATTTCCCACACTTGCTATGGGGAACGATGGGAGGGTTAAAGCTCCGCGGGGCCTCCTTCACAGACCGAAATCCCAACTCCGCTGCATTTAGGGTAGCTCTGCGTGCAGCAAAATGCAGCTGTGAATGGCAGGAGTTAGTGACGGGGCTGGTGGCTGTGGCTGAAAAATTTTCAGTGCCTATCAGTGCACACCCCCCCCCCAAAGTGATGTTCTTTCTCTGTCCAGCTTAGAAAGACACTGTTCCCCAAATGAACGATTAATGCTTGAAAAAAGTCTGAAAAATGGATATCCCTTTGACCTTTCTAAGGTTTGTCATTTAGTTGACATACCCATTACCTCAAAAATCAAATGTGTTTGTCTAAACATTATTCTGATGTTTGGTTTGGGCACCAAAGGTCAGACAGCTGACCACTAACTCGCTGACAGTGATCAATTCAGTCTGAAATCTTGTCACTTTCCCTGTTTATTCTGCTATCCATCTCTGCTTTGCCAGCCACCACCGCCACTTTCTGCTGTTGAGGCGCTTTTAAACCTAACAATAATCCAATTTAGAATTGATCAATGGGAACGTGTGGTCAGTAAGCAAAATGACAAAGTCTGCATACAACCGCTGACCACAATCTCGTGGTATTTTACATAGGGCTGATTGCAAACTTAATATATGTAAACGTCTCCCAACCACAACCATTCCAGCAAAGAGGAGGTGGTGGGGACTGAGGTTTCGCGTGCTCAGGGCTGACACTTGTCTCGTGCAACAAATCTGCGTGGCCCTCTGGTTCCTTATACATCTGCCTGCACTCAGTCTAATGCATTTCCCACGGGCAACAACAGCGTCCCAGGTTTTTCTGTGGTGTCTTCCCAACCAAATTCTACTGTGAAATCCAGCCTTGTTGGTGGGAGAAGTTTGTGGCAATTATTAGGAATGTCTCAGAAGAAAAAAAAAAGCCTGCCACCCCACACTGAGCTGTAAGAACAAAGTAACAAGGCAAGAGAAGGAGGGCTTCTAAATTCTCAGTGTTTATAGGCTTTTTATTTAAAGGAAAGAAAGATCATGGGGTTATTCCCTTCATTTTAGTCAGGTAACACAGAGTGATAGCATAACAAGAAGAAGGAACAACAATTTAAAAACTACTTCTTGGGCTTGCATGGAGAACAACATAATGCCAAAATAATTGCATCCCAGATAGATAAAAATGGTATTTAGGTAAACATCTGGGGCAAAAACTCTCCCTAGATTTCTAAGTACTTTTCAAACATTGTTTTCATGCCTTCCGCTTGCCTCGGGAGACCCCTCAGTCTTCAGGTTGCAGCTCACAGGCCAGAATGGTGCATGACAAATGATCAAAAAGTGAAATGGTATTGTATATTCCGTGTGACAACATTTTTCATTAGCTGCTAAACCTAGCCCTAAATCTACTTTGCTTGACTGCCTGTATGACTATGTGCAGGACAGGAGACTCCAGTCTTGGAAACACTACACCTAAGCCTTGACAGGGGAGACTGATTCACAAAACGTGGTCACAGCGGCTGTTCAAAGTGTGCTTTGAGGTTCTGCTGGGAAGGAGAAAAGGAATCTACTCAAAGTATTTGTTTTCACACATGTTCAAAATGCCCAAGTGCTCAATAGCGGGGATGTATTTTGTCTGATCAATGTATGCAAACCTCATGGCAGTGCTTTGCACAGCCTGTGTTACATGGGGCAGTGTGTGCCCCAAACACTCATTTCCTCTGCTGAGATTAACTTTCTTTCACTGCTGAGATTAACCTTTCTCTGCTATGGAATGACTTTTTCTGCCCCCTAAGTGCCAGTTTTCATATTTCTGCTCTGATCTGCTCATTGAGCCTGCTAGATAGGGCTTATTTTTGAAGGAATTTGTTATTCTACTATGTGTTGAATCCTTCCACTTGTCTTGCAGGTTTCAAGCGTCACCTTGTGAGAGTTGCTTTATGAGTTACACGTGCACTGACTGTGTTACTTGTGACCTGTCTAAGCACTGAACTGCAGCTGTCACACCCCTGCTATCATTGTAGACCTGTAGCAATCCATCAAGGTGAAGAACAGTCTCTGTCCACAGCATTTTCAGCCATCAGCATGTCTCTTGGGAAATGCTGTTTGATGTTGTTGGGATGATACCACCTATTTGGCCAAGGAGCATGGCCAAGACGGCACCAGACTAGATGGCTTCTCTTTGCTTTGGTTTGGAAGTGGGATGGGATGATGGTCTGAGACTTGGCTGCAGTTTCCACCCTTCTACCCTCAGGTCCCCATGATACAGCAGATGTGGAGCTGAATGCTGTGATGTGCCCCCTCTTTTTAATAAGGAGGGGAAACACAAATCATAATGTAGGAAAGCTTCTCTCCTGGCAGCTTACCAAGGAACACGTCAGAACATGAGCTCTAGGAAGAGCCACAGGCCCAAACAGGTCATGGAATCTGCTCCAATAGACGTGACACCATCAATGAGAGGAGAAGATGATGGCACTGGTGCCATTTTATCTGCTGCAGTTGGCTTTTGGTGTACTACAGAATACTGTTCCCGCTTGGGCTGCACCTCCCTCCACCTGCTCACTTGCTCTGCAGGACACTTCAGGCTATCTCACTGACTCCAGACATGGAGGTCATTCATGCTTTCAGCATCCTTGTGACTTGATGACATCAGCCTTCTGTTGGCAGACTCAGAGATTTTAGATGTCTTGCATCTCACCATGGATGATTTTGATAGGACATTTTCAGAAGGATGGTGGGAACAGTATGGACTTCTCTTGATAAGGGCACCCAAATTCCCCTGGGTGTTGTGGACCCTTGACTCATTCCTTCCTTCTGAAACTGCCTTTTTATTGTGTCTCTACTTAATCCTGTAAAATTTATGAGGCAGACTCTAGTCTCAGTGCTGCAGCCAAGTTGAGGGACAGAATTTCAGGCCTGGCAGATTTTCTCTTTTTCTATTGTTTCTCCATCCTCTTTTGTCATGGTGAGGGGCAAAGGGAAAATTGCCCTTTCAACAGACATGGAAAAATAGCTTCAAATAAATGGGTCCTTGAGATAATATTTTAAATCTCTTGTATTCAGTTCTTTTTGCTGAACTTGGCTTTCCTCCCTATCCTCATTCCACTTGGGAACCTTTCCATGACATCTTGCTTTGACAGGAGGATGAACACCTTTACCTCTGATAGGATAAAATAAAATTAATTTCTTATTTAAGCTTCCTCCTAAGATTTCAACTGCAGATACTCTGATTGAGTATGCTGGAAGGCAAATCAGTAGGATGTCATTTGGCTTGAGCATGGATATGTAACTTCTATATTTGGGAACAGGAGCTGTCTTTTACTGTGAAATCAGTGTACTTCTGAATTATGTGCAGTAACATTCAAATGCTTCAAAAATAGCTCCTGAAACATATACACAGCAACAAAAGACTTAACTGGGGAATATTACAAAATATTTTTAACAAATATTCTAATGCATTTTTATGTTATCTGTTCAGTCTGAATTTATGTGTGTATTCATGTGTACAGACACCTAAGAAAGCATCTGTGTTGGGTTTGCATGGCAAGGTTTTGGTAGCAGGGTGGGGCTACAGGGGTGGCTTCTGTGAGAAGCTGCTAGAAGCTTCCCCTGTGTCTGATAGAGCTAATGCCAGCCGGCTCCAAGATGGACCCGCTGCTGGCCAAGGCGAAGCCATCAACGCCTCTGTGATAACATATTTAAGAAAGGGGGAAAAAAAAAACAACCAAAAACAGTTTGAGAGAGCTTTTGCAGCTGGAGAGAGGAGTGAGAAGATGTAAGAAACTCTGCAGACANGTCCTCCCCCCGAGGATGAAGAAGCAGCAGAAACAACGTGTGATCAACTGACCGTAACCCCCATTCCCTGTCCCCCTGTGCTGCTGGGGGGGAGGAGGTTTGAAGCTGGGAGCAAAGTTGAGCCCAGGAAGATGGGAGGGGTGCGGGGACATGTTTTGAGATTTGATTTTATTTCTCATTCCTCTATTCTGTTCTGTTTGGGAATAAATCAGATGAATTTCCTCTAAGTTCAGTCTGTTTTGCTTGTGAAAATAACAAGTGAGTGATCTCTCCCTGTCCTTATCTCGACCCATAAAGCTTTTTGTTACACTTTTTCTCCCCTGTCTGGTGAACGAGGGGAGTGATAGAGCGGTTCTGGTGGGCACCTGGCCCCCAGCCAGGGTCAACCTAGGGCAGCATCTTTGCTTACTTTCATAGGAGCTTTCATGCTTGTGGATCAGAACCACCGTAAACTGGGTTTAAAGCCTGATCCGCTGGAATGCAATTGAGCTGTCTGTTGTTAGTACCATAAATGCTATTGAAAGAAGAACTACTAGATTGCCAAATTTGCAGAGTTATTAGGAACTAGGAGGAAAAAAATCATTGGATGTGATTAACAGTTCTTATACAGAAATAATTTATTATGTGTTGCTTTGTGCAGATTCTTGATGTGCAGGATCCATTGCTAGTATAAATTCATGCAGGTTCCTGGAGCACAGGTGTGTTATACTAAACAGGTATTATGTGTGGCTCCAAGCCCATGTATTTTAACTGGCTACCAGGTTCTTCCCCCTGCACCCTCTTTTCTCTCTTCAAAAAGAAATTTTAAAATTTAATGTTTATTCATTAGGAAAGAACTCGTGATTACTTGACAGAACTGCTATGCCTATACTAATGTTGCCAGAGATCCTGAGATGGACTATGTAGAAACAATGGCTTTCCAGGTAGAATTTCTTTTGTTCTTCATTTCTGAGCACATTTCTCTGAGAGGAAAGTTCAGATAAAGCTGCACTATAGCAGATTTAGATTCATATCAGCTGTGCTCATTTAAAACTATGCTTGAATCATAATTTCATGCATTCCTTCTACTCAACAGACATTGGTTTGTTGTTAAAATAATAACACATCTCAGCAATATAATCTTCCTTTGATAGCTTGTTCAATATATTTTTAGAATGTAATTAAACCATATCAGTACAGTGACAGCAAATTGATGACCTTTTAATTATTTCAGGATAGCTGAGTGCATAATCATTTCTCATATACCTTGAGAAAATAGAGAATGCTTTGTGAATGAATTATAAATTTAAATATGGCAAGCTCTTTTTGGTTTTCACTTTTAAACATATTATCCAGTTCTTGCTGAGCACCAGGGGCATGTGAATAGATGAATGCTCTGTCCCAACTTTTGCTTTACTGGGAAGTTTGTGTAGCTGAGTCCTTCAGATCCTAGAAACAGTGTGAGCAATACATGTCAGATGATTAAGGTGTGTGTGACCAACGTGACATAATTTTTTGGCCAGCTTTGGGTTTGTACTGTGGGCTGTGAACCTTTGGAGTATGTGGTCCTGTATGACTGACCTCCCTAGCCATCGCTGATGAGATTGTCACCTCCAGCACAGCTGTAGCACAGCACGGCTGGGGTCACAGCAAGACTTTGGCCATGGTACTTGCACTTCAAATCCAAGGTGTCTGCGCAATGCAGAAAGCAGCTGTGCCTCCTGCAAAGCTTTTCATTTTTTGATTTTTTGGGGGAAGCCCAGATAACAGTGGATACTCAGGAGGCTCAGTTCAAATCAAGGTCCAAAACCAAAGTGACAGAGGCCTGAGCATTTGGTCTGTGTCACCTGCATGGATAAGGACGTGGGGAGATGATGCCCATTAATTTAGCTTTTAGACTCTTACCTTTGATGCTGATCTGCACATCTGAGTCCCAAAACTCTTGGGAAGTCAGTGGGCTCTGTACTGACGTGGGAATTACTACAGTAAGAGTAATAGCCCAAGTCATTTAAACACTTTGGGGAATAGCATTCCCTGAAACAGAAGTACTTCTAAAGACTTTGCCTCATCAGCCTTTGACCCAATAACCAAGTGCAGAGTGGGGGCTTGTACAAAGCTGAAAAAAGTCTGGATGTGGGAGATGATGCCTTTTTTCCCTTAATGAAATTAAAGTCAGCTATTTAATCTTTAGCAGGATTTTTAAAGTCATTAATTCAAGAAAGAAGTAGGACTGCTTTATAATAAAGGACCTCAAGTAAGTGATCTTGATTTATTATTGTGTTATGGGGAACATACATTGTGTCTCAAGTACATTTTTGCTGGATACACTTCATAACTGAATCAAGCTTATGATTCGCTGTCATGTAGTACAATTTGGTTTTATTCTTGCTGACTTTTTTGGTGGGTTGTTGTCTTTTTTTTTTTTTCTCTCTTGGAGATTTCCAGTAGTTTGAGTGTTTCCACTGCACTGTTCATGCCAGAGATTTCCATTAAGGGCATGCCTTTATGGTGATATATACTTTTGGCTTTCTTTTAAGTGGTGGAAAAGGGACAATAGAGCTTACATGAAGAATAATACCCATGCACTTTTACACATCCAAAATGCACCCATAGAGCAGACCAAGAGAAGAACAAGATCAGGGGCTTCCCATATGACCGTGAAGAGTACTACAAGTAAAAGGTGGCCATCTTACTCGACATATCCTCAATCAAAAAGCGCCAATTGAAACTTTCTAGACTGCAAACCCAGGCATCTTTAAGATGAACGACCTAGTTTGTGCCATTTCAGACTGGTTACCTAATTCATAAAGTTTGTACTGTGAGTTAGACTATGCGACGTGCTTTTGGCCAATGCAAAGCTGTTAGCTAGAATGGCTATACAAGGAAAAACATTCTCTCCTTTGTTCCAGCAACTTAGCATTTATTTTCCACCAAAGGCAGCAAGCTGCTCACCACAGCTCCTTGCCCAAACCAAAGGATCTCTACTTCAAACATTATCAGCTGTGCCCTACAGAGTTGCCACAATTCCTAACAGATGGTGGAATGTCTATACACTGTATTGTTCGGATTAAACTGCAAGAGGACTTTATGTGAGTAATATTCCACTATGACTTGGAACCAGCCAATCTGGGAAAATTCAGTGACAGCACTGAAATCAATAGTTTGTGCTACGTATTGCAGCTTATGCAGTGTGGTACACGATGTGATACGCTTGCCTGAACACCCCTGAAACAGGGAAAATGACATTAAAGTATCATAACATTTTTTTCCAAACTTCTGAATTTCCTTGCTTTTATTAATGCTTTTTGACCTGAGCTTCTGTGGTTTAATTTCCTGTAGGTATCAAGTAACAGTGAATCAAGCAAAGACCTTAACCTTTAGTCCCTTTTGCATTTAAAGCTGCCTCGTCTTGACAATCTTTAAAGTGGTGTTAATTCCCCTCCCTTCCTTCCCCCTCCTCACTTAGAGCATGCTCTTTAGTATTGTAGAATGTCAACCTACTCCCTATACTGATCTGATCTACCTATATTAATTGAGTGGCTTTTGAACACCACCACCCCGATGGACAAAGTACTCAGTTTTCTAGCTACAGTTAAATACGATTTGTTTTGCCCAAGTGCTCTGGGACTGCTCCGGGCAAAAGCTTGCACCCTGCAGAGCAGCGACCGCATTGTCTGAGGCAGAGGAGTCACGGCAGTGCTCTTGCGAGCTGTTTCGCAGTAGTGCTACGAGAGAAACTAGGCACAACATCAGGACCCCAGGTTTGCAGCAGGCTTACTCTCCTCTGGTACAGCTATACGCCAGCTGAGATACCTCAAGCTTACAGCAGCATCCCAGGGTGATCAAAGATATCACTTCTGTGAGTTGAGAAACTGAGAAACTACCAGCTTCAGAAATCACTAAAAAATGAAGGATTTAATTTATGCTGCAGGAATGAAAAGAATACATAGCATAGTCGCATCTTGCTTATTTTTCTACAGTTTTCCACACCTTGCCTTTTCTTATTTTTCTTTTAAAAATCTCTCTGTGGACCTGACTACCATACCTTGCCAACTTTATATGTTCCTTTCCTTCTAAATAGAACCTCTATATATCATAACTTATATTACACTTGTAAAAAATTTTTGCTTGCTTGCTTGTATCTAAGGCAATACCTCAGGAAAACACATACCTGCTAAAGGCAGGGCTCAGGCAAAGAAGCAGCCCTTTAAAGCGATTGAGCTGCAACATGCCAGCATCTGTCTAACAACAAACACCTACTCCCTTTCACATTCTTTAAGGGCTTCCTCTGTCTCGAAAGTTTAGCATGAGTGATTAGAGACAAGGTTCTGAGCAGAATTTGTGCTCTGTAACAGGAAAGAATATTCAGGTGTTAGGTTTAACATGGTTTTTAACTTGTAGTTGAAAAGGTCTTGGTGAAATCTCTGCGTTCTAGGTCAAAAGCAGGTTGCTTTAAATAAGGTGACAGAAACTGTGAGGGTTAATAGATGCGTGTATCGTGTGTGCAGTACCTTGTAGACATGCAGCAAGTGTAGTTAACAAATCTTGTTGAGTGGGTTAGTCTATGTTAGCATTTTGTTAGCAGAATCCCAAATGCTCTGTTGGACTTGTCCCTAAGGCTGGGTGGCTCAGTTCTGGGATGGTTTCCCGGTGAGTAAGAGGAGTTAATGAATGGGATCCTATGGGTGACTGGGCCTCCTTTTTCATCCTCGATGTTGTGCTGAACTTTAATGCCACAGCAGCAAAACACCTCCACATTAGATTGACTCAGTCTGGTTACAGACATGTCCCCCTTATAGCTCCTTTCTTCAGATCTGTGGAGCCCTCAAGGAAGCCCAAACCCAGGACCCACCTCAGGGCAGTAGCTGCCAGGATCAGTTTACTGGGATGAGTGGGTTTTGAGGAATTTGATTTTTTTTCAGGCTATGGAGTCTGAAACAGTTTGGCATCTTCAGGCTATTTGCTTTTGTTTGTGGAGCCTGCAATTTTGATGGTTGGTTTCTACCAACCATGTGTATTTTTACTTCCCCCCCNCTTTGCTGCTGTCACACCCATTTTCACTTCGCTGAACCAGCCTTGCTTTGATTCTGTTGTTACAGGCTTATACGTCTAAAAATGCTCAAACTAGAAATTCTCTGAAACTCAGGGTGCTTTGACTCAAACTTTCAGGAGCGGCTGAGGAAGAAGGCTTCACCATCCCCACCCCTGCCCAAGCACCTATGCGTTTTCCTCTGTGGCCACCCGTGGGCTGCAGCGGGCAGAGCGGTGCGGGCAGACGCGCACCGAGTCGGCAGAGACACGTCAAAGCGGGTCTCTTCTGCCTGGATGCCGCCTTTCCAAATGAGCCTAGCACACGTTCCCTGCCTGCATTTCTCCTCTTGGCCTTTTGGTGTCATTCTGTGATTAACAAGGAGAGAGAAGAGCCTCGTAATTGCTTCTCCCCTCTTCCTTTCAGAGCAGGGCAGAGCTGGTGGCAACCGATGATACCTGCTGAAAAGGCTTCGAGCACAACTAATGTCATGTAACTTAAGGACAGAGTTCAGCCTATACACTGGGCTCACTTCCTACTAAGGTCACTGAGATAGGTGTGCCCATCACTTTCAGTCAGTAAGGTGGCTTCATGTTAAGGTCAGTGATGCTCAGCTGTACATGAGATGGAGTAAAAGGTTCAGGAGACCCCTACCTGGCCCTGCCCTGGCTCAGCCCATGCCCTGGAGAGCATCTCTGAGGATCATGTTGGCTAGATGTGGTGGCACAGAGGGCCACTTGGTGCAGCCTGGGTGAGGGAAGGAGGGCACAAACACTGCCTGGAAGTGCAGGGCTGGGCTGCAGCGGTATCACCAGAACCTTGAAAGGAAAAAAAAAGAGGGCAAGAGTGTCCTTTCAGTGTGCTGGTGTTAAAAAGGACAACTCTGAAACTGAAGTCTAAGAAATTAGTTGGGCACGGGAAGGTACTTTGTGATCAGATGCTGTGGGGCTATATCATAATGCAAATATGCACACCTGTGTCTTGTGAAGGGAAGATGCACATGACAGGGCTGAGCACACAGGGGAACAAAAAATGTGGTAGAGCTGTACCAACAATAGACTTTTTTTTTAATTTTTTTTTAGTTTTCTGATTGGTCTGGGGGAAAAGAAATGAGTTGATAGGACGTTTCCTAGAATTAAAAAAATAAAAAAAAAAAGTCACATGGACCATTTTCTTTGATCTAAAAGAAAATACTCCAGCACGAAGAGGTGTGTATGTGCTTGAGGGCTTAGTTCACATTTAAAGGAGAGCTGCATCTGCTCTATTACAGACAAATTCTACATTAATGTAGTAAATACTTCAGGATGTTTGCTGAATGTATGGATGGCAGCCTGTTCTGCCTCTTTAAACAGCCGAGATTGCAAGCCATGGATATTCTTTGTAAAATGCTTCCTGTCTGATGGACAACTGAGCCCTGTCTTTCATGCAGGGTGGCTACTCATGGTCTTTCACAGGAGGAACTTCGCGGTCCCTCTGCTTGCCCAGGGAGGCAACAGAGATTTGCCGGCAGCCACCAGTGGTTAAAGAAATGTGTCTGCCGCGGTGCAATCCCCTGTGTCTGGGGATAATTGTGGCTTGGCCGTACAAGGCTTCCTCAGTTTCTTTATGACATTACTGACATGGGCTGTGATGCTGTTTCTGCCTCAAACTAAAGTTTTGCAGGATTTTACCTCCTTGATTGAATGATTGGGTTTTTTTAGATTCCTTTAAGTGGTGTAAATAAGTAAAGTGCATGTAATGAATGTGCTGGAGCAGGTGTGTTGTGGTCACAAGGATAGACCCAAGTGGTCGGTCTCTGCAACCTTGAACCGAAGTCCACTTTGTGCCTGCAGAGAAATTACAGAACATTTTGAGTCTGTTAAGCTGAAACACCTGATAGCTGTTTCAGGATCTACAAAATTGGGAGACACTTGAAAAATGATAATGCAATCTTGCCAGCCACTTCGAAAGGAATAATTTCTTTTTCTATGGAGCTATGCTACAGAAGACAATTTAGTTTGCCATCTTCTTGAAACCTGCTCTACCAGCTAAAGGCATGGAGGAAAGCATTGCATTTGTGGTAAAGCACAAAAAAGTGTTTTTTCTTTTTCTAATGAGCTCTCTCCAAAAGGTAGTTATGCTTTCCTTGAGTACAAACAGGTATTTGTAGCCATTGGCATGGACTCTGCTTGAATATGTGCATTAAGTAACACCAGAAAGAGCTTCATTTTCCTTCAGACTTTCATCAAATGTTTCTAGAAAATTTGGAAATATTATAAAAATGATTTCTTTCTTTCTTTCTTTCTTTCTTTCTTTCTTTCTTTCTTTCTTTCTTTCTTTCTTTCTTTCTTTCTTTCTTTCTTTCTTTCTTTCTTTCTTTCTTTCTTTCTTTCTTTCTTTCTTTCTTTCTTTCTTTCTTTCTTTCTTTCTTTCTTTCTTTCTTCTTTTTCCCCTCCTCCCTTTATGTATAAGTCTGTCTCTAGGAACAGGAAGTAAACTGATACAGTTGGATACCAGACACTACATTCTGCAACATATCAGATTAAAAATACTGAAAAAATAAAATGAAAAAAAAACAACTTTAAGGAACTTGGACAAATTTGCATTTTTGCTGCCTTTATTTCATAACCCGTCTGGATTATATTCTCCTTGTCTTGAAATTCTCAACATGGTGGAAAATACTTAGTTATGACATTCTTTTTAGAAAAAAAAAAAGGATTTAGTCTTCATTGAATCGTTTAGGGAGCATTTTCCAGTGCACTGGAAAGATTTGATACTGGCATTTCCTCTGCAGTAACCAAGGCACTGAAGAATAAGAGCATTGATTCTGATTGCAATGTATTTCGTGATCCAAATACAGAGCCTGAGCAGACGGACCACCAATACAAGGTCTCGGTCTGCTCCAGAACATATTTGAAGCTATTTCCAGATGTGGGAGTCAGCCAGTCTTTCCTCACTTCATAATAATGGCAGCGAGGTTTGAAAACCACTGGGTTTTAGTACACGCGTAAAACTGAGCAAGCCTGACTTCCCCAGGCCATTTAGGGCAATGACAAGGCTCTCAGTGACTTCCACAGGTTTTGGATCGGCTTCAGTCTTCTTGGCTGGTACCTTTGCCCTGCACCAGGGTCATCGGGGCTGGGCCTGTAGAGTCTTCTCCATGCCCATGCCAGTCCTTCAGAGTTTTCTTGCCATTGCTGAGACGCTACGAGATGCTGCAGAGGGTGACCCTGTTGCTGTTGCCTGGATAAGGCGTTGGATGTCCTTTGGGAAGGAGAGCTGTGGCATGACCTTGTTCTGCCCAAGTCCTTTTGTCTCTCTAGCTCTGGAAAATGCAGGTGATTCAGGATAGAGAGCTTGACAGCTCTCATTAGATAAAACTTTTTGGATGTATTTATCTTTTGATTTTGAGGTCTTTCCTGCAACCTTTTAGACCCCTCCATGCTGATAACATGCTTACAACTGGTGTCTTCTGGAATAGTGTTTTTTTGTTTCGTTTCAGTCTGCTTTTGAGTGATGTTCTGTCAGACTGCAGGAAGAAAAAAAATCGTGGTTTTTTTCAATCCTGTACCAAGGTGCTGGCCTCCTTCCATAAACCCTATTCTCTACAGAGACAGAAGTATTTTTCTGAACCAATTCTAATCTTGAAGTATAGAGTTTGGTTTGAGGTTTCATGCTGAGGTTTGGAGTGACTCATATTTTGCAAACAGGTCTACTCAGTCTCTTAGAGTTACACCACCTATTTAAGGTAGAAATATGCAAGCTAGTACATAATGCATACTGCCTGCATGCTCCAAACCACAAGTTGCTCAAAAAAGCCAGAGTGGTGAATCCTGCTGGGAAAGTTCAAAATAATGAAAGAATAGCCACTTCTTGCTCTATTGCTGCCTGTGACAGCTATATTTGTGATGCCAAGTCACACGGGGAATATAAAACTAAAATATAACTAATAAGAGCCTTCAATCAGTGCTGGTTTCTCCAATGTTCTGTCAGTACCTTCTACTGTGATTTCAGTGCTGTTGATCTTATATAAAATATGTAGCCTGATTAGAAAGAGAGTAGGCATTTCATATTCTTCTGCTCAGAGTATTGCTTTATGTTTTACAATTCAGGACATTCATATTCTACCAGAAACTTGCTTTGTTCAAATGCGAGTGAATATATAGATATCTTTTAGAATAGGTAACCTGGAAAAGATTATTTTACCTTTAAAGAGGTTTTTGCTGCATAGCTCTTGAGTTTGCAGAATGACTGACCTAGCAGCTGGTATAGTGCCATGTTTTGGATTTAGAATGAGAATAATGTTGATAACACCCTGATATTTTAGTTGTTGCCAAGCAGTCAAGGACTTTTCATCTCCTCATACTGGCCTGCCAGCAAAGAGACTGGGGGTGCCCAATTAGCTGGGAGGGGACGCAGCCAGGACAGCTGACCCAAACTGGCCAAAGGGATATTCCATACCATATGATGTCATGCTCAGTATATAATTGGAGGGTTGGCTGGGAGGTGGTACAGCTCTGGAACTAGCTGAGCATTGGCTTTGGGTAGTGAGCAATTGTGCTATGCATCACTTGTATATTCTATTATTATTATTATTATTATTATTCTTCCTTTTCTGTCCTATTAAACTGTCTTTATTTCAACCCATGAGTTTTACTTTTTTTTCTCTTCGATTGTCTCCCCTATCCCACTGGGGGTGGGGGGAGTGAGCAAATGGCTGTGTGGGTGTTTTAGCTGCTGGCCGGGTTAAACCACAACAATGACAACAATAAAGTATCAGAAAAACCAACAGAGGAAAGCATAGTGCTAATGGAAACAGACATATTTTTCCATGTTTCTTAAGAAAAACAAAAGCAGCTGCCACTTTTTGTTGAATGGTATCTCTTATTGGACTGAATCTGTTCTGTGCTATTCTTTTGCTCTAATGGGGGTAAATAAAATATTCTTCTCTATAACCCAGGGGAGTAGTTAGCCATCTCCTCTTAATTTGAGTGATCTTTAGATTTCTTATATGAGGTTCTGAATCAGACAAAGTGCTCAGAGTCAGCTCTTATCTCTACATAGTAAATAAGGTTGAAATTTAAAAAAGGCCATTAGCAATCAATACGGCTGGGAGATTTAATTTCCAGCACATGCTTGTTTCATTTTATTGTTATATACCCTAAAAGTTCCAAGGGATTATTTCCTTATTATTACATTTGCAACATTTTTCTACGTAACCTGCCCTTTTCTGCTCATGCTGCTTGCTGTTGGACTGATCTGCTCTTGCGGTGTTGCTACCTTGTTGAAGTCCTAGAGGAGGGTGGTCTATCAGGAGCAGAGATGGGCTCTGCTGCCTTGTGGCCAGGATGACGAGGGAACAATAAAAAAGAAGATCAGCCAGCCCTCTCCCTTGAGATAGGATACTCCTCTTCTGCCAGCTTGGGAGATAGAGCCAATTCACTGCTCTGAGCCTTCCATTCACGGTAGAAAAGCAGAAGCCATTCCCAACGCAACTCGCTCAAAATTGTTCGTCAGGATAAAAATGCAGCTGTTCAATATAATGGTTTAATAATATACTGCATTTTATGTAACTTAATACACCAAACACTGTTGGGGCAGACGTTGGAATTGCTCATCCCTGTCATTCTCTTCAAGGATAAGAGCATCTTGGCTCAAAACCAGAGGAAATAAGTCAGAATTAAAAAGAAAAAAAAAAACGGGGTGGNAGCACAAAGCAAAGGAAGGAAATGCTTTGGAAGAGGGGGGGGGGGGGGGGGGGGGAGGAAGGAGGCTACAACAACAAAATTGGTGGTGAATTTGTGATGTAAAGTTAGACGTGCAGCTTGCCCAACAGCAGTGAGTAGTCTGTATCTGTTGCAATGAAAAAGCTGGTTTGCCACCCCAAGACTAAAAAGCAAAGAGATAAGCTGAATGAACCAAGGAGTGAAAGCTGTTTTTTTTTTCCCCAGTAGTACTCAAAATTGCTTGTGATATGTCTTGTAGCATCCCCTGGTAAGCAGGATATTTATTTCACACAGAAAAATCTGAAAGTGATCCCTTGTAGTGTCATTTTGGCTTTATGCTGGGGGTGTCAGTGAGATTCATAAGCAAGATTCGGCTTTAATGTCAACTAGCCAAAGTTAAAACATTGATTCGAGGACTAAGTATAAAAGTAGAGAGTCACAAAAATATAGTGCTTTACTTATTCTGCATTCTGCAAGGGAATATTATGAAAGCCAGACAAAATTACCCAAAGAAAGATTCAATTCATATGAAGTCTCTCTGTAAGTATGTACATGAGATGTTTCACATACATACTCAAAAATAAATATTCTTGCTGTACATTTTACATTGTTGTACATAGTAGAATTTTGATGTAATATATCAAACACTTCTAGAAATAGTCTTCTTTTAATTAACACTATTTTGAAAGGTTGTCATACGGTCCATTGAAAGAGGTTTAGCTCTGTGTGTTCCTAATATAAGAGTAAACACAATTTTTGTTTAGAGTCTACAATAGCTTTGAAGGATAAAATTGATGCAATCTGATGTATGACTCCTCTGTTCTGGTCTGTTTCATTAAACCTATTACATCTATATAAGAATAGTTTAAATTTGCTTAAAAAAAAAAAAATCAACGAGTTCATTATCACCTTCATTTCTGACATTTTGTCAAGACCTGATAATTTCAAAAGCCAGCTAAGACTGTGGCTGTGCTCTGGTGTAAGCTGGATATAGGTACTTATCATCAGTTATAAATTAATGTGGTGATACATATTCTGCCACATATGTAGCTAGTAGGTAGGCAGTATGTCCTCTTAGGAATGATCCTTTAGTGCGTAAAGACAAAAAATTCAAGTGCAAAACACCTGCTCTGAAAATTGTCTTTTTCTATTGATGTCACTTATTCTGACTTCCAAAGGGCATTTTTTCTATTTGTAAACAGTGCAGACCGTAAGAGTGGTCCCAGAGCTTTGAATGAAAGATCCGAGCCTATCATAGGCAAGAACGGACTGAAAGGGCAGGTTTTCTGCAATGCTCCTTCTTGAAGTGATGATAGTGCTGTACATATCAAACATTTAAAGGACAATGAATGTTTTAGTTGTGGGTTAAAGTGAGTATTAATAGCTTATCAATATGGTCAGGACTTTTTTCTAAAAGCCTCTTCAGCTAAGAATACCATGGATTGCACTTGTTCATTGCAAAGGAGAATTTCTTTTAAAGCTTCCCCCCAACCCCCCTTTTGTATTTAGGCACTTGCATAAATTACAATATTTTGTTTTATTTATACATGTATTATTATATGTATACGGCCATAATAGTGTTTGAAAATCCATCTCAAAAACCCTGTGGATTATCAAAAAACAGTTTTATCTTTTTAGGTCTTTAAATCTGAAACAGGTAAGACGTAACAATAAAAAAAAAAAAAAAAAGCCTGAATAAAAGGGTCCCTAAGCTAATTAAAGTTAATGGACCCTAAATAGGCATCAGTACATCATCATCCCTAACAGGGATTAAATCTGCAGCTGATAAGCTGGGAGAGGCTGCAAGCACTCTCAGAAGTGAGGCTTAAAACTGAACATGATCTTGATAAATAATATAAATATTCTGAAGGAAAAAAAATGGATTTTATTTGCTAGGGACAGAGGCAAATGCAATATACTAAGAGCAATCGCTTGCGCAAGCACAAGAGAGGAATGACTGGCTGGGCAGCAGCATGGCCAAGCAGCACCTGGGAGGTTGGTGGCAATCACGAAATGAATACAGGGTGACTCAGCTCCAGCCTTGTCTTGCGCCCAGAGGGAGGATGCCGAGGTCGGGTCCCAGAGGTCCATCATGGGAGCTGCAAGGCTCTCCCAAAACCATCCCGGATTTTATCTGCTTGCCCAAGGACGCGCAGGAAGGCTGCAGCAGTGTGTGGGCTGCGGGCTGCTTCTCAGGTCTGAGACGCCTCCCCAGCAAAGAGCCGTCTTCAGAGAGCAGACAAATCACCGCCTTGGCATTTTGGGATGTGGACGCTGATGTTTTAATGGTTATTAAATACAGCTGTTTCGTTCTTTTAAATGAAAAATGCTGCTGAGCTGGAAGGCAGCATTAGCTTCGGTTGGACCCTTTTCTGAGTACAAATGGGATAGAATTCCTGGGTTAAACCATTTGCTTATATTCTCATTCTCTGCCCTGTACCTCCTCAGACTTAGGGGTACTGTCGGCAGCAACATTTCAAGTAGTGACCGTCTTGTTGCAAGTTTGGTGCTTGAAACAGAGAAGGCAACAGGATCTACCGATATTAAAGTCACATTTCTGTATTCTCTCCAGTGTCTGCAATTTTACAATACAGAGTTGTTAATGCTGCTATTATTCTACTGTAATTTCTTGCAAAAACAAGTATTAGCTTTCAAAATTGCTAAATGTTTGTCTTGAAAGTTTGACAGGTATTTTCGTTAGTATTTCATAGCTTTCTCAATTTCACTTTATTGCAAAGGTACTTTTAGCATAGACAGCAGAGCTGATACCTGACTTCAGCAAAGCATTGTAGTATTTTTGAAAGGAATAAGGTGATAACAACAATGGTAATGTGATCAATTTCTCTTATAAGACAATATCTGTTTTTAGGCAGAATTTTCATTGACAGAAGAACCTGCAGAGTGGGACTCCAGTGTAGAATAAATGGTAAGAATAAAGCTTTCAAAAGTGGTTATAGTAATCATACCGTGCAGTCTAATGTTATTTTTCAGTGGTTTAGAGGGTGTTGAAAGAGGTGTACAACTTTTTAGAAGGACAAAGATGCAGCTTCATCCTGGAAACTTAGAGATATTCCCCCAAAGCCTTTGTTTGCCCTAATATTCCATAATGTTAGGCTTTTAGAGTCAATAACCCATTAGTAATCAAGAGATGTATCATTTATTAATTATGCACCATATTAATATTTAATCTTTTGGGTTGCCGAGCATATTTCTAAATCTACTTTTTAATTACATTAAAAAAAAATAAATCTTCAAGGCAACCATTAGAAAAGTCATTTTTCTGCGCATTATGACTTCAATTACTTTGAAACAGCTGTCTGTGAACTCTTTGTGATGGTACAGTACTTGGTAAAATGGCCATCTCAGCTCATCCAGGCTCTTCACTCATTTGAAAGCTAATTGAATATTAGAGCAAAGGGAATGTTACAAAGAATTTCCTATGAGCGCTAAAGTACTCTGGAATTAGACCTGGAAGCGTGGTGCCAACCGCCTGCCACCGCCTGCTTGGCAGGAGGATGCTGCCGGGTGATAAACAACCACCCGCCTCGAGCCCGAGCCGAGGTTTCTGGCTCAGCACGCACAGAAAAACAGGGGTACGAAAGAGATTTTCTGCCCCAGGGGTCAGGCTGCCCAGACCCGATGCCCTGGTTCGGAGGAGCCGTGGGGAGCCAGGCAGTCGGGTCAGCTCCTTGGAGGTGTCGGGATGCAGGACCTGCCCCAGCTCTATCAAGTCTGATAAACCGTTTCACTTGGGTGCCATTTTTCCCTCCGCATTCCTTGAACCTGTCAGTGGAAAGTGTCAGCTGCAAGCAAGCCACCAGAAGGTCTCTTACGGTTTCCTTTGTCAAAACCTGAGTTTTAATATGTAATGGAGAAAATGTTTTCCTCCCTTTCTTTTACCTCACCTCCTCTAGTTGCAAAGCATTTGCCTATATATGATAACCAGACTGATTATCTGGATATCAATAGAGGAGAAAGTTTGTTTGAAAGATGTAGAGTTTGGAAGGAAATTTTCTATACTCATGCAATACTTTCAGAAACAGCCTCTAGAAATAAAAGCCTTCAGTCATAGAAGAATAAGTTATCTATGAAGAAGACAGTGTAATTATTCTGAACATTGTATTTATTGGAGTATCCAGCTGAATAAGGAAGGACAGCCAGGGAAGTTAAGATGAATTACCTGCAGGATTTAAGTCAGTCTATGTAACGCATATACATTAAATCCCAAAGGGTATATTCTTACTAGGAGCATAATGGCCTTAGTTCAGTGAAACTTTTTCTGCTTTATAGTCCAAACCAGGAAAGAGAAGTTCTGAATGTGTTTAAATTAGGTGAACACGCTCCTGAAATAAAAAGGTGTCTGGAGTGTGACTCTGGCTGAAGCCCTGGACATTGCATGTGACCCTGGCAGCATTTAATAATGAGCTCAAAACCAAACAGGAATTACAACAAAGAAGTCTAGTGCCTAATTCTCTGAAAATTTTTACATTCAAATCCAAAGCCAATAATGATTTTCTCTACTTTAAACCTAGATTCCATCCTTTCTTTGAATGAGGCATTATTAGTACAAAAAAGTGTTTATAAAAGTGTTTGGAGTGGATGTCATCTATGTCACCAAAAGAAAAATATTCTCCTTTCACAAATACATTCTGGTGTCAATCTACATAAACAAAATTCAGAAATGTGGAGGAACTGTTGTATTCCTATCACATATTATTAAAACACCTGCTTTTAAAACTAAATATGTATGTATATATGTAGCTTAGAGTAGATTGAACCTCTCAGAAGGTATAACTTGTCAAAGCTGGATCACGCTGCGGCCCCTGAAAAGGGACGGTATTTGCGGATGCCAGGCCTCCTGGGTTCAATTCTCTGCTCCCAACCATTGATGCTCTTTATTGCTCTCAACAACTTCTCTTTCCCTCCATTTTCCCATGTGGGCCTATTAATTTATGAAGTGATGGTGAGTCACTTAATGATGTTGATGACAGGAAGAGTGCCATGGAAGTAGCCAAGCATGATTTCCCCGGGGAGGAGGTCAGAATGGGGCACAGGGGATGCTTCTGCCAGTGGACCGGGGGGACTTTGTCCCAGGGAATGATCCTGGCAAGGCGATGCTCAGGGAGAGCATCTTCCCAGAGCCCGGCAGCGAAAGCGGTTCCTTAGGGTTGTTAACTTGTCTCTTGACTGGTCCTCTTTTGTCTCCGTGTTAATGCTGTGTATACCTGAGAGAGGAAAAAAATATTGATACTTATCCTCCATTACATACTTGATAAAAAAAGAAAGCTGATTTTTCCATTAAGCTGTGCAATAGCCTTTTCCTTGAGTTTTCACAAGACATTAAAGGAATGAAGCATTATCAAAAAGACATTCTGTTACAAAAGAACACTAATCAATGCTGAGAACATTGGTTATAAATTATTCAGATTTTGTTATAAACTACTTAGATCTTAAAAAGACCCAAACCCCACGCCCTCACGGTGTGCAGCACTGGCAGCTGGATATGAAAGTGTGACTGCCTCACCTGGGAGGTTCCAACACAATACACTGCATCTTGCAGCATCCGAACAGATGCAGCACAGAAATGCCTGTTTCAGTGAATTATAAGGAATAAATCACTGAATGGTCTTGCCCCTGATAGAACCTGATCGCTGTAACTTGTTGTGCATTCTTCCTTCACCACACATTAATTTTTAATGAAACCATTTCAAAATAAAGTCATAATGTGAGTCATAAATCACAAAACGGTGGTAATAAACCACTTTGGTTTATATTAGCTCTGTGCAGATGATACTTAAGCATTTCCACCATTAGCAGGGAATATGTGAGCATTCTCCACACAACATTTCCTCTATTACTTCCATCTTAAATTGTGGAAATGTGGGAAGCAAAGCCAGTTCCAATCAACCTCTGGGTCACTATTTATTCTCTTAATTGAATGATCATATGCTAACGAGTGAAGATTTTTAGCACTTTTCTGACAGCTGCAAAGTATTTTTCTGTGACTTAGAGATATAACAACAATGCTGCCAGCTACCGCTGAGATGGAAAATGGAAAGAGGGGGGGGTGGGCATGGGGGGGAAAGGCAGGGTTAACTGACATGAAGGCTAGGAGAGGGTGAGTATTACTGTTTTATTATCGTGTAGTACACAGGCACATCAACTGACCCTAAAGGGCCACTTCTTGTTAAAAGGACCTATCTTGTAGATCTGTAATTCATAATATGATTTTTTTTTTAATAGGTTTTTTTTTGTATTTCTGTAATTACTTTTTCAGGATATCCTGATCTCTGCTTCTTGCCGTTCTCTTCCATGTACTGTGGACCTTAACAGGACCTATAATACACAGAAATCAGGAGTAATTCAAAAGAAGACCTAGACTCTGCAAGCCAACACCTCATATGATACAAGTATTTGGGGTCTCTGGTGCCTGGAGACCTGCGACAGAACAGCCTTTCATTGCTGGACTGGCTTTCTGGATGCAGATCTGTTTGCAGGACATGTAACAGTCTGGATGTGTGCTGTGATGTAAGGCTGTCCTGACCAGAGCATTCAATTATAAAAGACTAATAAAGGCTATTACCATATCAGTAAGGTATCAGAGATGAGAGAATATACCTTTTGCTTTTGTCCAGTAGAAATGAAGGGTCAACACTGGAATAAACAATATAACTTGTAGTCATCACCTGGCACTTTATTAATTCTCAGGTTTCAAGAATTTGTATAATAATTGCCTTCGCAACTTTCACAAGTGTTTCCTCTCTACTTCCAAATATGCAAGAATCCTTGGGCCCATAACCCATGATGGGCTCTTAATTGAGCAAAATGTAATTTCCAATTAGAATTATCCTTGTGTGCTTCATGACCCTGAGTGATACCAAGTTTATATTCACGCCTGCATTCATAAGCTTCTGAGGGACTTTAGAAAGGCCAAGGTATAAATTAACATTAACAGTAAGCAAATACATAATTTCTGGGCTTAGAGAGGGAGTCATAGCATCGGTGTCTAGAGGAAAGAATAAATAATTTAAGTTTGAATACAGTCTGAGGCGCTATGACTGAAGACTTCCTATACGAGTTTTGGTTACACGCATTAATTGTGAAAGTAGCTGTATCTTGACAAAAAAATGTTTTAATACATTAAGACATCAGTCAAACATAGAAACACCTTATAAATTGAGTTAAATGCAGTACCATCTAAGGAGTCGTAAAGGTTTAAGACATTTAGTCTGTCTGCTCTAGTGCAGTGGAGCAGAGCAGAGAGCTCAGCCCGGAGGAGGTGGCTGCCCCACTCCCTCCGTGGGGTCACCTTTTCTGCCACCGGCTCTGGCCCCACCAGGTGCTGCTGGCTCCACTGAGACCATGTCCTCTCCAGGCGGGAACCACAGCAAGTGAAAGCGCTTCGATAACAGCCCCGCTCAGATGTACTTCTCCAGCCAGCTACAAGGTGTGGGCTTGTGAACTGATCACTTTGGTAAGAAAGAGAAAAAAAAAAATAAAATTGTTATAGTGAATTTATGACAAGCTAAATGCAAAGATTGACAGAAAACAGGCTGCTCGGTGGAGGAGTTTGGCAATAAGGCCAAACTTTCCCTTTCGTGAAATGAAGATAAGGGGACAGGAAGATGTGGTTGGAAGGTCCCTTAGGAAGCCATCTGACCCACCCTCCAGGCTGGAGGAGGAGTGACTGTGCCAAGGCCATTTCCTGAGGGACGGTCTCAACCTGACAGGGTTTCCCAGCTTCTCCTGGCAGCCCAATCTCCTGTTTCTGTCTAATAGTGTCTAACAGGCATCTTTCCTTCTGTGCTTATTTTTCTGTGTGCTGTGACAAAATGCATAAGAGACTTGGCTTTATTGCAATAACCTTGTTATGGACATAAAGACAGTTATCTCTTTCAACAGTTGTCCCTTCTAGGGTAAACAGTTTACTCTTTCATTTTTTCCCCATAATCTTGAGATGATAATTTTCAACATGAGAGCTCTGCTCAGTGTTACTCTTCTCTGAACTCTGCTCTGGATACTTCTATGTTCTGTGCCCCAGCCTGGGTCTTCCATTTCATCTGCAGACTCCACTGTATGTCTCAATACACGGTTACCATTTTTGCAGCAGAACAATGCTAAGGCAGAAAGTCTGCCATGTGCTATATTCCTTCACTTATATATGAACTGAACACACCGTGCCTATGTGTGGGGACTAGATGATATAGGGTGCTTTCATGGTATCAGCCTCTGGTGCTGAGGTTTGTTGACTCAGAACTTAAAATGAAGAGTTAGTTTCAAGAGTCTCAGGTGCTTGGACTCAAATTGGTCACTGTGCAAATCTTGGATCTTCAGCTGTACAAGCACCACCCCAGCTTGTGGCCGGCTGGTGTCCTTATCCTTCCTCATATAAAGGCTTCTTTGAGCCTGCATAGAGGGTAGGGATTGAAGGCGTGGCTTTGCAAAGCACAGCGAACAGGTCTGTCTGCAATTTTGAGAGCACGTAGTTGGCAGGTGCAGCTCCAAATAGCCTGCTTCACCCCAGCCAGGGCTTTCCTCAATGGCACAGCATCCGACTGCTCTGCGAAGAGGCAGCTCCAGCTCCAGGCTGGCCCCATGGAGCAGCTCTTCCTGCTAGGCACACCTCCAGGGACGCAGATTTTCTCTGCATTGTGCAACAGGAGTAAGTCTAGCTTACAGGTTTCTCTAGTAATAAATAGGAACGAAACAGGCTCAACAGTGAAAAGAAGGATAGAGCAAGAGCTGAAAATGGAGTATTTTTACCTTAGAGCTGCAGCACAGAAGGATGAGACTGTTGAAGTTCTTGATTAAAATTAGAGACCTTGGTGCTCCCTCTGAGCATTTGATGTCACTGGGCTAGGAAAGGAAGAGCTGTACTTGAATTTGCTATTTTTCCTTGTTCACCACCCTCGAGAATAGGGGTTGATGACAAATCCATAGCAGGTATCGGCAGGAACCAAATGTGGAATTCCTCTTTGCTCCTTGACTTGGATTTCTTGTTGCAATAGAAACTTAGTCCAAAGACCACTGTGAAGTGAACCTGTAAACACTGTTTGTGTTTGAATCAGGCATGCATAGCGGTATTTTAAGTGCATGTTATAAAGTTATCAAACAAATTAAAATTGCTTTTTTTTTAGATGGTGGTCTTGAACCATTAACAAAATTGTCATTTACTTCAAATTACTGATTTAAATGCTAAAGAGTGCATGCATATTTTGCAAAACTCCAAAGCTTCTTACAATCTGGATGAACACAGTCAGATTTCTTTCAATGTGTTTTACCTGCCTCTTCTGTTAAAACTGTTTTAAGCAATACCTAATATGTAGCAGCAAACAATTTCAGGGAATACATCCCAGCAGTGCTACAATTTTGAAGGAGGTTCTTTAAAAACATATATTTTCTCAAGATAACAATTTGAAAATGACTGCAGGAAGGAAATATATTAGCAATAAAATTAGCGTGTTTTAGCACAACAAGCAATAAACTGCTTAACACTGAGCTCCTGTGAATTAAAAGCCGGAACAGCATTGGACAAAAGTCAAGGTTATGCTGACACATTTATTTCTCAGTAAATGAAGACTGTTTAGTTTTAATGCATTTGTGGTTAGCAATAGTTTCAAAAGATCAATGTAAATTCATTTTGAACTAGTAAATAATGTCTTAATGAGACTTCTGACAGCATGCTTTCACACCTTATGGTTCCTTACTTTTAAAAATGCCCAAAGGTGAACCTATTTTTCCTGGCATTTTACAATAAACAAATAACATCATGCAGTATTTTATGACTTCTGTCTGAAGTGTATTCGGGGGAACTGCACTTTGGTTTTAACAACTACAGCACTGCGGTCGTTCAGTCCACAGTGTGTTACTGTTCTTCTCCTACAAGGGCTTAACTCTGACTCAGGGTTAAAAAGAAGTTAAATGGTCCCTTTTTCTTTTTCCTCTGTCACATGAAGTAGCTTATATGAAACGAAGTGCAGGATTTTACCATAAACCTCTGATGGTATCATGATATAAACCATCTGCCATGCAGAAACTTGCTGGTGTTTCTAAAAGCACTCCCCCATTTTCTAACTAGACACCCAGCTCAGTTGCCACATAGGTCTGTCTGAATCCTTCTGCTGGAATTTAATAGGTGTTGATTCAGAAACACAGTGAATCCATCATGGTAGGCATAAGGATTTTACAACATGAGTCTGAGACAGCATCACTGCTCACAGGGGTAAGGCCACAAGGATGTGGTGCAGGTTGCCCTCAAAGAGTCATCAGACCGGTCTTTCTAACACTGCGTTGCTGGATATGCAGGATTTGAGTCTTGCAGGAGGGCACACATTTTTCAAAAGTGTGGCTTCACCTCAATCTGTTTGTGAAACCAGATGATTTGGTTTGCAATCCAGCAGCCCTCCCAGTGGTACCAGTGACTTCCACAGGGCTGTTCACATGACTGACAGTATGCATCTGCTTTCTGACTCAGGGCGATAGTTTGAGCCAACACTACAGGTCTGAAGAAAAAACAGGAAATGTAAATCTTGCATAGATTCTAAGAAAGTTCTAAAAATAACTCCTAAGCTTGCATATAATAGATTTTCAAAGTCTGACACCTTGCAACTTGCCAGGTCTATAAGGGAGTACTCTGGCAGTCAGATATATAGAAATATTCCTCTTACTAATGATATCCAGCTCCCTTATTCTAGCTCTAATAAAGTGGCAAGAATAATATACTGGATCTTAAAACTGTCATGTCCTTGTGACTGCTATCCATCCCTGACCTTGAAGTAACATAATTCAGAGGAAGGGATTGCTAAATCTGGCAGGAAGTAAGTATTTCTTTGGCTCTCATCTTCTGTTGAAGCAAGTTGATGTTTTATGTACCGTTCCTCAGGAAAAGCACACGTGTCCTCAAACCTATTTCACCGATTCCTCCTCCTGGGGAGGCAGGATGGCAGGGTGAAATTGAGCTCTTCCCAAAGCACCTGCCCTCATTGGGCTACAGATTTACTCTGAGGGCTTTATAAAAAGTTTGTGCTCTGCTGAACAAGGATGCCGGGGTGTTATTACAGATAAGATTCTTCATTGTCTTTAACGGATTTGTGATCAGGCCCTTGTCTCTTCAGGTAATCCATCCCAGTGAAGGCTGATGTTTGTTGGCAGAGTGACCCAAAGGTAAGGCAGTGAAGGGTCTAAACTCTGCACCTTAAACTGTGAATATCCTGTGATTACCCATATCTGATATTTCATTTACTTCCTTGTTTTCTAAATGTGGCTATTTAGAATGATTTCCAATGTAGTCATTCAAATCAGCTGTATTTTAGAGGGCATTTTGAACAACCTTGGTAAAGGCTGAAAAAATGTCTGAACATCTTCAACATAAAACAGATGGGTCTCAGTGGAGCTCCCCTGACTCCACAGGTCTTCTAGCTGTACTTGCTTTTGGGACTACAGCTTGAGGCACGACCTACCCCTTGTAGAAAAGAATGAGCTGGGAAGAAGTTAATAATGCATACGTAATTTTAGTTGAGTGGAAAAGCAAGTACAAAGATTGTATATGTGGTACTGCGTGAAATCAATCCTCCAAGCACACCACCATAAAAAAAAAAACAAAACAGAACCAAAACCAAAAAACCAACCCCCAAATTCCCCAGGGCAAAAGAATAAAACAATCTTCCAAAACTGGAAAGAAATTAATCAACCTAATCAACCTGGCAGGGAGAATTAAAATAGAGTCCATAAAACTTTACAAGGAACTTCTCCAAAAGTGTAAAGAGAAGAAAGTCTTGAAAAGTGATCAAATATAACCTGTGCCAGTAATTATACTTAAAGAAAACAATTATCCTTCTCAAAGTGAAAAAGTCAAACTACCACCAGGGTGTTACAATAATAATAATGCACAGAAATTCCAGCAGTCTTATAGGAGATGAAAAGTTAAACAGGGGAAGTGATGTGGAAATGCTGGGTTATTTACCTAGATTAATTTTGTTTGAGGGATTTTCTCCATTTGACCCTTAGCAACCTTTGCATGAAGAGAAGAATTAAGCTGTGTTTAAATTCCTTTTCACAAATCTTGTTGGGTTTTTTTTTGCCCAAATGAAAAATTCACTTCTTCAGAAAAGAAGTTTGCATACTTTCTTGAGAAAGTATGCAAATATGCCTCTTGTTGTCTCAGCAAATTTTTTGCTCATTAACCCAGTTTTGCATCTTAGACAAGATTGTACAAACATGTAACCAAAACTACACGGCATACAAACAGCATAAAGCTCTAGAAGACATATGAAGCTATCAACTGATTTAAATAGGTACATAAAGCAGCCCAAGAAATGGCTAAAAGATCTGGCAGTGCACAATAGCAAGCTGTTCAAAAGGAGGATGAGCTGCTAAAGGGTCCAAACCAGCTTTTGCTATTTCCTTTCTGTTGTTTTCAGTGTGACTGACTGCATTCAGTTTGATGTCATGATGAAGAGATTTGACATATCATCGAAACCCTTGTGTAGGGAGGTGCTCGCATGCTCAGATCAACAGGCATTGGTGCAGGCAGGCACTTTGAGAGGAAAGTGTTTGTGTGGCAGCAAAAGGGCAGATGTCTTTTTGGGTGCTCTTTTGGGGTCCTGCTGTGTTGTCCAGCTAGCCTGCATGCAAAACAAAATGCCTGAATTAGGCAGTGATCCAAATGCTACTGAGACGAGTCATACTTTCTGTGGGCTTCAGTAGGCTTTGGACCAGTGTCTTTGTCCCACTTAGTTCTCCAGACCAGCGTTTGGGTTTAGTTGGTTCAGTATGCTTTACCTGCATCTCTGGAGGCGTGCACTTGATCCAAGAGGTCATATGTTCTTAACAGCTTTATGACACTCCACCTCTAACCTTGACTTGTAGGGACGTAGGATTGTGAACCTGCCCCGACTGTATAACTGGACCGTAGAGTTAACAAGACACCAGTGAATTTGCTAATGAACTTGCCCAGAAGGTACAGGAAAGGGTCAGTTCTGCACTTTCCTTGAGACAAATTGAACCATAAATTTTACAAGTTTTTGTTGACATTAATTGGGTTACACTTGTGTAAGAAATTCTTCTTTCTTGCTCATTTGTCTTGCGAGTTGTTTGAAGTGCCAAATATTTCTGCCATGCCAGTCACTCAGCCATGTGATTTCCAGGCTTAACAATTTCTCTGAGACACCACAGACTCAAACCTCACTGTAGTTTATTGCTCAATAAAAAAAAAAAAAAAAACAAAACAAACCTTCAGATATTTCACCAGACTGCTGTTCTCGGAGGGTCAAAGCAAAACTCCCATTTAAAGAAAATTTTCTCCCAGCCTCCTCCTTTTTTATTAGTCCTTTATTCACATCTCAAAACCACTGGGCCTTGAACAAAAGGCTCTTTTCAGAACAGTCACTTCTGTTCAAGATTAAGTGAAGTGATTTATTACATTTATGTAGTGTTAGGCAGTGATCATTCAGATGTTAAATTAATGGACGTTTCCTCACCAGTTCCTTGCCAGTTCCTGTGGTACTGTTAATGTACCATTTGATCCAGAATACATGAAATAATCCCCTTGCTAGCGCTGGAGAAAGAGCTGTCCTTTGTCACTGTTGTTAATCCCTGGTAGGGTGAGTTGCCATGCCCAGACGTAGAAAGACCTGAGGGAGTTTTGCATTCAGTCTGTCAAAGGCAGAAGTGTTTGTGCTGTGCTGTGCTCTGGGGAAAATTTTGACACTCCTAGGAGCCACTCTAGTGCAGAGGTACACAAATCGGTGAGAAACCCTAGGAAACTAGGGATAGAAAGGCTGAATGTACAGACTTTGGGCTCGAGTACCTGACTGCTGCACACTGGTGCATCACTCTTCCAGCTAATGCCCCTTGGGATCTGCAGACTCATCCTTCAAGGCGTTGGAAAGATGCTTGCTGGAGCATCTTTGGAGGAGAGCATGGCTACCTCACTCACTGGAGAGGCTGAGACATTTTCAGGAATGAATGTCTGCTGGGAAAAATACAGAAAGAACAGTAAAAGTAATTTTAGCCGCAGTTCTTGTGAGTGAGATCTTGCATTATGTAGAGCCACAAACAGCTCTGAGTTTTCCTCAGCTTGTGTAAGGACAGCACAATATGATTTCTCCCATGGACCAAAAGCATGGGAACCCTTGGAAGAGTGTACTGCAAGTAACTGATTACTACCTAGAGGAGAAAAGTAGCACACAGAGGGATTACTTTTTGTTTTGCTTTTTTGTTTGTCTTGGTATAAGCTTCTTTGTTAAAGCCAAATTCTCCAGCCCAATGTGCCAGACTCATATATGTGTTTGCTCTTAACTGGAAAAGCATTGATATTCTGCCATCCTCAAAAAATGTGGGTTTCCAAATCTCTGTGATCTCTGTGCTTGTCAGGGCAGAGATCCAAGCAGAATGGTTTAGTCTGAGAAAAGATGACTGAGCGGTTTACCATCATGTAGGATCTCTTTGTATAAGATTTCAGCTCGAAAGGGCATTTTTAACAGTAAGTTGCCATGACATAATGACGTGCCTTGGAGAGATGTCCAGGGTGGTCCTAAACTAGCTGGCTGTGTTCCCGGAGGGTGCATATTTAGGCTGAGGCAGGTTTCTGCTGGGACTGGTGTAGCCCTGGGGAGGCTCGTGGTGTACCAACCCTGGCAGGGTGCAGCAGTAATGCGGTTTCTGCTACCTGAGGCAGCTGTGGCACCTTGGTGTGGTGCTGGGCTGTGTGATCAGGGCTCTGATCCTGCTCACCGGCTTGTGGCCTTGCATTTTTTTTGACCCTTTCGTTCATCAAAGCCATTAAATAGCAATTGACTTTTAAGCATTACCTCAGTCTCTTCTTATCGAGCAAATTCAGTTTTGTTGCACGGAGCATGTGTGTTTGGCAGTGTGTCTGCGAGGCAACTGAAGCACAGGAGCTGTTACCCAGCAATAAGTCATGTGGACAGAAATACACGCTTAAACACTCTGAATTAGGTTGGTTTCCTGGCTAGCAAGGCAATGAGGTTGGATGTGTGCTCAAATTTAAATATGTGGTTAAGTCTTATTCATGCCAATGAAATCTAAGCATGTGCTTAAATTTGAGCAGTTTATTGAATTGTGGCAAAACTGAGCAGCCTTTGTAGAATTAATTATCCTATCTGAGGTACTTTTTATGTATGTGACCCAAAGAGAACTGAGGCTTCTGTGTGATTTTTAAACATATCTTTCAGTTAAATCAAGGATCCAGACACAAATGGTAGTACACATTATATGGATTTATGACATTCCCTGGAGGATTCTGGGTCAATAAAGCAGTGAATGGATTACAAAGAGGCCTCTAAAGTGTTTGCTGGAATTTGCAAGGAATGAATGAATTACTGTTTGTTTTATGACTGGAAAACATCTTTCTATGGATGCTGCAGATCAGGCTGACTGACAGACATAATGTGCTTTTGCTGTGTTTTGAACAACTGTATTTATTGTGTTCAAGCCAGAAGTCGAAAAATTAAAGGGAAGCAGAGTGTTGTAGTAGTATACTGTTAAAATAGACTGGAAAGTAATATAGGTTCAATACAAATGATTATTTAGTGCTCAGCATGGTTAGTTTTGCTGCAGTAACTTGAAGACTTCCACCAGGACCAGTGCTCCGTTGTTACACAGACACGTTGTACATGACACAGAAAGCTTGTACCACGTGTAAACCTTATCTAAATGCCTGGTTTACATAGATTTAATTTGAAAGCAAGCTTAGGTTTTCTGAACAACTAGAAGAACTATTGCAGAGCCCTATGCAAACAGGATGTTTCACCTCCAGCTGGCATAGAATTGTTGCGTGTAAGTACAACCAAAGGCAAGACATAACAAGCAGAAATTAAAAATGTGAAAAACAAAGTTGTTGTGAAGGATGAGAGGCCAAAGAAAGAAACCTCAGGTCTGCCCACCACTTTCAACAATGATGAAGGCCATCTTCCTTGCTGCACACATGGGCTCCAGAGCACCTGACAGTCAGTTGCGCTCTCTGTCCTTGCCATGCTGGTCAGGTGGGCAGGGGGGATCTGGCACTGCATGCCTGAAAGGCCAGTAAGTTATTTTGATTTCAGAATGGAGGAGCTCAAGTAGCAGGAGGGTCAAGCTGTCCCCTCGTTCCCTGGCAGGGCGGTGGTGAGGAGACTGCTGTTGCCCCCATGTCCCCTTGTCCACTCTCTTGCCAGAGGCAAAGGGGATGCTCTTTGCTGCTGCCTGGTTTGGCCATCAACAGACACCCGAAGGTGAAGAGCCATCACTGAGGGAGAGGTTAGTCCTCTGGAGGGGAGGGTTGCTTTTCTGAGATATGGCTCATGCCGCTAGCAAAGAAAGAGCATCTAGACTTTGATTCCTGCCTTGTTTTCACTTCCTGGTCCTGGCAGCAAACAGACACTCCACGCTGTGATTTGACCGCTTGGCTTTTACTCCATTTTAAATTCTAAATTCCATATCAAAATTATGTAAGAAAATTTCAGTGGTGTATGGTGCTTGCTAAACACAGACAGCAGCGTTAGGTGCCTTGCAGCTGTCAAAAAGCAGCAGTCTGTTGAGCAGTGATCACATTCAGCAACCACAAGATGCATTCAGGGAATTGGTACTGTCAGTGTTTGATATTAGCACTCAATGGCATAACTGTAATAATTAATACATAATTACAATGCAAGGGCTAATGAAATTAGTAATGCAATTACTATTAATACTTTGCAAGCCTACCTAATCACTTGCACAGCACCCACTGTGTTGCATTGGGGTGTTTTAAAGCACATGTCTCCCCATTTTACAGGGAGACATGACTTTTGTTGACTTTGAAGAATTAAGGATAAGATGATCAGAGGAGGGAGAAAGGTAGCTGACAATAACAACAATGACAAATATAAAGAAAGAATTGGAGGATCTGTGTTTCTGATTTTATCAAATTATTATTATCAGCAATGCCAGCAAATACATGTTCTAGGTCACTTAACTGAATGGAAAATATCCAACAAGACAGCCAAATTAAATGAAAATAGAGGCTCTCTACCTTGAGTTCAAATAAAGCACAGACAGTAGGCGGCAATGGAAAGTCCATTAAATTTTAATTTGCTAGTCATTAAAGTATGCCATTCATTTGTAATATTACATGGCAAGGAAGCCCAAGTACAGAAGTGTATGTCTTACTATTCTTAATGGTCTTCTTATGAATTTCTGTCTGTGATTATGATCAGTTCTTTCTTATCGTCCATGAAATTTATGAACCAATTTATTACATCAGCTGAGTGGAAATATCAGATAATGTAATGCAATAAAAAGTAGATACTGATTTTAAGAAATCAGTGTGTCCTCCATGGTCTCCTGTGAGAAGAGCTAGAAGAGAGCACCTAATTACTTCAGCAACATTAAAAACAACTGGAACATAATGGTGTATGGAACCATTTAATCAAAATGGACACACAACACTCTTGTAATTATATGAAAAGGTCATGGAAATCATCAATTTAGACGAATATGATGTGAAGAATATGACTTAAAACTTCCAGTAAAGCTATCTCCTGGAGATTATTTGAACCACAAAAAAGTGGTTTGTATTTCCAGTTTAATAGCTGAGGGCACAATGCCATACTGTGTGTTTTGGCTTGCGAGATCTCAAAGCAGAACTTTCTTAATTGGAACTGCTCAGATACACAGCATGGAGGTTCATTTCAAGTAACATACCTGCTGCTGGAAAATATAACTGCCTACAATTTAATTATATAGAAGCTATACTCTGGCTTTTTGATTGGTCCTGTGAATTTCTCCACAGAGCTGAAATGCCAATTCATCTGTTTTAGCAGAAGCAAAGGAAAAGTGAACTGCTTTCAATTTCCTTTTTAGTATGCAGTAATGGATAATTTCCAGCTCTGGAGAAAAAAATGCCCCAGCCTATACCTGGGGGTAACCTAGTTCCACCAGGTAATATAATCTGTTTTCCTTGCTGCAGCTGAATAATGATTGACCTCGACATCTCGATTTTGGGCAAGACAATGGAGCAGGAAGAAAATCTGCTCCTGGAGAGTGGTAGATGCTTTGAAGTGAAAGGGAAATACACACTTATGTGACTATCAGGGTAGGACCAATTAAAGCGTAGACGCAGGGGATACTTTTACATGGCACAAAAAGTACTGCGCTCATACCAAAGCCTGAGATTGCCATGGCACTGGAGAAAGAAAATAAGAGTATTATAATTTGCCCATGCTATTACTGCATTTCTCCACTGAGCTGAGGATCCCATGAGGATGACCTTATTAATGCAGCTGTTTTGCTTCTAGTAGCTGTTTGGAACTAGTGCTGGTATCTTTGCAAAGGCTTTTCTTGTGCTCCGCTTGGGCATGCATGCACTTTATTGACATGTCCCTAGGAGCCGAGAAAGATGCGGTTACTTTATAACCTGATCTTTTTAAGCAGAGCCTCCAGCCCACTGTGACTGCCAAGGAGTATTTACAAACCTGGTGGAGGTCAACCCCCCCCTGCTCTGCTTCTCACATGTGCATTTCAGCCCATCATCTCCTGCCCATGCCATAGGAGTTGCTGAGCAGGTACAGAGGGATGTCCCTGCTTCTAACCCTACACTTAGTATGGAAAAAAAAGGGCCCTGGTGCTATTTCTGGAGATCTGTGGCATTGCCTCGCAGTACCTGGCTGGGAAAAGAAACCCGATGGCCACTCATTTGCTTAGGCAGGAGGCAGGTCGCGAGGCTCTGGCTTGGTGCCTCACTGCGTGGTGTCAGGGAGCTTGGCTGGTGGTGCGCAGTCCCCCCGGCTGGGAATCTGGGGTTAATTCACAACTAAAATGAGGTGAAATGGCACAAGTGCGAGAGAACAGCTCTTTTCATAGACCTGTGTAGAGAGGATACTTTATCTGTGCCTGGCTAGAAAAGAGTTGCTTTAAAGCTTGGTTATTGCTGTGACCCACGTCACCGAATTCAAAGCAGCTGAAGGAGGTTGATGCACCAGAAGGGGAAGGTGTGGTACACAGATGGGCTCTTCTTTGGGGAGGGAGCAACAAGATCTGGAACATACTAAGCAGACCAGTATTCCTGGAAGAAATCACTTCAATAATCTATATTTTTAATTACAAAGTGAAAGGGGGGAAGTTAAATTCAAATATGAAATGGAGCTGAAAAATCTTACAGATGCAGTTTCACTTTATAGATTAATAACAAAAACATTTTTATTATGCGTCATTGAATTGAATTTTTTTATATGGGGTACACAGTCAAACCTGTCTCAGCTAAGAATTTCGATAAGTGAGAACTCTGAGTCAGTTATGTCTTTGAAAGAACAAATTTTAAAAATATGAAATAAATAGGAAGAGAAGATATTTTCTAGTATATCAGATTTCAGTTATTTTTTATTATTAGGCATTTCTTTTTTCAAAGCACGTGGTGTAAGCAAGTGAACCTAGTTGGCCAGACATGTAAGAGATAAGAGAATCAAGCTTATATTTCTCATTTTAAGAGGCAATTGTCAGTGGATTTATGAAAACTCTGAATTAGATAAAACAAATTCCCAGCAGTACAAAGAAAACTTGACCGGGCCATGTAAAGCAATGATCTAAAGTGACAATTTGTTATAGAGTAGGTGATTAGGTCATTTCAGAAAATGAGAAAATACAATAATTGTCCAGCTGTCAAATGGCTAAACCTAACCTGAAATAACATTCACTCTCATTCTTATTAACAGACCAAAAATGAATGCTCCCAAATCCATAATAAGGCAACTAAATGAACTGCCTTAGCCACCCAGCAGCTTTTCCCATATTACAATTTAGAGAGGATAAATCATTGTCGCAGGCTCTTCTGATGCCTATGAAGGGCTCAGAACATTTTCTGTGTCTCATGCTCACACTCACGTTTAGGACTGTGCCTATGCCACTTTATCCAACAGCAACAGGGAGCAATTCCTGTCCCTCAGGGCTTCTGGCAGAGTTTGGCTAATGTGCAGCCGGTGACTTTTTGGGAGCCTGTGATGAGGTTGCTACCAGGCAAGTCTGACCCTTACATCTTGCTGGGGCACCAGCACAGGACCCTCAGGTCTGCACCAGGCATGATCACGGTGGAAGACCACAAAACCCATCAGCTGCAATTTTTGCTCTGGTGTGTGTTGCTGTACTTGAATCGTGAGGCTTTTGCCCAGTATGGAGGTCAGCCAGCCAAATTCGTGCTGTGCCTTATCTCTGCAGGGGTCATAGCCTGCAGGAAGGAAGGGCGCAGCTGGCTGCTAGGCAATGGGAGCAGGAGCAATGGCCAGAGCAGGGAGGGGGTCCTGTCCTGGCCCAGGGGGGCCACTGGACCCCAGGTAGGTTGAAGTGCCCAGTCATACTTGCTGCCACAGCTACTGGGGGCCACGGCTCGTGCCACTGAACTGAGGGAGAGGATGGAGACCAGTGCTAGCAGGGCTGTGTGTCTCATGCTGCTACCATCCTTCCCTGTGCAGTGTGTGGGTGCTGAGCCATCACTGCTGCATCAGAGCTCCCTGACCACATAGCCAGGTGAGTCCCCAGTCTGCTGCCTGGGGACAGCAAGGACAAATGATGGTGAGGATTCACCTATGCCTCTCTGGCAGAAGTTGACAGCATTGCAGCCACCAAGTACCACATTGCAGCATCAGCTCCATCAAGGTCTCCAGTCTTATTGCAATAGCTGTAAAAAAAATTCAGGGTTACTTCTTTCTGCACGTATGTAGCTTTTGCTTTTCCTCTTTCCCTCGGCCCTTCCTCTCTCCTCTTCCTGTAAGTAGGAAACTTGTGATTATATTCATACATCCCGTCATATATTTAATGTCTCCCTCTCACCATCTGTGTGATTCTAGTCGCTCTCTGTAACAACAGCCCCATTGCTATCTGGTTTACAGGCTCTCCTCTCCTTCCACCAGCCTCTCAGCTGTGGCACTGAGGGCTCTCAGGGCTGCCTGCCCTCTGAGACCAACATCTGCTGCCATGTTTTGAGGGGCTCTGATCCTGGGAGCACCCTTTGGAGAAGAGATCCAGGCAGTTCTGTAACATTGTGAAAGGCAAATAAACACTGTAATGTTGGCTGGGCTTGCCCACCCCTGGTGTGCCTGGGAAGGGCAGGGCTTTCTCACCTGGCTGGGGTGGGCAGGGACACTTCTGGATGTGGTGCAGCATCCTCAGCCCCATCCTGGAGGTGTGCCAGGAGAAGGGTGCGTCCCCGCCTGCCCATGCACATGGCAGGTCGTGAGCTCTGTACACTGCGGCACGTCTGCTGCAATCGCACGCTGCACTGCCAGCAGGCAGGGACGGTGGCGGAGGTGTTGATGCGGCTGATAAGGAAATAATCTCTCGCTGCTGTGGGCTTCATTTGCTGCATTTATCACATGAGGCTGCCGGTTCGAGAGGCTCCCACTGCCTGTTTCCTGTGGCTGTGCGAGTTGTTGAGCACCGCAGGTCACCTCTCACCCAGATTTGGTCCTCACTCCCTCAGCACTGTTAAGGAGATGTGATGGAGTGGTGTACCTGTGCTATTGCTGTGTACCTGTGCTATTGCTCCTGCCCCTGTGCCTAAATATAAGTGTGGAGAAAGTAGACACTTGGAGGACAGCTGCTCTCCTGATCCTCTCAATGCTTGTTCCAGCCACTGGCACTCCCCTGGGAGCACAGGGTCTCGGGGTCCTTCTGGCTGCTGGGTATCTCCCAGCCCTGGAGTTTTAGGTTGCAGGTTGCCAAAGCACAAAGCAGTTTCTTCACCCGTGCCAAACACGTGGTGCCGCTCGTTACAGTACCCTCTGGCGTGCCAAGCCACACTGGCATGCCTCTTGGAATCCCCTGCCTCTCTATAATCAGATTTCAGTTTCTGATATTTGTCTTGGCATTGCTGTTCGCGGTAGGTACGCTCTCAGTGGCAGGCTTCCAGGCCACCTCGGGACAAGCTGCCACCAATGACCTCTCCTTCCTTCTGCTTCTTGCCCCTGAGCCTGCTCCCCCAAAATGGCCACAGGGGATCTGTCTGCATCCCCTTGCAGCCCTCTGGTGTGCTTTAGCCATCACTCTCTGTGTTTTCCTGTCTTCAACAGCCAGGAGGATGAATTTGGCCCACACAGATAAAAGGGCTGTCTGCAGCCCCTGCAAGGGGTGTTTAGGTAACAAGATCAAGGGTCCGTGCCGTTCCCCAGTGTGTGGGGCAAGAATGTGGGGTGCAGGGGATGCAGAGCCTGCTGAGATGGTGCCAGAGTTGTGCACAGGGCATAGCAAGTCACTCCTGTCAATCTGGTCCCTACTACCTACACAAAATAGCTTCTGGAAATAGCTGCAACCATGCTCAGGTGTTATTTCCAGGAGACAGTGCGGTGGCTCCAACACAGAGTCCAGGACTACATTAATACCTGTGCTGTGTAGAGAGTCAGAAGGCCACTGCTCTCACTGGGGATGTGGCCCTAAACTTATTTAGCATCATAAACGTATACTCCAGCTGTATATATACTAGCAAACAAGACAGACCCAGGGCACAGGTTCAAGAGCTAGCCTGTGATTTGTTTCTCTTTATTAACTACTATCAAACTCCCTGCTCAGGTTTGGGCCTGTGCCAACTAGCACTTTCACAGAGCACGGTTTGGAGATGGTACATGCCACAGTCTCTTCCCAGTCCAGAGGTAACCACTCTCATTGGGTGGAGAGAGCATGGGAGAGGAAGAGATTTAACCGTATGCATGTAGCATGTGGTTCCACCTAGCCTCTGGGCCAGAGAGCAGCCCTTGTCTCTGTTTTATTTATTAGTACGAACCTAGACAGATAGGATCAGCCCCTTCCTTTGAATGTACTCAGCAAAGAATTAGTTGGTAATCTGCTTGCATGACTGAAAGCAATTGTCCTCCCCAAAGAAACAAACAAAACCCTCTTAAGTTAAAAGAAGATTATTAAGGTTGCAAAGTCAAGCCTTCAGAAATTAGCCATTGCCTCAGATGAGGATGCTTGTGCAACCTTTATTTGTAGCCACTATGTGCTTGCATTATGATGGTCTTCAGTCACTGTCTGCATGTTATTTTTTCCACTGAGCTTCTGTTTCCTTCAGTGCACAGGATGGGCTGCACACAAATAATGACAAGTTTAGTTCTGTCCTGTGCCTAATGTGTGATTCCAGGCTTTACTTGTTGCACAATGTTCAAAGCCTGCTCTGAAGATATGGCTATCAGTTTCCTCACTGGCTTTCCTGTGGTAGACACAAGTAGCATGTGCATGGACTTCAAAACAAGAGTGCAAGAACCTGAGAATTTTATTTTTCAATCTACTTAACACTAACACCAACATCCAAAGACAGATGCCATTTGACTTTGATTGAAGTTATGAGTTTCAATATTTTGGCAAGTCAGACCATAAGGTCTTAGGTTTGGCATGCAGAAAGTGAGGAATGCATGACTTCTCGTGATAAATCCTCAGACCTGACATCATGCAGGCACACTGTGGCAGAGGCGGGAGCTGAATGCAGCTCCCCAAGGCGGCAGTCAGGATTTTCTGTTCCTCCAATCCCCTGGCTCATTAGCTTCATACTTTCCAACCTCTGCAGCAAATAAAGCAGATGTACTTCAGATGTCATGCTACTTTACCATGCTGTCTTGATTCTTGCCCAGAGCAGGTCTCCTCTGTTCATTCAGCAAAGCACAGTTGCTGTGGAAAAGATCACAGAATGAACATGCCAGATCTGTCTGGACCCAAACTAAACACAAATCTTCCTTTTTAGACTGGTAGGTAAGGAGCTGGGCAGAGAGGCATCCTCCCCAACTATTGGTATTGAGCAACCTGGACTTCTAATCCAATTTCAAACCTAGACTCTCTTGCTCAGACCTAGACATCTCTTACATAATCAAAGATAAATAGTAATAATTACAGCAGCCCCTAGTTTCAGAATGCTTGAATTTGCAATATTAATGTTATTCCTGGAAGAGAAGAAAATAAAAATAGGTAATTCCTAGTCTTTTGAAGGGCAGAGGAGAAGGAAGATGTTTGTGGACTGGGTCCTTACCGCTACCTCTGTGGTTTGAAAGCAGAACCGAAGAGTCTGGAGCTGATGGAGAGAGCTCCTCTGCTGGGGCTACTGTGGTGCCTGTTAGAAACACCAGGTAACCACCCCTGGCAGGAACAGCAGCCAGGAAGGATAAGAAGCACACTTTACTAAGACACTCATAGACATTTATGAACAGCAGGGAGGTGGCCGAAGCTCTTTCAGGCCTTTGAGGGAAGTGGGGTCTAGTGAGCTCTGAACGTGCATCCCTCAACCACCGCTCTTGCCCTGTCCCCTCCACCCTGGCATTTTCAAAGCTACTGCTTATCTGCCCCAGATAATGTCAAAGCTACTACAGCTACTCATGGGACCACAACTGGGCAAACCTGGGACTTTTTCAAAATACTGTCCTTTGAATACAAAGAACAAGCACGGGGAGGTCCAGGGAGTCACTCTTCCCTCCAGTCCTTGGTAAATATTTTTCACTAGTTCTAAAAATAAAAATGCTTTAGACAGCTACCTAAGCAATCCAGACTCAACAAATATCTTTATTATATGAAAATAAAGAAAGCTTCCTGCATGTGGTTTGCTTTCAGCTACTGTTATCTGTTTAATGGACACTGAGCTAAGCAAGAAAAGCATAATAAAAAAAGCAGATTTATGTTAGGCTTCTTGCATAACACAGGACAGGCGTTCTCTTTTCTCCAGTGACCTTAGAAGTCCCTATGCTCTGTTAATTGCTCATTTGGTGTATGCATTCACTGAGGGGCAAGGACATGGTTGAAAATAAATTTTCTGCATTATATATTTGCCACATACGAAAGGAAAACAGTGCTTCAGATTTAAACCATGTAGTTAGTCCAGGCTGGCTGACAAGATTAGCCCTCTTACAATTAGGTATTAGAAGATATGCCTGATATCTCGCAGGTCAAATCAGACTTCACAAGGTCAGCTGCCGCTCCTGAACGCTGCCTGCTCCACTCCAAGTCTGCCGAGTGGCAACTGCTCACCACTGGAATCTGTTTCTGAGCATTACAGAGCTCTTGGACTGCCTGCCCTAAAGCAACTGTGGCCAGACAAAGGCAATCTCTTTTCACATAGAGCAGAATCCCAAGCCCTGTGAACTTAGCTCCCTCTGTTTGGCGTTACTGATCCGTTAGTCTAAATATGGTACATGGCAGTTTGATGGAAATCATTTCCAGTAAGAGAGGATGTTTCCTCAGCAGTTTTCAAGCTGGCTCTGACTCAGGCATTCTCATGGGAGCCCATTTAACTGGTCATTAGGGAGACAGCAAAAAGGCATTGAGGAATTTCGTAACAAAGATGTGCATCCTGTATGAAAGACCTCCTGAGAATCCTCCTGGCCATTGGCTCTGTGCATGCTTGAGAGATTTTATTAATGCTGCTGAAAAAGTATTGCAGAAACTAATCTATTATTTGTGCATAATTTTAAAGATGCTGTATTGTACTTGTTCCAGCAATGTGATGAACCACTGTGCTTGTAAAATGCTGTGCTCAAACAAACCATAATTAAATGTTTAAAGTCGATTAACACCCTATATTGCAACACACTAATCGATGGTGGAAGGGTTGCAGTTACTAAATGAATAACGGGAAGAAACATCCAGAATTTGCTAAGCAAAGTCTTCTCACAAGCTAAGACCAGAGTAAATATGTCAAGCAAAGAGTCTATTTAAGAAAGTAAAGGTTGTGAATTGCCCTTATAAAAGCCATAAGAGACAAAATAAGTATTCCTTCGTAACAGACACTCTCTGATTTATGCCTTTTTCTGCATACATGTTTCAAAGCAAGTCTTTTCCAGCTTAGCAGTGATTGGAGCTACTAAGGCTTTAATCGTGTAAAGTCCCTGAATACACAGATTTCTTTAGGTGTCATGGCTGCACCTACTGACTTTATTAGGATTACTAACACATTTAAAACCATGTCCTATCTTAAGAATTTCATTGGACTGAATCTAGTTTGGTTTCTATTTCGAGTTATCCAGATTGTGGCTGCTCCTAACCTCAAAACCCCCCAGTACAGAGAGTGGCAGGCCAAGCGACAGACCCACCCACTGAGGCGCTTCTGTGGGGTTGGGGTGCCCCAAAGCCCATTGTCCTCTCTACAAGTCTCAGGCAATCCAAAGAGATGAGGACCTGTTGGGAGAGCAACCCATAAGGGCATCTTCTCATCCAGACCCTGACACTCACGCAAAGAAAATGTAAAAGGCCTCCCTTACTGACCCCTCTTTGTAAGGCTCAGGCTTTAGGCAGGAGTTTTCTTCCCTTTCATTTGGAGACACACTGATTCTTATCATTAATACTAGGACTGTTTGTTGAATGTTTCCTGCCAAGCCAGACTGAATCACAACCATCTTCTGCTTGTCTGAGTAAACAAGGGCTATCATGAGTGAAATCTTGTTGCTTAAGTTTTGAATCAAATGCCTATGGGATTGCAAGTTTGATTCCTGGGCATGTTGGCCTGGTGCTACATGCAAGGGTAGTGACACTGAGGGGAAAAGGCCTAGAAAAGGAGCAGAGCAGAAAGGCACAGGGAGAAAACACACATGGGACAGAGGGAGAAGGAAGTTTTGGTAGGTGTGCAATAAATTTTGTAAAAAAAAAACCTGCAGTGTTTGAGCGGTCTACACTGAAAAGCAGGACATACCATAGCTAATCAACTCCTTAGGCTTGCTAGTTGAGGGTCTCTGAGAGACAGAGGCATTGATCTTACAGGTGCAATTCCAGAAAACTTTGCATCAGGCAAATATAACAGGGTTTTCTCCACCCTGAAAATTTCCTTTCCTTGAACAGCTGGATGTTCCCTATGGGTGTCTACTCCAATACTTTATTTCTCTGATGATGCTCTCTGCAGTTAGTGCCATTGTAACTCTGCATGCTCTTGTTATTCATCTGAACCCCTCTGATGTCTGTCTCCTTCATGCTAAGCTCTTGACCTCAATAACTTCTCATGGCCAGGAGATCCATATGTTAACAACATGCACACAAAAAAGATATTTTTAAGCTGATCTAACTAGCTAAGCCTCTGTTTTAAGCTATTAAGCCTAGTCCAGCCTTACCAATGCGTAGCTTTTTAGGCGATCTTATCCAGTGTACCTTAGCCAAGGCGTCCCTGTAGCTGAATTTAATATGCAAAGATTTAGCAAAACAAACTTGCTGGTACTTGATTTGAAAAAAATTCCTGCAATGAGAGGCATGAATTACACATAATTATTGACCCTGCAGTGTAAATACTGATGATAGGAAGCTTTTAAAATGTACATTATTAAACCGGTAGAGTGTTTATAACTATAGACACATCAGTGGTTTAGCAATTAAATGCATATTTATGAACTCTCTTAAATAGATATTATTAATCCAAAAATTTCAGTTTTAAGATAATTTGAAAAAAATGCTTTTCAGATCCAGGACGCTAAATTGTCTACAAGCTGTTATAATCTTTAATTTAAAACTGTATAAATATTCCTCACATAACAGCTTCTTTTAAGGCCTGTTCCAAGGATCTTAAGTGAATGTAAAGTCTTTCCACTGACTTCAGTCAGCTTTGAAAAGACACTTAATCTCCTGCCGGCATTACCTGCTCACCATTAACTGCTCTGGCACGTCCATGCTACTCTTCCGGCCCTTACAGAGGAAGGAAGGGGATGAGGAGTGTGATGCCAAGAAGGATTGTGTACTTTCTTTAACAACATTATCCTGATGGCACTCAGCTCCTTTCTTTTCCATTTTTTACCATTGGCCACTGACGATGTGTTGTGTGAGTGATGGAGAAAAGCCAGTTGTTTTCAAGCTTGCTCTAGGCAGAAATGGGACCTGGTCGACGAAGTGCATGATCTAGGTCCTTGGGTGGGAGAGGTGGTGGCCCCGTGCTGCAGCAGGAGCAAGTCTAGGGAAGGTCTGCAGAGCACAGGGTTTGATGAGATATTGATCCAAAGGGTGGGCTGCACCATAAGGAAGATAGACGGGGTTGTGTTGGCAGGTAGGAAGAGTATATGGGACCAAGGTGAAGGGAAAGGCATTCATCCCCTTCCGGTATTGTGCAATGATAATATCTCACTCAAATATTTGTCTTAAACCTGGTGATCCATCAAGAATACGAAACCAAACACACCAATGGTGTGCCCAGTGGATATTTCATCTGCAGCCATGGGGAATAATATGATTTCCCAAATCATCCTTGCAGAAGGGCCGGTATTCTGCTATACTAATTGGTCACAAAGGGCAGAGTTATAAGATTGGTTTGAATTTCAGAGATGGATTTAGACTGAGACAGAAAGTGACAGGCTGGAATTCAGGTTAATTAAAAAATAAATAATTCACCACTTAAAAGTCCCCTTCCTTACCCCTCAGCTCTCATGTTTGTACTGTTACAGTTATTTAGACATGTGGGGCAGGTCAGAAGGAGACTGAGATGAACACACGTGCAGAGAAATCAGAGGACACCGATCACCTGAATAGTGAAAGTAACTGGTTTGAACTAAAATAAGAGCCCTGTTCTGTTTAGGTTCAGGATTCAAGTAACCTTTTCTGAAACCATAGTGTTTAAGTAATGTTCCTCTGCTCCCTTTGCCCCTCACTCTCTCACCTTCTGCCTCTGAGTTTCCATGCAGTGGTGCAGCTTGATGAAGACTATCAGGTCTGATTTTCAGCCAGGTAAGTTCAGCTGAAATTCAGAAAGGTACTCCTTACCCCAGCTGCCAAGCCTTCACGGGACTTGCCCAGTCACCTGCAATTCATTGGCTGCTCTTCTGCTGATATATAAGAAGACAGCCTGGAAAAAAAGTCCAACTATTTACCTCTGAACAGATGGTGGGACTTGACTTCTGATGAGCTCCTGTCCCTTATGGTAGTACCTGAGCAGCTCCAAGTACTGAGCCTCAGCTCAGCTGCCTCCGGTGCCAGAGGAGGATGCTTAGTGCCCAAGATGGAGAGAAGAAGGAGAGAAAAGCCTTGAAACAGTTGTGATCTTTGGCTTCAAGCCAAGGAATTTTAGCTATCTCTGGAAAAGGGGAAATTTGAATAAATTATCCAAGTTATTGTAGAGATTACTACTCCCTCTGGGTCTTCTCTGAGGAAGGTGATGATGGGAGAGCACGGGAAAGGAAGCAGCTTAAGTCTGATAGAGCAGAGGCTTGTGCTCAACGTTGGGCCAACCTGACAAAATTGTCCCATGAGAAGTGTGTGTGGTGGAGGCACCCAGCAGTGTTTGTTTTTGTTGACTCTGCACCTGTGGTCCTTAAATATGGCAGGAGATAGTGCCAGGGTACGGAAGAAGGGAGCTGAAGTCTTCTGGGGCTTTCTACCAGCTTTTTACCCTGTTGCCAATGAGGGTCTTTCTGGCAATAGGATCAGAGCGGCTCTGAAAAGTCAAAGGCGCAGAGCTCAAGGTCTAGCCCTAACCCTGGCACCTCTTGCAAGCTGCTCTCAACTGTTTGGGAAAAGGTCTACATCCCTATATATTGTTGTGCAAAACTTCTGCACAGAACCTGGAAAATCAGTTCCCTGACATGCGAGCTGCCCCCATCACCTTACTGAGGATTTAACTCAGATATTCAGTGCGGCTGGTATTTTAAATGACCCAAATGCCAACTCTTCTGTTGTTCGTGTGGGAAAAAGAACCATGCGGCTGACGAGTGGTCTCTCTGAATTTCCCCTCGGTTCCGGGAGGGGGAGGCATGCGAGAGGGGATGCCAGGTGCCTGCTCCCCATCCCCTGGAGAGGGGACCGGCCGGGGGAAGCTGTGGGGCTGGGGCACAGGCTGCCTTCGGCCAGACGTGTGCGCGGACGGCTGTGTGCAGCTTCTCATCTGGGTGACTCACAGGAGCGGGGCTCGCTGTGTGGGCATAGCTTCGGCCATGTATCATTGCTCCCCCCGCTCCGTCCCTGGGTGGGTTCTGCATGGAGAGCCCAGACGGAGGAATTTCTTTCTTTACGCAGTGAGTGTTAATCAACATTTTGGGAAATGCAATTACAGGTTCACAGGCTGTGGAAACCTCTGGGTTTCCCACACTTGGTCAGTATGGTCATCGTCCATGGCTCAGCTCTTTCATTAGCTGCCAGGGAGACTTAACCTCTCACAGTGCCTGCATGAGACTGGGAATGTTTTCTGAATGACTAAGGTGCCAGCCCTGGAGGCATGCGTGTACATTTTGCAACAGCCAGCGCTAGGATTTTCCTAAGAGAATTAGGAACGTGGTTTTTCTGGGAGCCAAACTCTATTAGATTTTTTTCAAAATCCCTGCCTTTTTGTTACTAGCTTTCCAGCTGAGCATGTTAGACTCCTGGCACCGCTGCCGTACTCTGCTGCATTACTCAGCTTTTGTGCTGCCAGACTGAAATGTCAATGCAAGTAACTGTCGGCCTCCCAGGAGGCGAAATGTAGAGCACCATTCCCTCCTCCCTAGGTAAACGGTTTCAGGATACAGCTCGGTCAGTTACGAGAAAGGATATAGGATACGTTGCCTGAGGTAGCGAGGGGCTGAACTTGCCAATACACAATGCCCTTCCCAATGCTGAGTTCCTGAGAACACCCTGAATGATGTGGAAAAATAAGGTTTTCCCATTATGTGCACTTTCCTGAGTCATTCTGCTAAATTATCTTCCCATTGCCATTTTTCCGCATTCCTACATGGCTATGCCCTGACTGCTATGTCCAGTGAAAGCCTTCATTATAAGAAGCCATAATTCATCTACCAGCTCTCAGAGGTCACCACTTACTGGACATTTATATCCTGACCTTAAGGCCTCACCTATACAGAAAGGCTGTAGTGCTCTAGCCTTATTGGTATAATTAAAGTAAAAATCTCTGCATTTCCCCCGCTCCTCCTTGGTCCAGATGCAATCACACAGCTATAAAGATGTTTATACAAATCTAGATTATTCTTACAGAGAAAGCACAGTGTGTTTTACCACAATAAGGCATTTTTATTTCAGTATAACTACATCCCCATGAAGCCTTATGCTGATCTAATTAGGGCTAATTTCGTACAGAAGTGGATGCCACAAGGAGCATGCTGAAACCCTGATATGTGGGGGCAAATGAATACACAGGGCTACTGTCTATGTCTTACACACATTCTGATGTGGCACTCCCACCTGTGACAGCACAGACCTAGCCCTGTGCGAGAAGGAGGTTGTATCACAGACTGAAATAATTGCATTCATACAGAAACTGTGTTTAGACAAGGCATACAGAAAAGCACAATTTATTTTCTATCATTCTCTACCCTTTAGAGGCTGAACTGCCCTGCTGTAAGGCAATCCTGACAACAGCCAGAAGTGTAAGGTCCATGAGATGACATGTAAGGTTTAGTCTAAGAAATGAAATACTGAAATTATTCACCATTTAAATGGTTCAAGAGAACAAGCTGCAATGAATTAATGCTTCATGGTCTGAAGTGCTTTTAATGTTTCAATTCATTTTGAAGAATTTGGGAGAAAATGGCCCCTGTGTCTGGAAAGAAACCTCACACTGACCTCACCCAAGAAATCTCTATGCCTTCTTCCTCTTTTAAAGGAGCAAATAAGGATGAATCTAAATGAAGGGGCCAGCAAAATTTCAAGCCAAGTCAGTTACAACATATCTGCAACCACAAGCCAATTAGGCCTGCCCTGGAGGTTTAATACAGTGTGCTAGACAATGCCAGTATCTGAAAGTCTGTGGCGCTTTCTAGTCCATGCAAAAAACCGATTAACTGAAAACAAGGTAAATAATAAACATGTTATGTATATATTTTTGAACATGTAATATTCGTGTCATTTCTCCAGGGCACCTCAGTTCCAGGATGAGATGATACTTTATTCAAACCCCTCTGACAGTAAAACACTTTTTAAAGGAACAAGGATGTTTGGCAGAGCTTCAGTACTCAGAAATTCCTTGGCCGTGTGCAGCCATAACCTGCCTTGCTGACTCAGATGCTGATCCTGAGGTCCGAACCAGCTGTCCCTACAAGTTTGAGCAGCCATAGGCCTGCTCTGCCAGCTTATGTATCAGCTGGGAAAGTCCCATACGGCCCATTACATATAGGCTGGCAAGGCCTAGCATCGTCAGGGTGTGCTTTGCTTTGTCTTCACTTTCTCAGTCGTGATGGATTCCTACATGGGGAAGATGGGCTGAGTAAATTTGGCTTTAGCCAAGCATTACAGCTGGCTGATAATGACTGGTTTAAGGAGCTTCAGTTCTGCTCTGGTGGTACACAGGGATTTCGGTGGAGACCGACAATCTGTCCAATAGTAGTAACTTTTAGAAAATTTTTAGGATTTCCAATAGCGGTATCAAAAACAGTAGGAGCAGGTAGCAATGCCGAGCATTGAAGGAAGGGGAGCAGATCTGGGAAGGCAATAGGGTCTGAGGGACTTCAAGGTGAGAAGGAGGGCTGTTACATACACGCTCATTTGTGTTACCTGCATAAGCATATAACCTGCTCTGATTCTACATTGCAGGATTTTACTTTTCACAGCTAACCTCTGGTTATACAAGTGATTTCTTACACGGTGCACTGAGCAACACCTAATCATTTTCCCTTACACAGGGAAGTTAATGATTGTTTAATGTGTCTGGAGTAATGATGTCCTGTGTTTGGTGTACAGGTCTCTAGGCTATCCAGGAAGTTTAACTGTGCAGTACTCAACAGCTGAGCTTTCCGTTTAATTGATTTTGGTGTTCTTTTTTTTTCCCCTCTCTTTTCATTTCCAAGAGTTCTTTGGAAAATAAACAGCATCTGATATTGCAGATTAAAGCAAAACCCCACATTCATTATTTCACATCAAACATTTTCTCATGGATGTATGAGGCAGGGAAATGTTCTTGGGCCTCTGATAAAGAGAAGAAAGGTCCCATGGCTTCCACTTTATGGAGAAGGATCTTGACCTATGGAATTATGGGTTTCTGCACAAAAAAAAAAAACACGCAGAGCAGCAGCAGCTCACTCCTTCCTCTGTGGTAGAAAAGGCCCAACAGCTCTCTGTTGTACTCTGTGAGGGGGAAAAAGGGAGAGAAACTGATGTTGAAGTAGTGTCAGTGGTGGCCCTGTGGTTTCCCATACAGACCTCATTAGCTGAAGCACAGAGCTGGTGGTGGTGTCAGTCTCTCCTTGGTGATGTCTCTCAGATACAAGATATACTGGGCTGATTTAGGGCACTTCTACTGGCTTACTTCAACTGCAATTTGGACATCATATTCTCTTTTGCTGTTATTTGTATTTCATCTTAACCAAGTGAAAACAGGTAACTGATCTCTGAGGAACCAGAAGGTGTGAGGTACCCAAAAGCTCTGGTAGTCCTGTTGAGGGATGAAAAAGTCTTAATCAAGCTTCTATTTTATATGTGGGTTTTTTTTGAATCTTGGAGCCTTGGAGCTACCTTGTCATTTCAGCTGGACTTGTTTCCATCCAGGGGCAGCTGTAGGCCCAGGAAAGGTAGGACTGCTTTGGGATGCTTTGACTTTTCTGCAAGCAAGTCCATTAGTCAAACATGTTATTGGCAGCATTTATTATTCTCATTTTGAAATTTCACATTGAGTTTCAAAGATAACATAATGTAGAAAAATGCTTTTAATGATCAGTCTACAAGGGAGGGTGAACTGCTGTTCAGGAGATCAGAGTGGATAATGCAAATGCTCTCAGTGCCTGGGGATGTAGACAAATTAGGGAGAGGCCAGAGGAGAGCTACAAGAACAATAAGAAATTTAAAAAACACAGTCTGTTAGAAAAGATTAAAGGAAGTAGGGGGCTTAGTCAAGGACAAAGGTTGGTGAAGGATATATAAAATCTTTGAATATTTAAAGACTGTTATAGGATGGCAATCAATTTTCTTCAAGTCCACCTATGGAAGTACGAAATCTACTAAATCTGCAGCAAATATAATATGCCTTGCTTATTAGCAAAATCTCTTGTTGTTGCTGTTGTTTATTCGTCTTTTTAAAAAGCATGTTAGTGAAATGATAGAGCAGATTATCTAGGAAAATTGTGGAATTCCTTTCCAAAATGTTTTCAAGACTCAGCTAGACAATCTTCCACCAGAGTTGCCTGGTTACACTTAATCTTGCCTCAGTAGAGTGGTTTGTACTAGATGAATTTAAGCTGCATAGATACTGATGAGAAAAAAGTGATCATCTCTCCGTCATGTTTTAATAACCTGCTCTGTGGAGTGTGACCCAGGAACTCAACGTAGCTGAATATAGGCCCTTGTCTATGGACAATTGGACAAAAAAACCCTGGTCTGATGGAGGTTTTAGGGAATTAGCAGTCTGCATTAACTCCTTTCTGTGACTCAGGCAGCCACAGAGACCCTTGCTGACTGAGTTACCAAGCAGGGCACAGCCTGCAGACAAGCCCAAGGACATCTCACGTGCTCTGTCCTCGGGTTTTTCCCTGTTCTAGGGAAACTACATAATTTTTTCCTCCTCACTGATATCCAGGTGAACCTCCTTCTCTCCAGACTTGCTGTCCTTTGTCAGGCTGTCTGGTTTGGATGCATCATCAAAGCAACACTCACATCCTCCTTGTTGAATCAGGGGAGCTGGAGAGAGTCTAGGAAAAGGATGACATGCATAAATACTGATTTAGTAAACACGAGGCAAGATGGAAAGACCTAGGTTGTTCAGTGGGGTGGAGAAATAACAAGTTCCCTATATAAAAGTTTTCCTTAGGGAGCATGTCATGGCAAGCCATTCTCTGTGTCCACTCGGAGAGCCAGGTGAGGAGCAATGCATCCTTTTCTCCACCCTGGCAGCTTCTTTGTGGATGCTGCCCCTTCTTTCCTCCCATCCCTTTCTCCAGGCCTCGCTGCAAAGGGAAGTCATTCTTGCTCTGAGCCTGCAAGAACCCTTGTTGTCCTGTGTGTATCTCCAGTGCTGGCTGTGCTTGGCCCAGCATGGGGGCTGAGGAAGCCCTCCCCCATGGCCACCAGAGCATGCTAACAAGGGCCTCTTGTGGGAGCTGCCAGAGGACATGATACAAGGGAAGCTCACTCCACTTTGTTGGCAATGAAACATCTTTTCTCTAAATAAAAATGTCCTTGAGAAAGAGAGTCTAATTTATAGTTAATAGCTGGAAGGTTTTGTGAGAACTTAGCAAGGGCAGAAAGCTCTGGAGTCTTATGGTCTGGGATATAATAGAGGAGGATGGTTTCCATGAATACTCGGGGGTATTATTTTGTGCTGCACATGGGTTTTTTTCTGAGCCTGGTCTCTTCCTACAATACACAGCATGTGCTGTACAGAAGCAAGACAAGACAAAGCTAACCACGTAGGTCATGACTCTGAGCATGTGGGAAGCCACTCTCCAAATATAAAAGTTAAGGTAAATATCTGGTGTTGATAAACACATTGTGCATACTTAAGACCACCACTGTTCCTTGGGTGCCCTTTGTTAGTGTAAATAAGCTTCATCTTGGTTTGTGGCAAACCTCAAATATTTGACTTCAGTCTCAGCACGGTTGAGCAGACAGTATACAGAGTTATTCATCTGTTCCTGTGCATGGTTTTTAACACTGTAACTTTTCATATTAAATCGTTCTTGACAATGAAACCCCAAGCTTTTCCAAAGAAAGCAATAAGAGAGGGTTAGAGGATCCTCCTCTTGCCCAGTCTAAAGTTGCTCTGCTAAACACCCAGGTGCTGACCATTCTCCCACTCTGAGGAAAACATTAATGCTTTCTCTCCATCCCATCAGTTTTATTAGTTTCAATGATAATGGGAGGATTTCAACCCTACGGACACCATGTGTGCGCCTTTGCCCAGGCTAAGGCAAGGAGAAAGTGCTGTGCACGGATGAAGGTGCCTGGGGCATCTTGCTGTGGGGGGGATGCATCTTGAGTTCACAGCTCTGCAAAACCCCAGCACAGCCTCCAGAAGCGAGTGTGTGTGTTTTGAGCACCATCCTCTGACTTTTGGGAGTACAAGGAAAAGTCAGAGTATGTGGGGAACTACACCTTTGGAAAGCTCTGACCGGAGTCAGATAGATCCCAGATTCCTTGGCTCTGAACGCTCTGGATTGTGCAAAGTGGGTGGCTACATTGCTGGAAAAGTACTAAATGGCTCAGCAGAGGGGGTTCTTTGCTCCTTTACTCGTAGCTATTAGCATGAAGAAAGCAGAAGTTGCAGCACAGTTTCACCCTGATCACTCTAGCTTTGGAGTGCTGTTTGGGCAACTCTGGCTCAATGTGCCTGTTTCACAGCAGTGTGACTGCCTAAGAGGAAGGTGGTACAGAGATGACTATGTTTGAATGGAAAAGTAGTCTAGAAAAATGTTTAGTGCGTGTGGCAGCCATATCTATTCTCCAAGGGACATGAATGGCTTCATTCCCAAAGAGGCTTTGGGGCTTAGCTGACATTGTACCTGTGTAAGCCCCAAATTTAGATCATCCAGCTTTCTTGTCTGTCATCTGAATCTGGAAGTAAATGAGGTTTGTTCACATGTTCCTGAGGTGCCAAAGGATCTTGCATACAGTTGAAGGATATGCATGCAGTCACTCAGGTTGCGATGGCTCCAGCAGGGTGGACTCATCACAACTAGGGCAGCTGTATGCACATCCTCATAAACAAAGCATGTGGTTCTCTGCCACCTTTCTCCTTCCTGTCAGTACTCACACAAAACCCACGTGGCACGTGGTAATTTACTTCCTATTCAAGAGCCCAGTGAGTAGTGCCTTGCATAGGCACTTGGGTCTCAGTCCTTCTCCTGCTTGGCTGGGATCAAGATTTGTCTCTTGGACAATGTGCCCACCTCAGCTGTAGAGTACTTTGGGGTGAAAGCCTCCTCTCTGGAAGATCTTCCATTTGGCAGCAAATGCTTAAATATGCACTGCGTTTCAGAAAAAGTGAGAGTGACCTCGTACCCTGGTGATTAGGATTTCCAGCAGAATGCCTCAAATTAGATCTTCGTTCCAGTGAGCGTGGTGACTCAGAGGACACTGTTTTAAAAGGGGCAGCAGTTGTCCCAGTAACACAAAACTACACCCTTCAGCTGGACAGGGAGTTGCAAGTTTTGTTGATCCTCTATCGCGTATTTAAGTTAATGTTTTTTGGCAACATGTTCATAACAAAGCTGAACTCCCTTATTCTCTGTGCAAAAATTCTGTTTGCTCCTTGTTCAAAACCACGTAGACATACCTTTCTGCCAGTCCAGTCTATGCTTCATTTTTAATTTCCCGTTTTTCTCATCCTTGGCCACTTTCAGCTATCTCACCCTGTTAGCAGTGACCCAGGCGGAATTTGCAAATCCCAGAGGTTTGACCTGTCTGTGGGCTGTGGGGTGGTTGGGCGTGGGCGGTGGGGGCTGTTCCTGTCAGTGCTTGGCCAGGGCGGGTTGTTTCCAAGCTCCAGTTTCTTCCCACCCACGCGGACGGGACACGCAGCGCCGGCTGGATTTCCCAGAACGAGCCTGGCCAGGAAAATGCAGAAGCCTTGGCTCTGGCTCTGGGTTTTGGCAAAGTCCTCTCCCAGGAGCAGGGCTGGTAATGGCAGTGCGGTGTGGCAGGGAGGCTGGCTGCAAACCCAAGCGAGCAGCTGGTACCAGGAAAGCATCTGTATTTTTTAAAAGAGAAAAAAAAGACAAACAAGCTCCTCTTTCAGCTGGCCAAAGTTAAAATGCCAGGTCTGGCTCCTTCTCAGCTCTTCAAGCCCTTTATTGGGAATTATGTCCTCAGCCATGCCGTGGACAGCTCCAGCTCCCCATTTCCCCATGGGAGGGATGAACAGCTGCAGCTCCTTGGGAAATGCTCTCCTCCCTTCCTTCCTGGCAGGTAGATGAAGTTCTTGAGCTTTCTGAGAAATCAGTTTCATTGACAGTGACAGCCAAATAGTTACCAAGGATGACAAATTTTAGCCATACTGAATGGTTAGTTGAGGAAACCATGAAGGTCACAAACTGCTCAGTATATGACCCTCTCACTGGTTATTCATGCTGAAGCATTGCTTCATTGAATGGAGCAGATGAGCCCTGTCTTGCTATGACAGTTAAACTTCATGGACCTGTGCTGACCTACAGCAGCTTGGAGACCAAGCCAGAGCACAAGGCAGCCCTTAATTTTAAGAAAATACATTTAGAGCACTGCAGGAGGCACAGAAACTGCAGGAGTTCCTGGATATGCTGTAACTGTGCTGGCCCTGCCCATCCTGAGGGGTGAAGTTTACTCCTCTGGGATACGCTGAACTACCTACCTACCTACCTACCTACCTACCTACCTACCTACCTACCAGCACAGGTCCTTGTCACGGGCATGACTTATCAGAAAAGGCAAAATCCTAAAACTGGCAAGGCAGAAAGAAACCTGCAGGTGGGCCTGAAATAGGTGTTTTGCCAGACTGGTGTTATTCATGGAGTGATGGGCAGACCCACATCTATGTCCTCAGGGAGGTCAGAAACCTAGACTTGTAGGAAAAAATGGGGTTAAAAAGCAGAGGAAGGCAACTAAATTGTTTCTAAATTTTAGAAAATTGTAGTTATTTTGAAGAAAATGTAAAAATTCTAGTAATAAAATCTGAGCCACTGTGAGTATGACCAAAAGTCAGTGTTGCCTGGCCCTCGGCAGTGACTAACGGTGGACTCTAAAGAAAACAACAAGCATTCAGTGTTACTGTCACCAAGTGTACATCCTTCCAGCTTTCAGCAATGTGTGACTCCTGAAATTTTGAGCCAGAAGTTGTATTTGTATTTTGGTTCGAAATACTATTTGATGAAGTTTTTCTTCTCCTAATTTTTCTGATTTGTGTTTCTGGTAACCATGACACTCTGTGGCAGTGACTTCTACATCTGAGTGGGGGGGAAGATTTAGGATGTCTCTTTTTTAAATTAACCTGATGCATGCAGAGGCAAACATGACCATAAATTGCAAAGATCACAAGTGAGTCCTTCAAATTAGTAATCCATTCCAAAAGGTGCCATTCAGTTTCTCTTGCTGTTCTCCTTTGAGACCTGGTATTAGCACATGGAGAACTTTGAGAACTGGAAGAGACTTCATAAACTAGCCCTGTATTCTTTCTTATTTTTTTTTCCATAAACAATTGTTGATTTAGTTAGCATTAACTTTTGAACTTTTAAAGAGATGTTGCTTTGAAATTCTGTTTGAAGAGTATTATTGCAATGCTGTAATTAACTTGGCCTTAAACTGGGAGTGAAGCAAACAAGCAAGCTTTCACAACATTTTAGCTCAGAAAAATTGACATCACAAACACGTTTTCCTTACCACATCTTCCTGTATCTTGTCTATTCTATCAGATATATATATTATGATAAGCCTTTTCTTTATCACCTAGATAAAGGTGATATAATATTATTTATGTTGCAAATAGTGTTACCTGTCTAATTAGCTGTGTAGGCATATATCATTATGTTTTACACAGTAAAAGGGGAAAATCAGAAGGCCCACAGAACACCTGACCTTTTTTATGGACTTATGATGCCAAAAGATAATTTATCAAGCGGAAAGAAGCTGCGTACTAGGTATGCCATTCTGACAGGCCGTTATCTGATAAATGCTTTGGCAGTGTGCAAGTACAGTGCTCAGGTTAAAACAGCTTTGGAGGTTTCATCGCCTTATAGAAAAAGGCTACACCAGAACTGACGTATGGCCATATGGACAGAGGTGGCAGGCATTCTGCTTCCAGCAGTGGCTGGCAGCATACACTGAGGCAAGAGATGTGAGAAATGGGACCTGTGCAGTACCACTGCTCATGACTACCCTCTTGGTCCAGCCATCATTATACTTTTCAGAGATGGAAACATCCTGCACATTTTATTTCAATAGTCACTGATGTATCTAGATGCTATTTCTCACCAAACTCATATTTAAAGTGTGAAGAACTGCATAGTTTAATTGCTCTGAGGCCATCTGCATTTCCACTTGTTTATAAACCTCTCTGGGTCACCTGCCCTGTTTGGCCAGGAGTTGCCATGGGCCTAACACATTGACCTGACATGTGCTCCAGTTGTGTGCACCTCGCATCAGGGCTGTGTCGGGGAGTTTGTGAGCCTCTGTAGCAGCCATTCATTGCTGGTTTGATGGCAGCAGTAGGACTGGCACACAGTACTCCCCTTGAGGAACTGGGCAAAGAGAGTTTAAAAATGCAACCACTAAGATGTATCGAATCTCTGTGGTTAGACCTCAGGTACCCTCCACTTCACCCACTACAGTGAGGCACCTCTGCGTCTGTCATCCTGCACATGTAACCACTTCACAGGGTGAGCCGGGCGAGGGAAACCACAGGCTGAATGAAGACAAACTGTCATTTCAGGATTCACACGGGAATATAACTTATCCTCTGTGTTATACAAACCAGTAATTATGTCTGTCGGTGGGTTGATATTTTACATAGATAAAGTGTACATTACCAGCTGACTCTCCAACTCTGGAGAGCAGGTCTTCAGTGTGAAACATATTTATAAACTAAGCTTTCTCTTAAGTTTGAATGATTACTGTGGCACCAACAGGATATGTTTATGATAAAGATGCCCATAATTAGGAGATCAGTTAAGTTGGTTCTTTAAATCCTCCCATGGCAGTCCTAGGGGTGGCATCACACTGCTGGTACTGGGTTGGTTATATGGATGTGCTTTTGGCACAGGGTGGTGCAAGCCAACATTTCAGTCTTGGGTTCAGCCTTTGAGGAGCAAGGTTTCCTGAATGACAAATTGAGGAATGAGAATTCTTCTATTCAGGCATGTGGTTCAGGTCTCCTCCAGACTCCAGGACTTAGATGGGATTTCACTTGCATGCATCTCCCTTGCAGTGTTTGGCAGGACAGGGAAGGGGGCAGAGGAGTAGGACCTACGGGTTCCCTGCTCTGCTAAGAGGGTGTGAATTGGAGTAAGACTTGAGCGTCACTGGACCCAGACTGCTGCACCTCTTCACCACAGACTGAGCATATATTTTTATTGTTTCCCATGTAGAAAAGAGACTGAGAGAAACAATGTGAGGACTCCTTCAAACTGTTCAACACCCCTGTGTTGCTTTAACAGCAGGGATATGTAGTACTGGGGACATTTCATGAAGGCTAGCAACATGCAGCAAGGAGATGATGGATCACTAAACATGCCAGTCAATGATCAAGATACCCCTTTCACAGAAGTGGTAATTCTTTTTATTAAGTGAATATGAAACAAACTCTGCTGCTTCTGCCAAGGGAGGAAAAAGGGCACAGCCTGGACATAATGCAAAGCTAAGTGCTGGTGAGCCAGCTTACTCCTGAGGAACTTGCCACCCTTTGCACCTGAGGCAGCAGCCAGACAGGTTCCCAGGGTCTTTGGGAGAGGAAATGCAGGCAGTGGGCCTGCTCTGCTGCCCACAGAGGTGTGCACGCCTCAGCAATGGCATGGTTGGCCGCAATAGGGTTTTAGCAATGCCTCTAGATATCATCCTAGGTGGAGTGCATCTCATCTGACCTCAGGTGTTGGGCAGCCTATGTCTGAGTTTGTTGTCTGGACTGTTTTTACAGTGAGTGGGGAGAAAGAGGCCCTGTAGCAAACAGTCCACATCATTCAAAGATCTATTGCGAGGAAGAGATGAGTTGTGTCCTAGAAGGGCCTGTTTCTCTCAGGGCTCTAACAGGACTCTGTGCAACCATTGTTGACACAGACACTAGCCCTGTAGACATTTCCATTGAACCACCCTTTGAGTTAATGACCCCTTGTGAACATATCTAAGAAAAAAATTCTGGTTTGTGAAGGGATGTGTTAGCTTTTAGATGTCTAAGGGCTCCTCCATTGAGGCTACCTCTGTGGAGAGTCATTGGCACTGGCAATTTTTAAAGCATTTTTTTTATGCTTTACCTTACATAATTATAAATGTTCTTAGACATGCATGTCAGTTCCCAGTTGTGTTTAACTGAAGCGTTTGTGTCAGATGGCACTGGAGTTTATCAACAGTATGGCATAACTTGGTGGACACTGCATCACTATGAAGTCTTTTAAGTCTTGCCAACTTGTTGAAATGTTTTAAAATTCATTCCACAAATTGTATTTCCTTTAAAAAATAAAGGGAATGAAGTTAAAGCAATCCCTTCCCTTAGGATTGTAATGCTAGTTTAAATTACAAAAGCAAAAGCACCAAGTTCAGTAACCTCCACAATCACATATCTTCAACAACATGAAATTGCTGCACTAGGTGCAGCATGAACTACCCTTGTTTTTCTTGCTAACAGATGGATTGTGTCATCTCAGAACTGCCCTGAGTTAATGATACATTGAGTTACATCACCTCTGGGAAACATTGCACTACTGGGCTTCCCAACCCTTTCCAGAAAACTAGGGGAAGCTCAGCAGCTATTCCACATCCTTATGGAAAACACACTGTCTCTTTTCCTGGATTTTACAGAAAGTAAGTGGACTCTGAGCAGCTCAGATGCTGAAGGAATTTACTTACAAAGCCAAATTGAAAAACAGTGATGTCATTCTTTTTATTACGTTAAAGCTACTGTTCCACTCACCCCCCCTTTTCTCAGCCCACATTATGTCATTACAGACTCCCTTATGCTGACAGCGAACAGACATCTTTCCTGAGGGTCACCTTTCTCTGAGGAGCCAGAAGTGTCTACCAGTCCTGCAGTGCCTTACCTGTGAATAGCAGCAGGTAAGAGAATCCCATGACTCAGAGGGAGTCACCTTCTGGGTTTTGTGCTCATACCTCTGAAAGGGAATGCCTTTCCTGAATATGCATCCACTGTAGAAGTCTGTTTGGACCCAGAACATAAGAAAATAGATAGTCCAATTCTATTGCTGTATTCAAGATCAGTAATAAGTGGAAGAAATTGAAGAATGTGACTTCTGAAAGGCCAGTGTGAACCACTCTGATTAGACTATGTTGGCACTGACTCTACCCCTCCTCCCAAAGCTGTCCTGCAAACATGCCTTTGCTTCATCTGCCACGAGTTATAACAAACCACATCAGCATCCTCTCTGTCTCACAGACACCTCATGACAGGCGTATGATTAATCTATATAAAGAGAAAACCAGAATCCCAGTTCTTACTTGTTTTGTTTGGTAAACTAGCACTGATAGATAGTTTTCCACATATGATAGAAATACCCCCTTCTTTGAGTGCATTGTTGTCCAAAATTCAAGCTGTTCTAGGCCTAGAAGAAAGTTAACTTTCACCAAAAGAAAACAAACAAACAAACAAACAAACAAAACAAACAAAAAAAACCCCAGAAAAAAAAAACAAAAAAAAACCCCAAACCAAAAAACCCCAAGCTGGAACCTATTGCATCAAAATACCCTACCTAAAACTGGGCAGTTAACCAAATTTTTACTTAGTCAGAATGAGCTGGCATATATCCAGGCAGGCTGGATGCCTGGGCTCGACACAAGCTGCCTCTGCTGAATTTCGGTACCCAGGATTTCCCACTGACAGAACTACTTCATGTTAAAGCTGTAGGACACAGGCACATGCATCTTTCTGCAGCAGAGCCGGAGCGTGGCTAGTTGCATACTGGTTCTGTATTTCCCCAGCTGAACCATCAACACATCTTTCTTTTCTGAAAAACTGTCAAAGTAGTAGCTTTGTATAAGATCTGGGGTCTTTTGCAGAACACTTCTCGTTCTTTGAAATGTCCTCATTGGATCTGGTGGCAGTTTTGTAAGGAGAACAGCAGAAAACTTTCTCTCTGTAATGTGCAACTCCCAACCCAACAGGAATGATCAACTTTTTATGTCACAGTGTATCATAAGCAAACTAATTACACCAAGTGCTTATCCGTTCATCTTGCAGTCATTCTTGCAGCACGTTGCAAAATGAGGCCCTGAGGGTGTGAGGCTCTAGCACATGAAGAGAAAACGTTCATCTGCCCAGTCTTTCAAGGGCTGCTTTCATTCTCACAGCATGTGTGGTTTCTGCGGGGCCTGCTGTCTTTGGGTTTTGTTCTGATATTACAGAGGAACATAATCTGTTCTCATGTTTTTCACTTGTTTACTGACCATACACAAGTGGCAGTGATGGGAAAGGGGAAATACATGGGAGCAGAAATGACAGATACAGTCACAACGTGGAATGCATTTGAGACCAAAAGGAAACGTCCATGGGTGCCCTAGAGGAGACTGCTCTTCTACTGATGGCACTCCTCACAGGGAAAGTGCTTCTTGCTTGTTTTCTCTTCAATCTTTCTCTCTACAGATTTTCTTCAAGTAGTGACTTTCCTTTTTCTGAATGAGATCCCGTAACCAGACCCCTCTCAGTCAAGGAAAAGAGCTGTCAGTTATCTTCCTGACCTTATTAAAGCTAGGCTAATAAACTATTAATATTCTCTACTCTAATTAATTGCCTGGAATCTATGGGACAGGGTATTTACAGCATATCACTTATTTTACTGCTGAGTTAATGGTATAATGCAAAAACTAAAATAAAAAGGAGACAGAAGTATTGTACAGGTGACAGCACAAAACTGAAAGCAAGCTCTTGCCACATAGTGGAATGTCAGCATTTGCTGAGGGCCATCCAAGATCAGTTTCATCCCACAGTTTTCTGTTCTTCTTTAAAAAGTGATGCGGATTGCAACAGTTATATGCAGAGGAAACTATAAACTCCAGTCTATGACTAACATGATGAAATTTAGGATTAATGTGGTTTAGAAAATAAGTTTTTTAAAAACATTCTGATTCAATATAGTTTCATTCTCTCTTCCAGTCTTGACACAGTACAGTAATATGCTTGTTGTGAGACATTCAAGAACAAATAGGCAAATTACAAAGAAGGGAAAGAAGGCAATCAATGAAGGTGATCTATATCTCATTCACATTGTTGAATAAATAATAGCATAGGAGATCTAAAATTAGATTTGAGAAGAAATCTGAACTAGTCTGAACATGGACTGATGCACATCTCCAGTCTAACTAGTGTACTGGAAAGTCTCATTCTCAGCTGGGGCAGATTGACTGAAATCAGTGGTGCCCTCCCATGGCTTGCCTGGCTCCTCCTGGCTGGGCCAGAGATGCTTATGCAAATCACTTACTTCTGGAGAGACCGACCAGTTTTAGGTCACTTCTGTTTGCAAGAGCTGCTAAGCATGTTTCAGGAGTGAGCCTTGCCAGACCATTATGGAACCACGAGGAGGGAAGCCAGCTCCTCAGGTCTGCCATGCAAAGCCTTTCCTCCACGCACTGTATCCTGATACAGAACAAGATGGGGTTGATAGCTGACCACAGATATTCCCCGTTCCTAGTCCCAGGCAAAGGAGGAGCATAAGGAAGACACCAGTTAAGCCTGGATCTTGCAAATTCAAAACAAAGATCTGTGGTCTTCTGCAGGAAGAAATGAGAACCAGCCTGGCATGTCTCTCCGCAATTAAGAAGCAATGAATGCTAGTGTGAGCTATGTAAGCAGTGCTAGCTTGCGGTCTACCCCACTGAATTTGAAGATTAAATAGCATTAAGGCATGCCACCAAAAATGCAGCCTTGCTGATTGATCACATCTGCTTCAGCACCTGCTTAGGAAGAGCCAGGCATAGCTCCCTCGTTAGATGCAAACATAAAAGCCCAAACCACACAATGTGAACACTGTGCATTACCTCTCCAAAATCCTTTAATATCTAACCCATAAACAGCCATTTTACCTGCTGTTTGGTGAGCATTTTGTGTTCCTCATCTCTCTGAAGGGGAGTAGAGCCCTGGGTTCCAGCCCTACCCTTATCTCATTTATCAATCTGGCTCAAACCATGGAGCTTTACTGTGCAGGGCATCTGAAAGATTTCCTTCCAGGCAGCTGTGACCAGTGACTGATGTGACTCAGAACAGCTTTCCAAAACCAGTATGTTGTTCATCCGCCCAAAGACACCCTCATGCAGAGGAAACAGTTTAAAACCACAGGACTTCATGCATCTCTGATCTTACCTAATCTTCGTATGTGCCTTGCAAATTCAGAAACCAGACATATCCCCCACTTCTGAATTGGGAGATGTGAGTTGCCCTCCTATTCCTCTTGCTTGTTGCTCAGTCTCTAAAGAAGCGGCTGACTCTCCTCTCCTTCCCTTGATCATCAGAGGTTGGAGGTTTTGGCACTTTGGTCTGCTTGTTGTCTTTAGCTTGAGAAAAATGAGTCTGTTAACCTGCCTGGGGTCTCACAGGCAAGGGCTGACCCATCCTTTCCTATTGTTCACTTGAGGACTCAGCACTTTCCCTGGATATATCTTATTACCAAGATATCTTTTCCTGCTTTTGCACTTCTTAAAAGCAACTTTGATGGATTTCATATAGTTAATGGGATTTTTGGAATCAATACTATGCAAATAATTGTGGTTTTTTTTTTTTTAATTATTATTTGGTTCCTGAGATAAAGAACACCAGGAAAATTACTTTTGGGGGCCAAATGTTGATATAACACCTAAAAATTGGTGCCTTAAACAGAAGGCGGCTTTTGAAGTGAGGTGCAGTAAACTGGACCTGATATCCCTTGTTCTGATTCATAGCAAGGAATGAAATTTGATTACACTTGCCATGTATCCATGAAGGGGTGACTGGTGCCTAAAACGCTTGTGAATGTTATCTTTGAAGTCTCCAGAATAGCAAAGTTCACATTTGCAACAATTTCTGCTTCATTTTCATTTGTTTGGCATGATTTGCTGAGTTTGACCACATCTTGCAAACGAATTCAGATCAAGTTAGAATGTGTTTTTATCTGAAAATGTCATCAGGTTTACATATAACATTGAAGCATGAAGATATACAAGCCCCGCATGTCCCATATTTCCCATGAAGAGAGCTTTTCAAAGGCACAGATGGTGGCTGGGCACCTAACTTGCATTTGTGCTTTTACAAATCCTCTTATTGACGGGCTAATCAATAATGACAAAACTTTCTGAGAAAGAGCAGCAAATAAAGCCATTAATCCCTCTTCAGTATAATTGCACAGAAGGTCAGATCACTTTATCTATGTCTGAGTGAAGAGAAAGAAAAAAAGAGCTCAGATGGGGAAGGGAGCCCTGGAAAGGATGGACGGAGGGATGGACATCCCATGCTCTACCTCTTCCCGAGTGTCGAGAGCTTCCCACCTTCTGGCAGCTTTAAAGGTTGCTGTTCCTTTTGCCAAACCAGTCATGTTCACAAGCATTGTTCATTTCTGAGTCTCCCATAATTTGGAAATGCCAATCCACTTTGGTCTCCTTTTCTTTTTGAGTGGGAAAACCCTCTCGCTGCTGGCCGTGGAGTCAGCAGCTGGACAGAGCTTGCCGGAGGGACGGCTCCCCGGCTCAGAGGAAACATCGTCATTGGAAACAACACGTTTTGGGCCAGCAGCCTAGAAGGAGGTTTGGGAGAGGTCAAGGAAAAAGACTGTGATTGAGAAGGGCTGAAAAAGAAAGGAAACAAAAAACAAAGGAGACTTCAATTTTTTTATCTGTTTGTGTACAAAACCTAAAGTTTAGGAGCCAGACTTAATTCCTTCATTGAAAAAGATGGAACTGATTCGTAAGACTGAAAATATAAAAGCCTTTAAAAAGGAGAAGCACCTCGAAACAATGTGTGTCTGATTAGATCGGGTGTCTAAATTGAAAAAGGAATTATACAAAGAATCAGCAGAGCAGTGTCACCGACACATAGTGAGAGAGAGTAAATTTTCTAACCAGGTATCTCCTTTCTCTGGCCAAAGGACTTTGGATTGATTATAATGGATTACTAAAATGTGCGGCAAGTTCATTACTGTCAAAGGGAGTGGATAACTCTGAAACAATGCAGATATTTTATTTATGAGTGAATAAAAGAATTTTATAGCTGCCTATCACTCATCTCCAGTGCTGGAATGGAGCAAAATCAATTCAAAGTTAAAGCAAAGAGAAAGATTTGAGTGAGAGTGAAGGATTTTCATAACCTTGTTTTGCTTTGTTTGCTATTAGTTTTGTCCCTTGGTTTGTTTCTGCTGACTTAGATTTCTGTTTTTATTTGCGATTTAAAGGCAAGCTGAAGTGTGACAAACAGACAGGCTTTAATAAAGAGATGTGTGGTGTCTCTGATGTATTCGAGAGAACCTTTGCTGCTTGTGGTTTTGTATATGGTTATGGTAAATAACTATCATGCTGATTTTTGTGGTCTGGCCTTTGCTGCGTGTGCTTGACCACTGGAGACTCATTTAACCTAAATAACCCAAACCCGTGCCCAGCCTCAAACTAACACCACCACAAAAGCCGGAAAACCCCGACCATCCCCCAGCCACGGCAAAACAGGGCACCCCGGGACCAACCCCCGGCGAGGAGGTGCCCGGTCTCAGGGCTGCAGCAATCGCTTTCAGCGCACATCGGGGAGGGCGGCCATGACAAGGCCCGGCTGCAGAGAGCCTCGTTATGCCTCGGCTTTGTCACTGCGAGATCCCCCTTTCCCCATGGCTGGTTCCTGCCGACTCTCTTAATAAATGAGCCCAAATGGGAGACAGGATGACAGGGCTGAGGCCCCGAGCACAGCTCGCCGTACCTCACAGGGGGATAGCCTTGACAGGGAGCACTCAACCCGAACTGACGCGGCGGGTGAGACTGTGTCCCTGTCTCGGTACGCGCCTCAGCAGCCTCTGGACCTGGGGGGGCCTTCGCTGAGCCTGATTGCACTCTTCTTGGAGAAATTAGTGCTGAGCTTGCTGCCCTGGAAAAACCAAATTAACAGGAGGCAAAACAGATGGTGACTTCTTCTCAGAATATGCCCTTTAAGGTACAAAATATTTGTGCATTCTGATGATCGCTGCCAGAAAAAGACCCTACCTGATGTTTTTCCCTTGTTGGCTTGTAAGAATGCTCCATGATATACATACCTACATATGTAAATACACACACACACATATATATATAAAAGCATATGTCTGTCTCTGTATATATGTGTGAACATACACACATACATGCAGACATGCACTGGTATGTCAGCCCAGAACAATAACTGGGGCAATGCGTTTTTCCGTGCGGAAGGTGAAAACCCCAGCTGGAAGTGTAATAAAACACAAATGACATGCACAGGGTGGGGATAAATTTCTCTGAAATTTCACTGAACTTTCTAGGGGGATGTCAGTCAGAGACATATGCAAGCAGTGAACCACAAAGTCAGAAACCCAACATTAGCAGGAAAAGGAACTCTCTGGGCAGAGTTCCTTCAAAGCGTGACATTTATGATTCATCTGACTATAAATTGTGTCCATCTGAAGACAAGATTTTTTTTTTTTTCCTGTGGAAATTTCTCACATAACATAAGCTTTTTTGGCTTTCAGCAAACAAAGAGTAAGTTTTTGACTTACACTTTTTTTGGAGACTGGTCTCCTGACCAACACAGACTTTTTCCAGGAGGGCAGCTGACTTCTAAAATAAATTCAATGCAGTTAAATTGTTTGCTGAAAACTGGTGACAAAGAATTTTTCCGAATTACATTTAATGCAAAGGAGTGCTAATAAGGCTGTAGAAAAAACAAGTAATGAAAAATACCATCTTCTGACACTGCTTTCCTCTTTTGTTTTCATTCTTCCTCTTACCTAAATGTCATCAGGAAAGCTAGAGCATCTTTCTAGGGGGTTTGATTGATAATGAGAGAAGATGTGCGGAGAACAATGGTTAACACTGTGCTGACTGTAGAGTGATAAATCAAGGTATGAAGTCATGGCAAGTGTAATCTCCTCCACTGGTCCTGCAACCTTATGTGTATCTCAAGCTTGATTCAAGTATCTATTTTTTCTTCTGTGGTAGTGTTTTTCCTCTCTTCCTCTTTCCTACTGTCTTTTCCTTTCCTCAGGTCAGGGGAAAGAGATGGAGATAGGGCTCCCCAGACAGGGAGTGGCAGGTAAGAGAAATAGTCAGTGGAAAGTGCTCTAGGCCAATTGCTCAAAGTAAAAGAGGCTGACTGCCTGTTGAGAGGAGCAAGGAGCAAACACCTAGTAAGACCTCAAAAAGGACGGAAAGAAGATTTCGTAAGGGATGGCTGTGCAATTGTTGCTGCAATTCAGAAAGTCATCAAGTTGATGGCAGGACTCTCAAACCAAAAACCCACCTGCAAAGACACAGTGGGAAGGTGGAGATATGGATATAAACACTTTTAATTTCGTGCTTGGTCACTTTGTTTTCTCTATTTACGAACACATGTATCCTTGCTTATATCCTCCCTTTTTAGTAGTTTTGTAGTTTCATTCTTCTTTGAGGAGCTCTATATAAGGAGAAGATAGCCATCCCAGAGCTCTGACTGACTCAGATCCTGTCACACCAATTTTCTTCTCAGCTTGCAGAGAGAAAAAGCAGAATACAGTTTACTGTAACTCTTTTGGTATCCTCTGCAGAGTGCAGATCCACTCATGAGCCCAGCCATTCCCCTCCCATCTTCACCTGTTTCCTCATCCCACTCTTTGTGCACAGCCCCTTTCATTCTTTCTCTTCCAGCTGTTAAGTGAGACTGGGAATGCATATGAGCAATTGGCCCACAGAGAAACCTGTTGAACTGAGGCTAAAATTTCCCTTCACAGAGCCAGGGGAGGGTTGGGTGTTTGGTGGTTTTTTTTTTTTTTTTTTTTTTTTGTGCAGCTGGCAAAATTAGTCTGCTGGAAAATATACTTTCTTCCCCACCTCAGTTTTATAAAGCTGACCAAAAGGCCAAGCCAGGATATGAAAACTGAGAAATTCAGACTGTACTAAATATATTTTTTTGTTCTCAGTTCTTCTCCAGAGTTGAGCCAAATTGCAGAGCTGGTGGCAGCCGTACTGAAACAGAAGTGCAGACAATCAACAACATAGCGCAAACAAACCACATTCTTCCTCTGTCATTGCTGAGGGGCAGGCAGAGAGATGATAGTTGCAGAGTGATGATGATTTCTTCCTGTTGGGAAAGCAAGCTTGGTATTTGTTTTATGCCGTTTGTTTATTTTGCATTACATACATCTGTGCCTTTGAGGAGAAGTAGTTGCAAATAGCCCCAGACTTCACTGCGTGATTCTTGGGAAAAGGCATGAGGAACTGACTTCTCTGAAAGAGAGAGAGGGAGGAAAATCCTTTGCTGTCTGCCATAGCTTTGCTCCTGTTGTTACAAATCAAACAGCAGCAGAATCATCCTCCTCGGTGGTGCATGCCCATTGCAGCTGAGAGAGAGACACAGCAGCAGTGTCATGGAGTGATTTGCATTCTCCATCAGAGTCTGGGTCTAGTTGGAAGGGCCAGCTGGATGGTAAGAGGCTTTGGAAGAATCGAGAAAGATTTTTTTTCTAAATACTCAATCATCACCTGAAATATCAAGAAGGAGCCCTGACCCTTGTATCGCATGACAGCATTAGATGATTCATCCAGTTATATGTCCCATGTTCAGCAACTTGCTTCCTGACAGCTGTGGTGCACAAACTGCTCCAAATTCAGTGGGCCACAAGCTTCACAGAGCTGTATGGGAGAGCATTAAGAGCAAGCTGACAGTGTCATTGCTGGAGTTCATCAAAAGTGTGATGACAGAGCTTATTGTAGGAAAGTTTGGTAAACACAACTTGTTTTGAATAGATTTCTCTCTTGCCATGGCTGGAATCTCTGTTTTCATACAAAACAAGAAGCCTAGATGTATCAGATAAGAATTTAGGAAGAGCTTTTTCAAACCAAAGTATTTTACCTTTTGAGTAATAACACTTTAAAATATTTTCTTGATCCAGTTTTGTTATCTTGTATTGCATTAGAGTTTTGCTATTCAGCACTCCAAATCTCTAAAGCCTTGCAAAATATAAAGAAACAAACTAACCACGTCTGAGCACCTCTTTGTCCATTTAAATTAAGGTATTGTACAGAGTACTAAAGTGTGACGTGTTTCTGTGGCTGTCTTGGGTCCTTTCAAGAAATGACAAGCAGCGTTTCTAGATGAGCAAATTAAGATTCAAGTTCTGTAGAAAAGTTTTCCACTGCTGGTTCATAGTTTCCACTAATCTGATCTTCAGATGGAAGATGTCCTTCTCTGCATTTGCAAGATTATGAGGAAATTAGTGGCAGCTTTATTTCATCGTATATCTAGTAAATATTTCTAGGGGAGCAATGTCTCACCATTCCGTTTGCCTGCTACTTACAGCCTCAATCTAATGCAATAGTCAATACAACGATACTTTATATGACAACTTGCTTAAATTCACGCACATGCTGAAGTGCTCTCCTGGTCTGAGGTGAGCCCCTCTGGACCTCCTAAAGAGAAGAATTTGTCTGACTTGTACAGCTATGCTTTCATCTCATCAGTCATCTCATTTCTCCCATTTCACTTTCATTGCTATGTCTTGCCTTAGACCTCCGATGTAAAATACCCCCAGGCAGTGCTGGTGGGACAGGTCCCTGTTGTTTAGAAAACAGACTGCATTTTCCATGCAAAAGTCCAGCCAAGCTGTACCCACAGCCACCATCTTCTGAACTGGGAAAATCTCTGAGGCAAAGCTCTGTGGAGCTGACATGGATGACTGGTGGGCTGAGTTACTACCTTTCAGCAGCTTGCTCAATGCCCTCCCTCCCTAGTCTGGAGAACATGCTTTAAGTCCCCCATAAAAGATCAGTTGCAAAATCTTCTGACACACTAGTAAATAATGGAACAGCTGGAATGAATCAGAGCCTTAGCTTACACTTTATTCACAGGGACTCTGCAAAATCAAAGGGGCAAATTGATCTGACAACATCAAACTGCTCAGTGTACAACATCTTAAAATGAATTTCTTGTTAGCTCTTAGGAGCAGCATCTTGATTAGTATCTCTGTACTGAATGTTTTCCTGGGGCTGTGCCAATGGTGCCTCGTTGTCTGATTTTGAAGGACTGTAATTGAGTGATAATTGCAAGTTCCTATTTTGAACCAACACTATCTGCAAGTCCTGATAAACTTCATAACCATTTAGCTAGAAATCTGAGAACTCTAAACAATTTATTTACAAAGAAAGACACAGACGTCTTTTAACATACTACACCAATTGCCTGCCCTCCACCGCAAGGTACATCGGCATTTGGATGGCACCAGTTAACAGTATGCTGCAGTCTGAGTTATTTTTTTTTAATTTTAAAATATTTTTTCTCTCTTTGACATGGCCTACATTAGCCATTTGTACAAGCTTCTTCCTTCCTGTACAGACAGAGTAGTTTTGCGGTGTTTTTAGACTCATGAAGGCTAGTCAAGGTAATATCTGATTTTAGCCACTTGGGATTTCTTGTGCTGAGTTCAGTGAAGAGAAAAATAATTCAGAAGTGATAGATAAAGATGAGGGAGAATAAAGCACAATGTGGAAATGAAGAAAAGTGTTATTTAACTTATGGATGGGATGATACAGTCTCTTTTTCTGCTCATTTTCTTATTTGGCTGTTGATGTCTCATCTCTCTCTGGAAGTGACATACTCAGAATTACATACTGGCTTGCCCCTTCACCTCAAACCTTTGTGGTTGGAAGTTTTCAGTGATGGAGAGATGGGTAGTAAAAAGGGACTTGAATACCTACTGCTGTCCCAACTTACAATAGCAGTATACATACTGTGCATATCAGATATTGGATTCCTGCTGTACTTACTGGAGGTGTAACCCATAAAGCTTAGCCCTGGCATCAAGTTTTCAAAAGCAGGGTTTCAGTCAAGTCCTAGAATGGTAGAAAAATAGGGCTGGTGGGGACTAGGAGCAGTGCCTGCCTGGCAGACCTGTGTTTTTCCTGACAGATACTTCAGCCTGTTCTTAAAAGCTTCCAGAGATGATGGGTCCACCCTGCTTATCCACCCTTGGATAAGCCCTCTTACTGATGCATGACCCTTAGCGTTCGGGAAAGCCTGTCTATACTGAACCTGACCCTCCTGTTCTGCAACTACTGCCCACCCCCCTCCAATTTCTGCTATCCCAGACAGAAGAGAATGGGTTTATTCCTTTGCAGCAGCCTTCTTTGTGCTCAACGGCAGCAATCCCTCCTTCTAGTCTTCTCTAGCTGAAACAACTCCAGAGTTTTTGCACTTCTCTCACAGTCAAAAGGGGCTGACTCTCCATCTCACACCACCCACTCTGCTGTAACTACTCAAAATCCAGGTGGGCATCTTTGTGGGGGTCAGGATGGACACCTGGGGGGTAATAACCCCCTCCAGCTGCCCCAGCAAAACCTGCTGGAGCCTGTTTGTCAGAGCTCAGGGCCAATGGCCGTGCTGGGGTCTGCTGTGAACTCGGCTCCCCTTGCTTTCGTCACGAGTGGTATGTCATGAGAGCACGGGAAACCCTCGCATTTCTTATTCCCTCCTTAGCACAGTCTCCAGGTTTCAATCAGAGATAATTTAACGGGGTTATCAGCGTTTAGCCATAAAGGAAGCAGCAGGCTGACCTGCCTTTACCAATGCCCAGCCTATCTGGGGTCAATAGTGCAAAAGACTCATTTTCACTTGTCTCTAACAATACAGAAATTGATTTGCAGGTCCAACGGGTTACATTTATCTATTTGCCCAGCAGCAGTATACCATGCATGCATTTAGGGAAAAGCACCTCTGAAGCTTTTAAATGGATTTCTGCTCTGGGTAATGTTCCTTCCATGAACTATAGCTATTAAAACATGATGGTTATTAGCCATGATTTTTTTGTGTACTTAGTTTAAACAACACGATTCATATGAATGCCAGAGTATACTTACCATATAGGCTGTTTTGCAGAATGCCAAACTTTAAAAAGTCTCTCCTTCAGAAGAAAATATAGCCCTTTGAAAAGCCACATTCTCAAACAATTAGAGCAGCGTAGCTGTATGCTCATCTAGTTTGCAGCCAAATCTGAATCAGAAAGCATATCTGTTTTATTTGATAGCATGATGGGTCTTTCCATGTTTCAGCTTTAGAAACTTTTATTACGACAGTTCAAAGGTAGATAGTTTTTCTTTTGGTTTTTTTTCTATAACTTGCTCTCTTACTGAGGAGAATTAACTTGCTATTCTCAGTCTGTGTTTCATGGAAGAGGAGGCATGACCAACGCTGCTGCAGATTCACTGATAGAGCACCTCATGGAGAGCTGTCATGTGTTTTTTAGATTTGATCGTGAATCTCTTGACTTTTATATTTGGCCATACATAGACTGAGAAAAACAAATGAAGTAATCAATTCAGACAGCTTTGGAAATTGAAGAGGCTTTTGCCACTGACATTTGAGACTTGCTTCAAGAAATTAGCACCCGTTTCAAAATAGGCAATACACTTTTCCTTACAAAATGTGAGACACTGATCTCCAATACTAATATAAAAATTAGCTGTTAGAAGAATCATCTTTGCAGCACTCCCCATCTTTTTTTATCTGTCTGAAATGACCACAATCTCCTAAGTTAATACTGAACTCACTCAAACCACACATTTAACTGTTGCCATCTTGCCTTCGATTCTCCTCCTTCACATCCATCATGCTGCTGCTTCTTCACAGGCACTTGAAAACTGTTGAACTCTCATTTGACTCTGGAGAAATGCTTCAGAAGTCACACATTTTATCATGATGTTTTCTATTAGATTTTCCTTCCTAAACAATGGGCAAGGTCTTGTTGGACTGAGCCAGGCATGCAGGTAACATAGTACCTTTTCTGACACCCAGCCCTTCTTTTACCACCAGATAAATATTTTTAATCTTAAATGGAGACATTTGTTCTTGATTTAGCCCATCAAGATTTCTTATAAGCTTTGGAAGTAGCACAGCAGATGAAATGGAAATTCAGACATCAGTATGAAAATATGGAAGGTCTGGACATGCTCTGCTCCAGCCTCCTGCTCCTCTGCAGAAAGCAGGGCCATACTTCTTCAGGTGCCTTTATCAGAAATTAATACATACTGGTCTGATTTAGCTGCTGGTTTTGGTCAAAAGTTCCGGTCTAGGATGACAGCTTTTCATTAAATAATAATAATATTTTCTTTCAGTAATGACAGGTTTTCAGGAAATACATTGTTTTCAGAAAAGGTTTTAATTAAAGATAAAATAGGAAAAAACTTGCTTACCTCTTTTTACATGTGAAATTGGACTGGTTATTTGTTTATTTATAAATTAATAGTTATGAATTCTTAGAATCATAGAATTCTAGAATGGCTTGGGTTGGAAAGGACCTTAAAGGTCATTTAGTTCCCAACCCCTGCCATGGGCAGGGACACCCTCCACCAGACCAGGTTGCCCAAAGCCCCATCAACCTGGCCTTGAACACTGCCAGGGAGGGGGCAGCCACAGCTTCTCTGGGCAGCCTGTTCCAGTGCCTCACCACCCTCACAGGGAAGAATTTCTTCCTTATATCTAATCTGAATCTACCCTCCTTCAGCTTAAAGCCATTACCCCCTGTCCTATCACTACACGTCCTTGTAAAAAGTCACGGTAAAAAGTCTTCTCTCTTAACAAGCTTAAATCAGGCCCTCCGTCATAGCTCCATCTGGCACAAAGATGACCTGCAATTGTCTGTGTTTTCAGGAAGTATAACGAATGGTAGCATGATGTTTTAAGAAAACCTCTCTAAAGATTACTGACCTTATTTTTCCTCTGAAACTACTCTATAGAGGAGCCAATAACAATTAGAATTACTATAAAAATTACTATGGATATTGACATAGTATTTGTTGCAGTACATCTAGTGCAATTGCCTCCTTTGGCCTCACCTATCACAGAGGCCGCCAAGTGTGGTGAGATACCTCAGGTCCCACGCCATCCTGTCGGGTCCTACCCCTGGGTTTTGCTGTGGGAGAAGGACTGTCTTTGCTGCCTTCTGTGCAGCCCAGGCTGCAGCATCCCTGCAGGTCTCCCTGACCTTTGACAGTGGAGGTAGATCAAATATTAGGGGACTTAAACTTTTAAATTGCCAAACTAATTCACGAGGAGTTAAGTAGCCACTGGCAATTTGGAGTCATATATCTTGGTGAAACAAGGCAAGAAGAATTAAATAAATACAAAATTGATTAAAAATATAATTGGACACATTTTGTAAAATGATACGTGTTCAGCTGTACCTTTATTCACTGACCACAGTGAGTTAGCTGGTAAACTTCAGCAACTAGTTAAAAACAGAAAGCCATGTGAGTTTGCCCTGGAAGTGTCAAGGAAAGTGAAGCCATCGGTGGAGCACTTGGAGGCAGAACTTGCTGCAGCTTCTCACAGAAGGCAGTTTTGCTTCAAGTCACTGTCTGGGTTTCACCTTGCTCAGCTAGAAAAGCTGGAAAAGGAGAAGTTCAATTTTCGTCTTCCAAGCTTCCAAACACATAAACACATAAAAATTGTGTGATAGGGCAAGACCTACTAGACATAAAAACATAGAAATTACTAGTTCAGTTCACTGACTGCTGATACTAAATCATTTCTTAATCAATGTCAGACACAAAACATCTAAGTTTAGCTTCTGTCCAGCTCATTTAACTGATAACAACTAAAAGATAAAAAGCTGTCATACACAGTCTATTTAGATCCTGATTTCTGTCCAAACAAAAAAGTGCCACAAATCCTAATCAAAGAAAACAATACATTATCCAGTGATAATGAAGTATATCATTAACTCTTTCATAACATTAAAACATTAAGACTCTAAATACTCTCATTTCAAGTTATATTCTTGCTTCCACTTGACCAAAAGAAGTATAAAATTTAATGTAAAGTACCTATTCATTAATGACTTCTAATAAAAATTACCTATCTTTAAGAAAGTAAAGAAGCATACAGATTCAAAATAAAATTGAATCTCCAAACATGGTGCTTGAACTACTCAAATTAAAACTCCCAAGCACAGGAAGGCATGATTGCCAGTTCAAAATAATCACAGGTCTTCCAAGTCTGCATTTTATACCTGGGGGTGAGTGTTCTTACAAGATAACTGCAGCTGACAGAAGCATCTCACCTGTCTCCCCTCTAGGGAAACACATCCCACACGAGTTTTGATCAAGAACGAGGAATAGCAACACCCCCACACACCCAGGTCAGCTCTGACATGCATCCCCACTAGCGCCCAAAAGCAAGGAAGAAGAGGAGGAAACTTAATATTAACAGCAATTATGCTAAACATGGGCTCCTATACCAAAACACTGGCGATGAACTCTACTTCCAGTTTTCATGCCTGAGGTTTGTCTGCCTAATTAGCCAAGATGGAAGTTTGTTTTTTTCATGCTTCCCCTTGGGGAAAGCTCGGCTTTAAGTCCAAATATTGTGGTCACTCTCACTACATTTTCCTCAGAGTTGTGCTGGTGTAGCTGTCTTAAAATAATTGTAGCTTTTCAAGGAAAACGACAGAAAACAAAACATATTTATTTTAATATGCAGAAACAGGAAAGCTTTCCTGGCTTCCTCCTTGGAAAGGCTCGAATGGGTGTGTGCATATTTATATATGCATATGTATGCAAATATTTAGAGAGAACCTGTGGCTAATAACAAGATAAAGAGTGGAAAATAGGATCTTAAACCAGGAAGCATCAGGCAAATTCCATAACAGGCCATGTTGTAAGCTATGTCTACGTTAATGAAATACGAGGACTAGCCAAGGCCAGCTTCTCCTGGGGGCCCCCCGCTCACCCAGGGATCAGCTGAGCCCTCACTCAGGGGAGCCCCTCCTGCCTGTGCCAGACTCCAGTGCCCTCGCTGCTCCCCGTGCTGCAGAGAGCTGAGTCCTTGGCACCGCTGCCATCCTTGGGGTGTTGGGGCTGCCCCTGCCTCCGTCTGGGATGTGCCTAGGTCTGCCTCGGGGGCAGGCAGTGGCTGCACCCACACCCCATGGCTGTCCCACCTGCAGCACCCCATGGATGCCCCACCTGCAGCACCCCATGGCTGTGTCCTGACCCTGCCCACCTTCCCCTGCCCGCACACACCACTTGCTGCAATGCGAGAGATGTCTCGTCCTAAAATAGCTGCTCTCCCCTGTGTTTAACTTGGCCCAGGTAGCTCAGAAACATGGCCTGTGTTTTTTAGTATAAATGGTTGCACATATAATGAGTGACATAACATTTGTCTTCAAAACTAGCAAGGAACTGATGCCATGGACTGAAGGCAATTTACAAAGTTTCAGAATTACAACACAAGCTGACTGTTTACTATCTTTACTTGAGTGAAAAATATCAGCTGTTGGGGTTTTTTTTTGGGTGGTGGTGTGTATTTTTCTTTCTTAGCCATTTAACCGTATTTTATCTGAAACAGGAAACAAGGGTTATAGTTAGGTCAGGCTCTAGGGTCTCCCAGGCTGCTGAGGAAAACAATAAACACACAGACAGCAAACCCTTGCAAAGTGAGAAGGAAACTGTTGCTTCCACAAAGACTAAACCAATTAATTTTCCATAAAAGAGCTAAGTGAATGAACAGGGACTTCAGACATGACAGCAAGTGTAGACCTTGAGCTAGTGTGCAGCCGTGCATGAGTGATGTTGTGAATGCTGGTGTGTGTATGGGGGATAAGGGGAGAATAAAGGTGGGAGGCAGACAGTTGTTGGCAAAGCCCAAGGTCCTCCCCAGCACCCTTTGAAATCAAGAAAGTGTTACTTGCTGCTTAAAAGTTGGGGTGAATCCAGCATCCTCAGGAGGGAGCATGCTGCCAAGTCTCTGTCAGTTTGGAATACAGGCATTTAATCAATTACATTTGTATTGCCAAGGTTGTAAAAAGAAAATAGCTGTACAGTTCTGTGCCCCTTATTTTGTCTATGTAAAACCAGTAGTGATGTTTGATTTCTGTGGTGAAAACAGTTTAAAGAAACACTACTTACACCAAACAGCCTGTAAGCTAGCATGATCCATCCTGAAGATGGTTTCCAAGGCTGGCCTTGGTCAATCAGATTGCAAGTAAGAAGTACAGGCAATGCCTCTATTTTTTCCCCCCAGAAAGTTAACTTGGCTGCTTTCCATGGGGAGCACACAGTCTTCTCCCCCTCCCCCTCAATGGACCTGCCCAACAGCCCAACCAAGGCTGCTCCAGCCCAACCCAAGATCCCAGTCCCTTGACCAGCTTCTGTCCCATGCTGGAGCAGCTATGTACTGAAGCCTCAGCACGGTGCAGGGGATCCCATGGGGTTGGAAAGTGGGGGACAGGCACTGCAGGGCATTTCCAGCACCCACTAACTGCATCGCATCTGCTTCATGCCATGCACTTATCTTATGGCATGGTCAAAAAGTGGTTGTCTTGCATGAGCTGTAAGGACATGACTACCAATACGTGTTTATAGCATCTTTCATAGAATAATTTTGGTTGGAAAATACCGTTAAGATCATTGAGTGCAACCATAAACCTAACACTGCCAAGTCCACCACTAAATCATGTCCCTAAGTGCCACATCTTTTAAATACCCCCAGGGATGGTGACTCAACTACTTCCCTGGGCAGCCTGTTCCAACACTTGACAACCCTTTCAGTGAAGAAATTTTTCCTAATAACCAATCTGAACCTCTTCTGGTGCAGGTTGAGGTCGTTTCCTCTTATCCTACCACTTGTTACCTGGAAAAGGAGAATGACACCCACCTTGTTGCAACCTCCTTTCAGGTAGTTGTAGAGAGCAATAACGTCTCCCCAGCCTCCTTTTCTCCACACTAAAGAACTCCAGTTCCCTCAGCTGCTCATCAAGCAACTTGAAATGTCAGGACTATGGAGCCCTCAAAGACAGGGCTGCAAGAGCAGGGAATAAACCAGTGATTTTTTTATTTTTGCCTTTATGTTTTTTCCTATAGCCTTATCACCTAAATTATTAGTTTCTCTATTGCTGGTCTTCAAGGTCTCCCCTAAATGCAGCTCCAAGGTCTGAAAAAAGCAAATATTTAGTAAGGTGTTTATAAACAATTCCATCACACTTTGTTGCCATGGTATAATCACAGATGCTCAGTAGAGTTAATACCATGTGCAGAGCATATGCTTAAAAGAACAAAGTACATTGGCGGGTACACTGAGGAACTTTAATAATATATTTTATTGAATTAGTTTGACTTAAACCCCACTAATTTCTTGCTAAGCATTTTTAACCAGAAGACGAATACTTCCTTAGCATCCTTCTTCTACACCCCAATGTGAAGGGGTTTGCACATCTTAGTGAACAAGATTCCAGTTTACTTCCCTAAAAAATCCAGTAAAATTTTACACTACCAGCTATGACACAATTTGTAGATTAACAAACTCAACAGGACATTACCCAAACCTTCCCAGATCCCGTCTTTCTTGAAATTTGTGCCAAAATTACCGCTTGACACATCAGCATTGCTTTTATTTTCCACTGATTTAGACTAAATCAAAGCATAAATTTGTAATTGCTTTGTAACAGAGTCCAGAACACCCCTGATGACTGCAATGCCTCCGTCCTGGCTCAGGACACATGAGACACAAAAGAAAATGGAGCTGAAGTAAAGAATGGCAAAATGGTGTTGCAACATCCCTGACTAAAGAGTACAAGGAGGGATCTTGTTGCATGTAAAAAGTGGAATTTCCTGGTGTGGAAAGGGCAGCCTGACAGCAGAGGTTCTTCTTTATGTCACATTGCACAAAGGAGAAGGTGGGTTTCACTTTCTCACTGTGATGCACATGTTGTAGGGAGCATCTGGCTGCACTTTTGTGGCAGATGAACCCGCCCCAACAAAGCCTGTGGGAAAACCTTCCCGCCACAGTTTGAATTATGCCCGCAGGGCATTGGCAGTTTCATTTGATGGGAGACAAAGCTGAGGTCTTTGGCCAGCAGGGACCTACGTGACCATATACGACCACAGGTCAGATTTGAATTGGGTATAAATGGAGTCCTGTGAGTGGGCCATCTTGAGTTGGTCTCCCTCAGGGCAGCAGGTCTGCGGTTGGAGGCTCTCTCCGTGGGCTGGGATGCCACCTGCGGTTCATCTTCTGTACAGATTGAGAGACCTCATCTTACATGGGTGAGTGATTTTGTGCACTTTGGGTCATCAACCATAAACCTTAGGAGCTCTTAAGTCAGTGGTGTAGTACTAATTTCCTGACCGACATCCTGAACCTGTGAATTGTTAATGTCTGTTGGAGCCAGAGTGGTTTCAGTTAGAACAAAATTTAGTTTCTCCCCTTCCATCTTGTAAAATAAATACTTTTTTTTGTTTGATTGTTTGTTAAATGGACTGGCCTAGTTTGTGTGGTTCCGTGACAATGTTACACATGACTTTCCACTTGCTTGTTGCATGTGTTGAATACCTAGACAGTAATTTTAAAGGATTCCTTCTAAGAACATTTTTTCAGAGTTGCCATGAATGTTCCATTTGGAAAGAGTAGGAATTATTACCATGTTCCTAGGGAACCCGTATGCTTCTGTGTGGGGGCCAGGTCTTTGCCTTACGTGCCAGGCTTGTAAGGTTGAAAACAGAGAGGGAGGGATAGTCTGCCCATGCACGGGTGTCTGGTGCTGTTTCAGATGCTCCAGGGTATCCTCCTGAATCCAAGCTGCTGCTCCAAGGGGTGCAGGACTTCTCTATCTCACATCTAACATACTGGCGTGGATGGCTTGAATGCTCCAGGGCACCTAAAATAGCCAGCAGCAGACTAGGTGGACAGACCACTACGCACTAGGTGCATAGGCTGCACTAGGTGGTCCTAGGCTTAAGCAACAGACTCCTGACACAAATAAAAATTTTAACACCTGGTAAAATAAAATGACCTGACCACAGGCCTGATTAGGCTCTTACAGAGTCATTATTTCCTAGGGTGGTTTTTTTGGGGGGGGCAGTAGGGCAAGGGTTCAGCTCATAATGCTGATGGGTCAGCCTTACACCCCATGCCTTCAGAGAAGTCATGCTGCAAAAGCACTAAGGTGAGTGGGTGGGACTGGCTTCTTGGTGATGCAAAACTGAGAAAATGCCTACACTGGCAGTGTTTGCAGCCCAGGTAGCTGTGAACATATGTGCTAAGTTTAATCAAGCGGAGCCTGCTAGGAGCCCTGGGAGGATAAGGCAGCTGCTGGCCCCATTGCGAAGCCTGTACTGCCACATCCGCAGCAGCGTGTGCCCTGAGCTGGCCAAGCTCTAGCTCTGAAAAGGGCTGATGGGGCACCTACCTGTCCTGGCATTGCACCCATGACTGTGATTTAAGGATGCAAAAATGTCTGGAAGGAGGTGTAGGCATAATTTATGATTTGCATTGCCTGAGCTGTGGAAAGGGTTTTCAGGTAACTGACCCATACAGACACATTACGAAATGCAAGATAGGATATGAAGTGATATAATCTTAAAAAACATAGGATGTTTTTAAGTATAGCTTAGTTCAACAGAGACCACTTAATGTCATATGCCCTCAGTTACCTTCCTTCTAATCCTCTGTTGGCATTTCTGTGCTCTCTGTGTGTCTGGCAGCAAATCCCTAAGGGCAGGGGCCTTTTCTCACTCAGTGTTCACTGCAGACAGAGGCATTGGTCCTGAATGAGTCATGAGGTGCTAATATGATTCTGAGTAGGTGTAAGGATGGGTGATCTCTAGTTCTGAGCTGGTGTAATTGCAAGATCTGTGACACCTCACCCATTTAAGAGAGTTGAATGTGCCTCATTACCCTTGAAGAGCTCTGTAATGAGGATTAGCCTAACTCCACATGAGTTAGCCTGGAGAAGTTAAAGTCATAAAATTTCCTCCATAACTGAGAAGCCACAACTTTTGTTTACAAATTCTGAACAAAGCTGAAAGTGTTTGCTGTTTGTCTTTAAGTAGGAGAAAAGTAACATTACATATGCTGAGAGAGAGGGCAGAAGAAAAGGACAGGCTCTCTCTGTCATCATTTGTAAATGCCACTTTTAAAGCTCTGTATAGGACTTTAATCCAGAGTTTGCGGGTGCCATCCTTTGTTCTCAGAATTCACAGGTGAACATCTTTCCTGACAATAGCCCTATCAGTGGGCATTGTGCAAGATCAGAAATCTTGTCTCCCTTGCCACCTACACCCAAAAGGGATAAAATACACCATTATATGCATCAGATGCAATTTTTTCACGACTGAAGTGCTGGAAGGAACAGAATTAGCAGGAGAGTTTCCAGCCCTGGAATGATTTGACTTTGTAATTCCTGAACACTGACATCCCTAGCTGACACTGGTAAAACCCATCTGACACCATCCAGGGACTTGGACTCATTTATTCAAACAGCTGACAACTGTCAACTGTCCTTACTGAATGGCGGCTGTTGCTTTAACTTCATTGCAACAAAGCAGAAAAAGCCCACCTCTTGCTCTTCACTCCAGAAAATGCTGTAATTTCCTGCTGTTTTCTTAACAAGCAGAGCTACCTAACAAGGAGCATTCCTGGGCATCCAGATAAAACTGCCTCCCAGGCTGGATCTGACAGGCAAATAGCCACCCCCATCCTAGGTGACACATAGCTCCGGGCAGGGCTTTGGCAGACCCTGGGGCAGAGGGGTGATAATTCACGTCACCTGCAGGTCTGACACCTGTCTTGCTGTTTAGAGGCTTCCATCTCTCGGAGAGCATGGTTGGGAATGTACCTCCTTGCCTCTCTTTGAACTTTGGATTGGATAAATGCATTGATAATTAGGCAAATGCATTTGTTCCAACACAGCAGAGAAATGCAATAATCATGTTTTCTATTTATATGCCACATTCTACTTCCTTCACTTGTCTGCACGCCCATGCAGTTCGTGATCTGGGAGCAATATATCTACTGATAACTACTAAATGTGTGTATCTTCCAGCTCAGGGGGGCTGAAGATACTTACTCCTGCAAGGTGGATGATATATGAGGCTTGTACAGAAGGGCAATCACCTTATGGAGAAATCAAGATTGTGGGAATGTGAGAAGATTACGTCACATTACATCCAAATTTGCAGCACCTATGAAACTTCAATGAATTTGTATTTCCTATGATATATCAATTATTCATCTGGACAAATTAACAATGAAACATTTAAAATTCTTTATTACCTCCTAACTCTTCGTGCAATGCTTCAAACCAGTTGACTTCATCAAACCTGCCTGCTTGATATAAAATTTGGATGTTCAGTTCATCAAAGCATACATTGAATACACTGTATATTCAATCACAAGCAAGGAGCTTACATTTCAAACACTGATATCTAATACTTTGCAGCAAACCGTCTATTATCACTGTCTGTGGAAAAATAAGCTTAATTCTATTTTACAAGCTCATATGTCATAGGATTTTTTAAGACTTAATTGGAGAAAGAATTGCCAACTACGTAATTTATTGATTGCTGCAGTATTGCAGTTACAGAGATCGGTGGGTGAGACACTACTGTAGCTGAATAAAAGCAGAGGTGTTATACGGTCCCGGATATCCATCCCACTTCATCGTGTTTCCTTTGATGGGTGTTACAGAGGAATGATCTTAGAGCATCGGGAGGGAGGTCGGCTGGCGCAGCACACGTGCGGCCAGACCCTTGCAGTTCCCCACACTGCCGGGGTGACTGCTGTGTTTTGCCTGCTGCTTCAAGGAGGGGAGTGAGGGAAAAGGACCCAGTCTGGAGCGCAGCAGAGCTGATCCTCCCCACAGAGCTACCAGCAGCCCAGCTGTTCAGCTCAGAAGCGGCTGGCAATAAGCCTGCAGGTGGCTGGTAGTTTGTGGGATGTGTTTCTGAGACATATTACAAGAGTGATGTTTAATGGCAGCTGTGAAAACCCATGGCCACAGCTCCCTGATAATCCGTTCTTGTCCTTTGCTTCAATGTGGGGAAAGGATGCTGAAAAAGTAAAAAAACTCTCCTTTTGGTTTTCTGCTTCATTTAACTGCAATTTGTATTTGTTAGGGCGGCATTTTCTCTTTCTGTCCCAATTCTCTCAAATCAGCTTCCTCAGGAAAAGAAACATTTTGATTACTCTTCTCAAAATGCTGTGCATTACTTGCACAAATGTTCAGTCTTGTGACTCAAAATTTTAATGAAATAACAACCAACCCAGTTCTTGTACTGGAACATCCACATGGGAAGGGTGTCAAGGAACAGCAGCTTTACACAACTATGCTGCTAATTAAGCTCCGGGCAAAGCAAAACCATCATTGGAAGAATAGAATACATTGTCCTTTCTCCATCGAGTCTATTGAGAAAAAACAGGCCAAGGCCAAGAGCATAATAGCATGCAACAGATGGCACCATCTGGGCAGGCGTCGTGGCGCAGCACTGACAGCCTGCCCTCCGGCCAGAGCAGTCCCACTCTTGGCTCCCTATTAAGCGCGTGGGAGGTGCATGGAAAGCAACGGCACAGGGCTCCGGGTACATGGGGATGGAGTTGGACCCTGCTGCCAGCCAGTCTAGCCTCTCCTATGGTGATGCGCAGCGCTGCAGTTTGTGCTGGTTAAGAAGTTGGCTTGTAGGCGGCAGCCTGCGTTTCCTCAGCTTTAAAACCCCATGTAAGTCTATACATCACAAAAAATGAGAAAGGCAGTCCTCTGTGATTCCCTCACGCTGGCTGCGAATACTCTTTTCAGCCCTGCTGAAACCATAGAGGTTAGGGATTTGGAAGAGCCTAAGCCCAAACCCTTGGGCCTTATTTGCTTTCCCTCTTTGCAATCCTCACCCAAGGCAGCAGCATGTACATCCCCTGGCTGTGCTGCCCCAGAGAGGCACCTGCCAGCGGGCACCTCCCAGCCTGCGGGATTAGTCGGATCTGCTGGGAAGAGCTTGAGTGAGCTGGAAGGGAAGGAAGAGGGTCTTTGGAGTTTATTGCACTCCCCCTTCCCAGTCTAAGGGTCTCCACTGGTTTTTTTCGTGCCACCACTCACCCACAAGCTTTCTGCAGGACAGCTGGAACAGGGAAGAGGACATTTCACACCAACAACTTCCCCCCAACTTTAAAGTTCTCGTCTAGTTTTCCCAGAAATTTTGCTCCGCTTGGAGCAAGGTCGACCTCACTATGCGCTACTCTGCACAGGGAACCAGCGTGTTGATGTTACTCTGCAACATCCATTCTGGTGTAATACTGGCCTTGTTCCTGGAGCACACAATTATTCTGCTATATGATTATCTTAGCATGTATATGGTTTTGATGCAGTTGATTCAAGAGGAGCATAAAACACATCAGAAAAAAATTGTCTGTGGGGGAGCAACTCACGCCGTTGTAATGGCAGCAGCAAAGCTCAAGTTTTAACTCCTGCCATATGAGCTCCCACAGGGCAGTGGCTCTGGGTTTACAGCATGTGCCTGATATGGAGGATGGTAAGGTTCATGTCTTCAGCTTGGACCTGCCTTCCAGCAGAGTCGGTTTGCTGTTAACCTGGGTGGGCATAAGCTGCATACCTAGAGCAGAGAGACTGGGTCATTTGAGTTGGTTTTCCCAGCTGAGGAAGCAACGCTCCTTCCTTCCTCCCCTCCCCAAATCCACGCTCAGCAAGGGTTGCTAGCTCAGACATAGCACAGGGCTCTAGCATGGCTTTGTTATTACGGGACTGTGTCCTGACAGCTCAGGGGATGGTCACAGCCCCCTAACGTCTATGTGGTTGCACCCACAGAGATACTCTTTTTCTAGTGCCTGCCCTGGGTGTGGGCACTCATACTGATTTTTATTTGAAAGCTTGTATTTGGTCTGGCTGAGATGGAGTTAATTCTCCCCACAGCAGCCCTCATAGTGCTGTGCTGCGTATTGGTAGCCAGCAAGGTGTTGATACCACACCAATGTTTTGGCTACTGCTGAGCAGTGGCACAGCACCAAGGCTGTCTCTCCAACATTTCCCACCACCACCACCAGCAGGCTGGGGGTGGGCAAGATCTTGAGAGGGGGCACAGACAGGACAGCTGATCCCAACTGGCCAAAGGGATATTCCATACCATATGACGTCTGCTCAGCAATAAAAGCTAAGAGAAAGGAGGAGGAAGGGGGGGCATTCCCTATTTATGATGTTTGTCGTCTTGAGCAACTGCTACGTATACTGAAGCCCTGCTTCCTAGGAAGTGGCTGGACATTCCCTGTTGATGGGAAGTAGAGAATAAATCTTTTGTTTTCCCTTTGCTTCTATGTGTGGACTTTTGCTTTATTAAACTGTCTTTATCTTGATCCACGAGTTTTTTCCATCTTGTTTTTCTCCTCTCCCTGCCCTGCTGAGGAGGGGAGTGATAGAGCAGCTTGGTGGGCGCCTGGTGTCCAGCCGAGGTCAATCCAGCACAAAGCTCTTGGGTGTTTTCCAATGTGCAGGGAGAATATTTTTAAAATTACCAAAATTTTTTGCAGGATATGAGATCTGTTTCCTGCCTAGCTCTACAAGCAGCTCCTTCAAGTTGTGAAGCAGAAAAAAGGAAGTCTGGGCACAGTAATAATTCTGCCTCTTATTATGGAGCAGTAATTATTGTGCTTGACTGTGTTAGTGGACTGCTATCTCTCTTGCTTTCTCTGCCATTCACCAAACAATATTGCTTCTGGCTAACTAAGAAGCCAACGCAGAACAAAACACCTGTATGCTGTGTGCAACACATGTAGTTGGAAGAGGTTCCCTGGAGACCCATCCGCACTACTTGCCAGTGTCTTTACTGAGGGTGAATTGGAAGGGGAATCCATTAGGAAGAACAGGGGGAAAAATCAATAATATAATTAGAAAACATTATATGAGGTAATGATGCCAATTAAAGAGCGATGCACCCATTTACAGCGAACTTGGGCTGACTAGCGCGGATGAAGGGGTGCGAACCTCCGTAGCACACGCATCCTGCTCCCCCCAGTGCGGGGCTGGCATCACTCCCAGCACTGCTTTGCTGCAGCACGCCTCGGTGCCGTGCCAGGAATCAATGGGTGCCCCAGAGAGAGACTGGCAGGGGCAAAACCTGTCCTCCTGGTCCCTCCTCCTGGTGTCGGTGGGCCAAGGCAGACCCCAAGGCTCGAGGCAGGCTGGGCTGGGGGGTTGCTGCACAGGTGTATAGGGTGAGGTTTCTGGTTGCCGGGGCTCCTCCATAAACGTAAGAGAAACACCACTTGTAAACACCCCAGAAACAAACAGAAAACAGCAGAGAAGCTGGAGAAATGCAGGTTCTGACATCAGGGAGAAAGCAAAGAGAGGTTTAGGGGCCAAGCTCCTGTCTGGGGAAGGGTCTTGAACAGTGCTTTAGGGAAGTGAATAGTGCTGTCTGATCCATTTGGCGTTCAGAGAATGGAGACAGTTTGCCTGCTCTCTTTGCATTAGCAGAACTGCACAGAAGAATTGCCGTTTCTTCTATGTAAAGCAGTTCACATGTTCCCAAATACTGGTGAAGATTTTGGGTTCAAAGGAGAAGCAGCATGCTAGGGAGAATGCTAGTTTCACCTAACAGCAATCACACAAGAACTTCCTTTTTCAGATTTCTTAGTATTCTTTAGAAAAGGATGAAATAAGTATAACTTAGAAATAATATTAAATCTGGGGAATGATTCTGAGTGGGCTGTGCTATGCTCTGAATAGCATAAATGCTTATGTGTTACTTGTGGGTTAAAAAAGCACTAGATAACACAGTAAAATGTGTGAAACATCTGACAGTACAAAACAAAAGACAGGAAGTGATCTTCTATTTTATCTTCTTTTATTTTAAAGAGAAAGTCCCTTCCTGAGCTCTCAACAAACTCCTTAGCTTTCTCTGGCTAGGGTCAGGTGTGATTACACAACATTAGAATTGGACAAAATTTGCTAACGATAATTTGTTATCAGAGTAGGAGCTTTTTCAGCTGCAGAATATTTTGAGGACTTGTCATTTTCTTCATACTGCTTTTCATTGAGCTTTTCTTTTAAGCCCTTTCCTTCTTTCCTCCAATGGGAGTAGAAGAACTGATCAAATGATGGGAATATGGTCTGTGACTCCATGGCAGCTCTTCCCTTTTCATATGCTGTGCAAGGAAAACTACTGCATTTTTGTACGAATGCTTCACATATTTGCACCCGTCTCTACAAATATGGTTATGGAGGCTAAGTTGGTCGATTAATGCATATTTGCAGTCTGAAAATCTTCATCTTGGCCTGTATAAAAGTTTAGCTTTTCTCTGTTCTCTTTGTAAAATGTGAAATATTCAAGAGTTTGAAGTGATGAGAGGGAGAATACCCTATATGTTATACTGCTCTATCTATTCTTGCCTTCAGTTATGACTTTTTGTGGCTATGCTGATCATAATTGAAGTTAAAAGCAATTTCCACCATTTCAATCCCAAGTCCCAGTTTTTCTTCCCATATGCCTATAATTTGTCTTTTTTTAACTTAAGTCTCCCCCTTGGTATTCAGCTTAAATACATGGGTAAACACTTAGAGGACTGGGCTGTAACAGTACAGACATTTGGTTCAAAGAAACAGTTATCTTGCACCTGTTGTTCAAGAAAACAGGTACTGGAAAGTGGTACTTCTCCCTTCTTCTAGGACTCAGATGATGCTTCTTCTCTCTTCTGTGTTCCTCACAGTCCATCAGCTGCACGAGGGTAACCAGCACTTTATGCATCGTTCCTCTGAGGCTATTGCTACTCTCCCCTTCTTTTCCTCTCTCAATCTCAGCTGATGCTCAAGGGGGAGGAAAGCACTTAAGTTTCTCTTTTGGGGCTTAGTCTACATTCCTCTCAAGTATCCAGGATGCTAAAGGGGACCTGTGGGGGCTTACCATAAATAAAGTATGGTTTTAGTGTTCATTAGACATTCCCCTGTCCCCTCCTCTCTCTCTTCATCTCTTTGACTTGTACTTTCATCAACAAGCAAGATGAGTTTTCAGGCAGTGCAGTGAATGAGGATGTGGCAATGTTGTTCGGAGCATGTCCTTTCTGCACAGGAAAAACACATTACCTCCTTCTGTGTCCAAGCATGTGTCCTCCGTACGAGCTGGGTGAGTGAGCGGAACAAACTGAAGATATGTGGGGCAGAGAGACACCCTCATCCCACAGGGAAGCAGCAGAGCCTCGTGCAGTGGCCCGACCCTTCTCGCAGCCTCCAGACGATGTATGCATTAGCCCTGCTTCTCATCTAATTTTACTGTAATTACTAGGGTTGTTCCAACTCAGTTGAGTGCTACAGGCAGGAGGTAAAATGAAGGCATGTTTAAAATAATTGCGAGGTGTGGCCGGTCTTGTGGTGCTCAGGCAGCTGAGGGAGCACCACGTCATGTTCACGGGAGCCAGGAATCAATCTTGCATCGCTTCTCTGCACGGAGGCTACCAGGCACAAAGGTGCTAACAAAGTTCTACAGGGTGTGAAAGGCAAAGCTGCTGCCACCATCAAGTTTAGGAAAAATGACAGGAAAGAAATATCAAATAAGAACAGAAGTCGGTGTTTTTCTATAGACATGTCTTTTGATTTTGAGAACTTCTTAGCTAACCACAAATATCCTTTCTGAATAAAGCTCCTAGTTATCACACACACACACATATATACATGACTGTTAGCATGTCTTTAATCATGCTGCAAAAACAAGGCAAATCCCACTTTCCTACTGGCTGCGTGTTCAGTGAACCACAGCCCTGTATGTGTTTTCAGTTATACTGACTGGAGCTGAATAGGCTTCTGTAGAGTATTGATTTAAAATTGCTCTTCTTTCCCTGGAAATATTAAAAACTGCCAGGAAATGTATTACCTGGTAGTCACCTGTTTTGACAGGGCAGTGGTTCAGCCATATGGTTTCTTTCAAATTTTGGGACACTGAAGTATGGTTAATAAAGTTGTTAGATGGATGCTTAAGGATTTGCTATTATAGTCCAGCATCTCATTCTTTCCTCTTTCCAACTCTAATAATCTTGTTGGAGGATCTAGGAGGAGAAACTCCAGGTATAACACAAGGAAAAAAAAAATGAGAATCAGAACAGTCTGTTAAATTTGATGCCATTTTGTATTAAAATTCATACCCTCTAGTTGATCAAGTTATGTTCTTTGGCCAATGTTTCTCCTTTCAGGTCTCCTTTTCAGCTGCACCTCAGCTGAAAGATACCCTGATTTTATTAGATTTATGCTGGCCAGCTATAACGAAAACTCGGCTTCACTGAACTTCCTCAGCGGAGCCAGTGTGTCAGAGTTTATTTGGAAAAGAGTAGTATTGTCTATCATTCTGCATTAACATACTGCCCTTCCAAATAAGATTGCTCTGACAAGCAAGCACAGTTGTCCTTGGATGCCGATGAGCATCAAGAGCATCTGCGCTCCCTTTCTGAGATTCATTTCAAAAGTCTGACTGATAATTCGGGTTTTATTCGCAGGTCTCTATGGCTGCTCTTTGCCACTCTGGCAATGGGAAGCAGGCACACGCCAGGTTACAGTAACTGGGAAAACCAAGCATAAAGCTGTTTTTAAGTCTAGAGAAATGCGTAATATGTCACTGAATATGGCTGTTTGAGTCACAGACATTCTTACAGGAGTAGATTTAATCTCATCATTACAGTCACTGCCTGCTAATAACAAGTACAGGTCTTAAAATATTATTTAAAAGTCATTCAAACTTAATAAAGTGCTTTAGTCATTAGAAATGTTTGGCTTAGAGTCAGCTTGTCACATTGAATCGCTGCAGTATGTCACATAATAATTTCCTATTTTATTTCACACCCAGTCCTCCTCACACTGATGATTTTATCAGAAAGCAGGAGAGGGTAAAATGAAGTGCTTGAAGACACAAGGAAAAAAATTCGTGTCTGATGTAATGGTGTTGAAATTGGTGACTTAACACCCAATGTAAAGTTGGATCAGTGGCACTACAAGACACTGAAGCTGTAGTACGCTTTGTAAGTAACTAGTATCACAAAGGGCCTCCATTTTTTGAAGACCCAGAGTATGGATTATAGAATATTATGTGTTCTTTTCGAAGTACTTCATAAATGCTAAATAATCCTTCTCTGCAACTCCTTTGTGAAACAGACATTATAATTTTCATCGCTGTTTAGCAGACAGCTTATCCATTTCAATTTCTTTACCTGCTCTCCCTCTCAAAGCTACACAGGGATTTAATGGCAAAGTTTGGACGGTAGCTCCTGCATACTTATGATCAGAATATTTCCATCAGAAATGCCCTACTTGCTTATGTTGTAGCACCATCTTCCCACCTAACTAAAACTAGAATATGCCTCTGAAGTGTCATTTAACCTTAAACTCTTCAAATCAGAAGGTATTTGAGTGATCTGTTAAAAGAACATTTCAGTCAATAAGACACACTTGATTTTTTTTTTCCTTAGCCGATATAGCAAACCTCAGAGTACTCATTTGTTGTAAGAGACAAGAGTTTAACTGCCCAGTACACTTCTCATTTATAATGCAGATAGTAATACTTAGTCCGGATTTTTTTTTTTTTTTTCCTGTATGACTTTCTGTAAGAAAATAGTGATTTGGAATAGAAAATAAAAACTTGCGGTAGAGGCGGAATTTCTTGGAAAGCACTAGGAAAGCAGATAAAGGCTGAAGGGCGAGGAGAGACCACTGCCTGCACCGCGCAGGCAGCCGGGCAGCGAGACGCTGCCTGATTCTGCCCAGGAAGTGAGTTGCCCTTACCTGAGAGAAGTGCCACTGGCTCTGACATGGATGAGTGGGTCAGTCTTTCTCCTTTTTTTCCCTCCCTCTCTCTTCTCTCTCTCTCTTTTGTTTTTTTTTTGGTCTCTAATGAGAACAAAATGTTACAAAGTCTTGTTTATCTTTCTGATTCAGAGCAGGAAAGCATTTTAAAATCTCAAAAAGTTTTGCAAGATGGGAAAACCATTTCCCAGACAGGTTTAGCAATGTCTTCCAGGACTTTCAAACAGCTGTGAAGCAAGATTGCCCCTCAGCCTAATCCATTTTGGCTATCTCCAGTTAAATGAGTCTTTTCAAAGTATTATATCATGACTTCATTAAATCCCACAAAACTGCTTCCCCAGGAAATAACTTTGAGCCAACTGGATTCTAACTACCTGCTGTATCTCATGACCCCTTAATAATAAAAAACATGGTTGAAATAAGTCTGTGCATTGTGTTGTTCACTTTCCCTTGCTCTGTAGCCTAACCTGTCACGGGGGCAATTGGAAAAAATCTGTTAAGGCTTCACTAATTTCTTTCCTCATTTCCTTTAGCAATCCTGGTAGCTGCCCAGGATACTTAGTCTTCCTTAAGAGCATTCAGTTTTTGGCACAAGACTTTTCATTTGTATCTGCTCATAATCTGTCTCCTCCTGTCATATCCGGAAATATGATCCCTTTGTTAAACAGCTAATTTGCTTCCCTTTGCAGAGGGAAGAAAGGGAGAGAGAGGCTGGAGGACTGCCTAACCTGCAAGGTCTTCCTTCCTTTTATTCCGCTATCAATTATTATTTCTTACTTTTATCTTTTTTCGATTGTGAAAAGCATTTCATCCTTTCTATACACATCTAAAATACACAGAAGATCAAACCACCCTTATGAATGTGCTCCTGGACCAGATCCTTGGCTGGGGAAAGCTGACACATCCCTGCCACAGGCAACAGAGCAACCTGGATTTACACCAGCTGGGGCTCTGATCTAGACATAACAGTTTGCCCCTACCTATTTGATTGTGATTAAATCTCCACTGTGCATGGTCTTCACTCTTTGTCTCCTCCTTGCATGGCTTTAAATGAGACAAAAGTCCAGTTACTCTCATTTGTGCACAACATAACTGAACTGAAAGTGCTCTAGAATTGAAATAAAGAGCTAAATTTGACTTGCTCTGTGTGCTGCATCACCCTAGAGCTCCTCGTTTCTGATGCGATGCTAGCTGGTGACACGGCTGCAGTCCAGCAAGAGACAAGGATTAACCAATGATGGTGGCGTGGAAGCAGCAACAGCGGTGGAGGGTGAAGGTGTCAGATTTCTGAACGAAGGTCTGAAATGTCGATGCTTTGCACGAATAGCTAAAATCACGTTGGCAAGAGACTTCTCTATACTTTCCAAATGGTTTTAATGGTGAGTGAAGACAAAATGCTCTTTCATTAAAAATGTGCGAAGAAGGCTGCCACGGTCACCATAGGAGAGTCTGCTACTGATGCTTACTTGTAACAGCAGAGCAATAATTAAGATTGTGACCTTCCTTGCTAATCACTGGTAGTGTCTATCAGCAGACAGCAGGGAAATGCCCTGCAATTCAGAGGTAAAAACAACAGAAAACCACACTCCTGGCAAACAAAAAGGCAATAAATTCCTCCCTCCTCCCTTGAGATGTCAAGTGCCTTTTTTTCCAGCGGGGTTTTTCAGTTCTTTGGTTAGGTTTTCTTTAAGACATGAAGGTACTCGTGATAAAGTGGCTATTGAGTCTGAGAACAAGAGAGGAATGAGGGCACAAGAGCATGCAGAAGTCAGCGCCTTCTCAGTCTGTCTGCAGTTTGATTCATGTTTGCATCATCACAGGAACGCCATATTTGTAGTGATATTACAAGATGTGGGTTTGCAGGTCAAGAACTCAAAGGTTGTTTACTTATTTTCTGGACGAGGAGTATCATTTTTATAAGTTTGGAAATATGTCCAACTCCAGTTGGACAGGAGCTAGAGGATGAAGGTAATGGAAATAAAGAAAGGAAAATGCCAAATGTTATCTGAATGCTTTGGATATTCTTATTTCTTTCTTTCATTTAAAAAAAAAAAAAAAAAGAAAAAAAAAGAAAAAAGAAACAGAAACTGACCTTGAACATGTAAGGCCTTGAACCTGAAAAAAGGGGCCATCCAGTAAAGTGCTTGGTCTGAAAGACAAAAATAACGTGGTTAGAGGAAATCCTTTCTAGAGTACCTGATATTGAAGATGAAGGATATGTTACATGATGCATTTTCTCCAGACCTACAGATGGACTACTGTGCAGCTGTATTCATCAGTCACGTTCCCACAGCAATGTCCTTGTTCAAGCACTGAAATCTCCCCAGTTTCCAATGGGAGTCCCCAGGCACATTAAAAGTGGGATTTCAGCGTCCATGTCACCCAGGTGCTTCTGAAAACCACAGCTACATGCTATTTTTGAACATAATTAGATTTCATTGAAATAACAGGCTAAAATTTAAGAACATGCCTAACTGTTTAGGATCAAAAATGGGAGACAGAAAACATTTCCAAAGAAAACAGAAATATTTTTTATTTAGTCTTATCCTCTTATCCTTCATTAAGAGTGGCTATTTCCATTTCCACTCTTGGATTGACACAGAGGGCTGTAGCAGGACTTCAGCCACTCTCATCTGACCCCAGTTCACAGCATCTGTGTTTTGCATGGGACACTTGTGGCACAGAGTACCTTGCTGGTGAGAAACCAGCTCAGGACACCAGTTGTGTGGCAGACTTTCCAGTGGGATGACTGTTTTCCTTTTTTGCATAAGTAATGTGGAAAAAAAGATGTCCCAGTGTCTTTATGAGACAAAAACAGGACAAAGAGAAAGAAACTATTTGCATTGTTAACAGAAGGTTTGGATAGTTTATCTTTGTGAAATGCAAATGAGTGGCAAGATGAAGCAGGGTCTATTATTCTTATCTGACAGAATGCAAAATTGCCAAGGAACATAAAGTCTGGTGTAGGATTAAAACTATCTATTGTTAAGAGATGAAAACCTATTATATTGCAAAACTTGTAGCATGCATTTCAGAATTAGCCTGAAAACTTCTGTAGAGTTCCATGCTTTTGGCTGTAATCTCAATTTAAAATCTTCTATAGGTAATACTCTCTGATTTCTAAATAGTACAAAACTTATATAATTCTATTCTTAGATATTAGCTAAAACAAAATTTCACCCCTAGTGCAGTCTAATAAGCATGCATATTCATTTCCTTGAGCACATTTCTAATATAGTCTACTGCTTGCAAATTCGTACAAGGGACAAATGTCATTTATGAAGGGAAAATGGGACTAAATACCTCACCCCCACTGAAATCCCTAGGATTCAGTTTCCACTGAACTCAATGGGGCAGTCATCGATAAAGGGTATGACAACCTTTTAAAAGTGATGTGAGATTTCCCTGATCATGGAAATGCTAAATTAACAACGCTGTTTCAAGCCAGGCCTGGGTCTGAGCTTGTTTCCATTGAAATCAGTGGTGATGCTCATACCAGTCTGTATGGTTCGGGGTCAGTCTTTCAGCAGCATTAAAAACCCTTTGTGTGTCTCCCACTTTACCTCCCAATAGTTCAATCCTTATTTCTGTCAGAGCCACTAATTGCCACAAAACAAACTCAAGCCTGGTGTTGCAGTCCTTCAAAACTGTGATCTGAAGAAAAAAAAAACCAAACAAACAGTTCTTTACGGGTTTGATATAGGTCTCTGAGGGAAACATGATGGCCCATGATATACAGGAATGGAGGCTTTTGGCTCTGTCCCTCGTGGTGGTACCCAGGTCTAAGGAGATTTAGGAATTGGATTTTTTTAGACTCTAAGTAGCCCAGCCTTATCACTTAGTGTAGCTCTGTCCATTGGCTCACGTGGGATCCTAGAAGAGCATGTTAGAATAGATGGCTAATTCTTCTGTGGTAAAAGCTAGAGAAGACGAGTCTCTCCCACTGCTGAGATGTAAACCTCACACCTCTCTTCATAGCATGGTCTGGCTACCTGAAACCATCAATTCTCCTTGAGCTTTTGCACCGCATCAGGGTAAATGTGCAGCTGTGGGAGCCTTGTGTATATAAAGAATGTATGTGTAAAGAAAATAATGGCATTTAAGATGGAGTACGTTGATATCGCACACATCAAAGGGCTAGGAGAGTAAGTATGACAACAAAAACAATTGTTATGTTTTTCCACTCTCTTCTAGTTTCTTGCCACGTGAGTGAATCACCATGGTTTCCTGCATAGTATGTTTTCATAAGTAGGTATATTAGCTAGGGGTGGTAGGTCAGGTGCAGAGCAGAAGCAACCCTGTTGGTGCCAACTTAATTGTGTTGCAAAAAACCTCAATTAATTTCTGAACAGAATAAAGCCCAGTGTACATGAAAATATTTGTGCCTCTGGATTTGTTGCATGGGTGGTTGAAGTCAATGTCAGGTCAAGATTTAGGTCAGTCCAGTGTTTACATGGAAATTTGGTTCCTACTATTCCTATTTCTAGATTGTTTTAGTTGCAATTCACCTAATGTTTTCAGACACATTTATGTGGAGCTAATGCAAAGCAACCATCCTGATTATATGCAACTAAACAGAGAGGATTTGTATTGCATAAAGTTGAATACTCCTAAATTTCTCTAAACGGTAGTATATGCCATGGTTGGGGAATACCAAAAAGAAACTTCAGTGCAAAGTAAATATCAAAAAATCAGATTCTTGATCCTAGTTATCACTTGTCAGTGGTTGTGCCATTATGAACACCCTTGAGATCAATATCAAATGGGTCCACCTTAAGTCCAAAAAGGGCAAAAAGAACAGAGCAGAGGCCAAAGAGTGATTTCATTATACAAATGAAATGGAAAAATTCAGTGAAATTCCATCCATCCCTGAGGACTGGCTGCACTTAGAGGTTAGAGGAATCGCCGAGAGTGATCTCACATTTATGGGCTCTGTAACTGTAATTCATTAGTAATTGCAATGTGATTATGACTCAGGTTAAAGCAACCAGAAGACAAAAATGCCAGCTGAAAACTTGTCCCCTTGTAAGGCCACAACAAAATCCCCTTGTTCCTCTTCAGGACTGGGATTTCACCCTTGGAGTTTGGTTGTTTTCCATAAGATGCATACAAAAAGAGAGATGTCCCCTCCAGAAGCCACATGCCCTTTAATGGTCCAGCAAGCCAGGGGAGCAGAATACATGATGCACAGCCTCCCCATCTGGCAGGGACGGCGACCGCGCTTTGGCCACTGCCTTGCAGTGAAGTTGCACCCTAAAGAGATTGGCAGGACTCTTCTGGCTTGACCTGGGACCAGTGCAGCCTGATCCTTCCCCACTCTGCCTTGGAGGAGGTGACTAGTGAGTTTGGGCTGGTGCTGAGCTCTGCTTGCAGGGAACCCATCCTCCTCCTCCCTCCACGGTGGCCTTATCTGCAGCAAGCAGGTTTAGAAAGGCAGAATGTCTCTGATCACCTTCTCCAGGCATGGTTAGCCCAAGGCTTAACCACAGGCAGCTGATGTGTTTTTATCGGTATTTTCTCAGGAGACTGACAGGATGTGCGGAGGTGCAGCTGTGTCAGCCACTGTGACAGTCCGGCAGGGTTTTGCCTGGGGTGTCCCTCTCATATGCAGAAGGCAAAGCCACCAGGAGTGGCCAGCTCATCCTGGCACAGGAGTCTTGTTACCCGGCTTTGGCCAGTGAGGAGGCAGCAGCCACTCTGAGAAATGCACCTTGGAGAAAAGGAAGATAGGGGTTTAGGTTTCTGGCAGCAATTATTCCCCATAATGCCAGCCACCTGGAATTAGGTAATTTAACCCTAATCTCATGTGTGCACGTGTTCTGTTTAGAGTGAGAAAAGACCTCTGCCTCTGCTAAAGAACAAGATCTTGCTAAAAATGAGGAACTTGACAAACAAAAAGGGGTGAGGAGCACAAGAGTGTGCTTGGATGAAAACTGGGAGGGGAATTCTGCATTCTGTGGAGGAAACTGCTCTGTGGAGAATGCTACTGCTCCTTTCCGTCTTGCCTCTGGCTGTATTTTATGTTACCTAAGCTTGCTAGGAGAAGCTGCTTCATCCTCTCTAGCCACAGTAATTCTAAAGTTTGTCATCTGCAGAGAGAAGTGATGACACTATTATCTGACAGTGAATGTGAACAGGCACTTTCTGATACTGGGATATTTTTGCTGACGTTCTCCTTGCTTTGGGCTACCAAAAGCCTGCCAGGGGTGTGCTCAAATTTTCATGCTTCCAGTCTTAATTTTCAAGAGAAAGCGACAGGCCAAAATGCTGAGTTTAGGAATCCCTCTGCCAGCTACGAGTCTTTGGGACACTGTGGTGACAAAGCCCATGGGAAGCCCACGAGGACTGGACTGAACGGTCTGAGGATAATCTACAGGAGATCAAGGGAGTCCCACAGGCTGCCTAATGCTGAGAAATGCTAGGCTGTTTCTTTATTTCTTTAATGTTTCCTACGATGGCTTTCCCACCATATCGATGTCATATTCATAATCCCATTAGTGTTTTCATGCTGAGGCTCCTACCAAACTCCCCATCAAACACACAACCTGACAGCAGGCAAGCACCCTCCGTCGAGGCACAAGGGCCAGAGATACCCTCAATTCCATTAGAAGAATCAGTGAAATCCTTTAGTTTGTGGAAAACTTGCATGGACACTGTAACAGTCGATATCAGTATAAAACTATTGGGCTGACAAATCCCAAGGAGAAAAAAAACTGTACACAGCAGAGAAATTTCTGTGCACAGCCTCAGTACAATTGTGCCAAATATTCCTTGTGTGTCCCTATGATCTTACAAAAGGTTGACTCATAATCTGGCTGTTGTACTGTGCTTTCAAAAGCTGGGACATAGGCTGAAATATTACCGCATGCTGCAGTAAATGACTAAACTCCCATTGGCTTCAATGGACCCAGTTTTTTATCCCATGCCTTTTTCCTCCTTTCTCGGCACACGTGTTGACCTAGCTAAGTACTAAAAATGTTTTTTTCTAACCTGTAAGGATCCTGCTGGGGCTGCATCTGAGTGCAGCACACAAAGGACTGTGGATAGATGTCAGAACTGCAAGGGCTGGTTTGGTTTTAGAGTTAGACGGTGTGTATCTTTTCAAGGGTTCTCTTTGTGGCTGCATAAAACGCTCACTCAAAGCACAGCCAGAATCAAAATCTACTGATAATTAAAGAAAATATATATGTGAGGGGGAGAAGAGATGTGAGAAATACTCACGCTTTTTCCAACAACACTTTTCTTATTAGAAAGCAGCAGATGTTGATTTCAGAAGAGCTAATCCCAGCAAAGGCTGCACTCGCTCTGCCTCGTACAATGGACATGCTGGCTCCGGTGGCACCTACATTTGCAGTGAGGAGTTCAGACCTGCTGCTCTGCGGGGGACCCAGCTCCGGTTCCCTGCTTGATCACTGGGAGAGGAGTAGTTGCAATGCTTAGCATAGGCATCTAGAGTCAGGGATACATCCTACTGCGGTGCTTCAGGGATGTGTGAAAATAAAGAGCATGAAGTAGATCTGAATAGCATTGTCTATAAAGAAAGAAAGAAAGAAAAAAAAAAGTGAATAGGAGCCCTCCTTCTTAATTGCTCAGAACTTGTGTTTCACACTGCCAGCCAATGCAGCCCTTCTCCTGGCATCTCTTCTTCCTCCCTGTTCCCTCAGGGATCATATTGCAAATCTAACACACTTGGTTCAATTCCATTTTTAAATTCACCGTTGCAGATTCTGCCCCTGAGTGACTGCATCTGTCTCAAAAGAGAACTGGAACAGGAATTTAAACGTGTTTTATGTGGACATTCAAGTACCTTTTGGAGCCGAGAGAGGACCGTAGCTGAACCTGCCTAAGAATGTATATCCAGCCAGAGAGGGGCAACGCTGACATACACAGCTGTGTTAAGGACAGTAAAATGTGGCTAGCATGTAGGCATGAAAACAAGCTGCTGTTTAATTCCCAGCTCAGCAACTTGGGTTGAAAACTGTAACAACTGTAATTATCAGCAAGTTTCCAAGCCAGACAATTGAATCACTCGTCTGAGCAGATGCCTTTGGGGAATAGCAATAGAGCTGCACTCTTCAACTTGTAGTACGCAGACACACGCTATACGGGAGCGTAACACCCTTCAAGGGGTGTCTCTGCCATCTCCAGCATGCTCATCAACTTCCAGTCACTCACCAGAGTTTGGATAAACCAGGGGGGCAGCTTTTCCCTCCAGCTCCCGCTCGGCCACTCGATGCTGCCAGAGTTGGGGAGGTGACCTTGGCCCCGCTGAGCGCCCAAGGGATGTGTGGGTGCCGCGGGGTGTCCCGCGGGCTGGGAGTCCCGCTGGGCATTCACTGCGAGGCACCAGAAGGTGTAGGGGGAATCCCCAGCCTCCTAGACCTGCTCTTGACCACAGAAAGAACAGTAAGCCTATATGTTTTATGGCCAAAAAGTGTTGTAAGGCAGCAATGGTGGGTTTAGAAGGACGTCTTAGATGCCTAGTTTGCTACAATTGGTTGACAGGCAAGTAAAGGAGCTACTCTCTGCTCTAACACAAGATCTGCTAGACTAAATTAAGGTACTTAAAGAACAGCTTAATTGCACTTCTTTCGGTGAGACTGGACAGGTTTGTTGTATGAATTGCAGCTTACTGAATTTTCTGGGGGGAGCTACCTTCCCTCATACTCTTATTTTTTTTCACCCTGCGCTCAGAGAGGATTAGCTTCGGGCAGTGGATACACATGTACCCAGGGGAAAAACTACCCTGATTTTGTTCACAGTTTATTGCAAAGCTGCCTTTTTTTCTACAAGAACTGCTCAAGCTCCAGAAAAAAAACGCAGTGGGACTGAAATGCCAGAAGCCTCCCTCCGATCATTTTTCTTTTTGAAAAGTGCATATTTATTCTAAACCTTGGTGATTTCCTCCATGTGCCTTGAGCTACATTTCTAGACCTGGAAGAAAGGGATCTCGCCATGTTAAAGATCTCTCTGCTGTGTGACTAAGATTATGTCCCACTGTGGATATTTCAGTTTTAAAAGTGAGATGAGACCTGATAGTGATACCACATTAAACACATCTCCTATTGATCCTTTCTAACCTTGCAAAAGAGCTGCTCTGCATTAAGTACCTTTTACTTCAGCGCTGCTGATGGGACCACAGATGTTAACTGCCAGGCTAAATATCCTCAGAGGTCAGCAGACAGGGCATTTGAGAGGTCATAGAGTAATAATTTTCTGGCTAAGAAACAATAGGAGTGTTTACCCCTCTGCCCTCTACCTCGGCCTGAGGACATGCTAGCAGCTCACTCTGACATGCGTTTACAATATTTATAAATAAAAGGAAATTAATAAAAGCTCTCCTTCCCAGTGTTCCCTCCTCACCATGTAGCATTTTGAGCGTGTCGCAAATCAGCTTGATATGTCAAATTATTGTACTTGACTGAACTGATGACAAAAAGGCTTTGTACTGAACAAAGAGTCGTGCTTATAAAGGCATATTTTCAGACCATCCTCTCCACTATTACTGGCTACCTGCTCTATACAAAGACCTGAAAGCAAATCACTTACTCTGTATTGAGGTGCAAAAAATCACCTATAGCTGATGAGAGAAAAAAAGCCATTCTGCTTTTCAGACCGAACCTTTAGGCTCTCTGGTGTGTCTCTGCTGTGTGTGGACAGATGGGGCTGGCTGTCCTCCTGTCTTCTGGAATCTCCTCGGTATCCGCTCCGTGGGGTTTGGTTTCCAGGACCGCTGAGGAAATGCCAGTCGGGCATGGCTGAAGAGAGGACAGCAGTATTTTTGCTGAGCTGTGTGGGCCAGATTCCCTGTAGCCATTAAAGTACATGATCTGTTTTCTTCAGCTGAAATACGACAATTTTTTGCCAGTTGAGGAGCTGGTCTGCAGGCTCAGACATGAGTTTGGAAGATTTTTCTTGGTTTGCCTACCAAAAGCAGAAAAAGTGTCTGCTGTGTTTTTCCTTATAGATTTCAAGAAAATCATGCTGGGTTTCTCAAAGAATCAGTGGGCAACCTAAATCACCTTTGGAGGCCAGATGCTGGAACACCAGCAGATGCTATAAGCGCATAAAGAGAGACTTCTGCTTATAGGCTAATCCTTTTATTTTCAATCCACTTCATTTTAGATATTCCATGACTCCTTACAATCTGTTTTTTGCTGAATCAGATCCGTCTACTTGCATTGGGCACTGTGTTTTGTTTATTCTTTTGGGGTACATATTTTTTCAACGGTTGGTAGTTGCTTTTGACTGTACGATTGGAGTTTTAGCCCTGCTTTTATTTGTCTTTCCTCTTCTTTCTCTCTACCAATATTTTGTAAACAAAAAAAGAAACAACACAAAAAACCCAACAAGGGAGGGAAACAATAACCCTGTGTTTGATACGTGCAGCAGCTTGAAAATGAGGTGAGTGTGTAATGGAGAGTGCATGTGTTATGTGAGAATTATGGTGTCTGCCAAAACATTATTGTTGTTACTGTGTGTGAGAAAGATTAAGCTAATAGACTCATGCCAGCCATCTCTGAGGTACGTTGTGGGAACCAAGGGGGTGGACGTTCTCTGGCTGAAATAATATGTGTGTGAGTAATTCCCTCCTTGAATTTTGAGTAAGACCTTAGGAAGCTGGCCTGTTTTGTCCGTGGCTGGGAACGGTCAGTCCCGTGCAGTGGGAGATGCTCCTAGTGTTTAACTTTGCTTTAGGGCAACACTATTCCCAAATACTCACTGGGCTTGGTGCTAATTGCTGGATAAAATCTCCCCACTGGCAGAGGAAGGCTGCATGTCCTGTAGGAGTTAAGAGGATGGAAAATGTTCCTTCGTGAAATAGGCAGGAAAAGTAAAAGCTCAAATATTCCCAAGGCAATTCTACTAATGATAATTTAAGAGTTGAATGCATCAGTCAAAGCATTTTATTTTGATCATTCACATTTTTAAATGTCCTTTTTAATCAGCTGCTGTAAGTCACTGATAAGCAGACCTTTCTTTCAGACCTGGTCAAGTGAGCTGTTTCTATCGTATAGATGTAGAAACAAAGTTACAGATATGTCTACTTTTGAAGGAAACAGGCCTTTTGTCAAGATTTATGTTCTTTCTCTTTTGCTTCAATGAGTTAGTATTTTTAGTGAAAATCAACTTGCCCAGCTTTACTACTGACTTTCCTATATTTGTTTCTAGAGGAATCGTCTAGCTTGAGTTGTTTCTTTGTTTTAGACTAACTAGATTTTAACACTGAATGTAGCATTGCTCCTTGCTCTCTGCCTAATTATTTTTCTTCATGATCTATTCTGCTGGAACTTATAAAAAATCTTTTGAAAACACAAGCAGATGGTGCCCATCAGATCACCCCTGCTTTTTATTACATTAACTTTTTTTTCTAATAGATAGTGAAGCACTAGCTCTTTTTACAGAAATTGTGCAGGCTTTGACCCTTGGGGATTTTCCTTGTCCAAGTGCTGCACTGTGCTGTCCTTAATTAGACTCTCAGTCTCCTCTCCAAGTACTGAGGTGAGGTTGGCTGATCCATAATTCCTCTCATCACTCTCGTTTTATTAAAGCATAGATGCTAGCAGTCACTTCACTGTCTCGAAGAACTGATGCTGTTTCAAGACCTCAGCGTATCTCCCTATCAGGATCTCTGCTCTTTGCACTTAATTTCAGCAGATTGCAAGTCCAGACCTCTTTGAGTCTCATCCAAAGTCACTGAAGTCAAAAGAAAAACTCCTTTAACCTTTTCCCACCTACACTCTGCAGCTCTACCCCCTCCTGCACTTGTATATGAACTTCGATGGTTGGTTTTATCTGCCTAAAAGGGGGTCTGCAGGTTGTGTAGGGATGGGTCCAGATGACAGGGAGGCTTGCAGTGTGGCATGAAAATATGTTCCAGCAGCACAACAGATAGATAGTATACTAATAATGTATAACTGCAGCACCATGTGTTTTATTTCTCATTTTTTCTCATGGGAGTAAAAGCAGATGCTTTGGCAGGAGGTAGGAGCAGTGGACACAGGAGAAGGCAGAGAGGCTGGGTTACCCCTGCCTCCCACCACAGCCTTCTTCCCCGCCAACAACCCTTCTTCCCACCAAAACCACTGCCCTGCTGCCCACCCAGTCCTCACACGGGGAGCAACAGACCACGCCAACAAGAAGAATCCTGCTGGCCAGCTCCTCTTCCCAGGGAGCTTGGCACAGATGTGGTTCAACTGGGCCAAGGACCTGGTCTTTAAGCATCAGTCCTCCCAGACTTCTGCAGGCATATTTCAGCGCAGGGTGTAGGAGTTTTCCAAAGCCTGGTTTGATATTTTCATGGGCTTTGGCACGTAGCTGGTTTGGAGAGGAGCCTGAGGAGCTGCCCCTGCCCCAGACTTGGCTTGATGGTGGTTCTCCCTGACGCACGGACCTCCACTGGGAGAAGGCAGTGGAGTGGACTGGGACAGCTGCCTAAAATGCCTGGTGCAGATCCCTTCCCACTATAGCACCACTATTCCTCTCCTCATTTGAAAGCAGAATAATTGCCCTGGAAAGATGCTGCAGTTGACAGTTTTGACACAGAGTAACTGCTCTGTGAGTGGAGAGTAAAGAAAAGCCCAACTTTAGAAGAAGAATGTGCATTTTCTTCTTTGGAGTGTTCTCTAGCCATTACTGGTGGGGTGGAAAGACCAGGCAGACATCCTGGACCATTGCTCAGGGTTTATCCTGGCTGTTGGTACGCCTTGAATTTTCAGAGGCCCAGAGCAGTTTGCTCTGATTGTACTTCACCTATCGGCTCCTGGAAGGTGAAAAGGGTGGAGAGGGGAATAATTGGGAGTGCAAGGCTCTTCTCCCAAGCTTTTCGCAGTGTCCTGTCTTGCCCCTTTGAATGTCAGAGTGGGCAGGCCACAGATCACCCTGAGTGTGCCCTGACAAGTCATCCACATGAAAAAACTAGTCTTTCTTTCTTTCTTTCTTTCTTTCTTTCTTTCTTTCTTTCTTTCTTTCTTTCTTTCTTTCTTTCTTTCTTTCTTTCTTTCTTTCTTTCTTTCTTTCTTTCTTTCTTTCTTTCTTTCTTTCTTTCTTTCTTTCTTTCTTTCTTTCTTTCTTTCTTTCTTTCTTTCTTTCTTATGTTTTCAGACTCTCAGGCTAACAGGCCTGGGTAATGCACACATTAAGCAAAACCACTTCTGTTACTTGAACAAGGAGGGTTTCAATGTTCAGAGACCCATGTTTCACCTGGACGAGTGGTTATGGTGGAGAATGAACTCAGCTGTAACTGACTGTGGCCTGGTAAGAAGAGAAATTCAACCCTGTGCTTCTCCTTATGGTGCAGCTGCAAAACATCTTCAGATCTGTGGATGTTATGTTGTGGTGACGACTATCTGAGAGAAACTTCTTGGAGGTGTTTCTTTGAATCACACTGTGATGAAGCTGATGCTCCACATTTATGCTTCCCCATTCTTCGGGAAGTCAAACACCAGCATTCCTGCTGGCTCTGCCAGACAGCTTCTAGTTAAAAGAGGCTCTAAGTGATGGGAAGGGTAGGTTGCACCAAGGCCATTAACAGCTCTAGCATTGTATTGATGGTGGCTGTGATCACCAAAGGGTTGGGACTATGTATGGAGTGGTTATTCCCTTCAAATGATCCCTTCTGCTCTTTGATAGGAACAGGAGTCTGTGTGGAAACTTGTGTGGGGACTTTGACCCCCCCAAGGCAAGGTGTTTACTGCTCAATGGACAATCATCAGGGTGGGAAGGGGATCAGTGGCCTTGAGAAAGGGCTGTTGTGCTGAAAGATGATTTGAGACTGCTGAAGGGGCTGTTCGAGTGACTTTGCTGCTCAGCAGTTTGTTTCCAGAGCATATACAAGCTGCAGAGGAGAACTATGCCCAGACCACCTTGAGTCCTTGTATTCCTCAGGAGAAGGTGTTGAATTGCATAGATTATGACTAGTCTTTGTGTGTGCCAGATGGAAAGGATCTGGAGAGCGTTGATGAGGTGTTTTGAAGATTTTATTCAATTTATTCAAGATATCAAAAATAGTCCTTGGTATAAGCTTTGCATTTTTTTCAGTGCTCCTTCTTGTTCTTTAGGTATTTGATCAAAGCCATGGCCTGCCTCTGTAGAGTTCATCTCTTGCACTCAGGAGAGACTTGGTGACAGAGCTATCTTTGTTCAAACCAAAGACCCAGCCCAGTAGCCTATCCTAGTTTTCTTAGGGAAAAAGTATAAGCCTAAGGCAGGTTTTTCATGGTACTTCCCCTGATGCATGCCCTTCTTCCAGAAAGTGATGCTTTAGAGATGATCTCAGCTAAGATTAGGTTCCTGTGGCTAGATGTTGTGCTTTCACTTCTGCAGAAATACTGCTGGCAGGATCTTACCATCTAAAAAGGGAAAGGTAGTGGAGAGGCTCATTGGCCTGGGCAATGCCTCGGGGCAGGATGTGGAGGCACAGATGGATCAAGGCCCTGCAGAGCCCAGAGCCCTTGTGCTGCTGTCGCTGTACTGACCCAGGTGTACTGACCAGCCTTTGACAGCCTTTGCTCCAGCAACTCCCAGACTGGTTTGCTCAACTGCTGTTGTCACACCTTTTAGTGGTTCGGCTCTGCCAGGTCTGCCCAGCTGTACAAAGGAGGAAGAAGGGCTATATCTCTCTTCCTCCATCTACAAGATGCAGCCATTTGACTCTTGGGAGAGACTTTGGGTTTAGCCCTATCGCTTGGACTCTTTGTTCCATTCTCAAAAACAGGCAGAGTGAGCTAAAGCCAGTGGCCAGAAAGGTATGCTGATGCAATGCTTTGCATTATGCTAGTCTGCATTTAGGAAAGACCTGTTCTCCTGATTGAGTCTTCTGATACTTGCCCTTACAAAAAATCTGGCAGTGTCCCCGTCCATTCTCAGTGCTACTTGTTCAGACAGGGGCTGGTGTTGACGCAAGAACAGTTGATGGGAGAGTTGCAGAGAGGCAATTGTGTGGGTGGTGGACAGGTTTTCTGCCCTTGAAAGCAAAGGGGTAATTTCCTGGGGATCAACTCATGTGTCTTTGTATCTGTTGCAAAAGCCAAGACTGAGGCCATTGACCATAGCCCACAAAGAAATGATTGTTTTTCAGGTGCCTGCTGGGACTGACTCCATATCCCCTCAGTAAGTGTGTTTGCTCCTGTAGCTTTGACTGACCAAGCAAGAAGCTTCTCAACTCCTGTTTGGTCAAGTCTCCTAGAGCTGTCTAGGGCCTAGTTGTGAGGTCTCATCTCCTCATGAAAATAGTTTGGAATAACTGTCAATGAGTGGTTTTGAGGAAAGTCTATGGTTGCTCTTGTTTCTTTAGGAATCCATGTGTCTTCAGCTGGAGACACATGGAAGTGAGGCTATTTTACGTTCCCACCCTGTGTGGGACTTGGAGAGGCGCACTGGAAGGACCATTCTCCATTCTTCATCTGCTCCTTTCCTTTCTTTCGATTGAGATTGAAACTCACAAACCCAAAACCCAAGATGTTATTATTCCCTGTGTGTTTGTTTTTCCCTGAAAAACATCTCTTAGAAGGTGGATCACAGACCATTTTGAAAAGACCCCTATGGATGGAGACTCCTCCGCCCATTTTGGTACTGAAGTTTGTGACTCGTGGTTTCCTAATGTATATTGCCAACATGTTTTTCTCCTTTGCAAAACTTGAAACTCCAATAGCTCCATGACCAGTTTCTTATGAAGTCTGGAAGGCACTGTGTTTCCCCTTATTCAAACTGTTGTTGCCATCTCATTTCCAGATTTGGCATAAAGATGAGAGATTTTAGAAAAGGAATTGAATGAAAATTCTGATATTAAAAGTATTGTGACAATGCACAAATCCAATGCAGAGATCCAAGTGACTCCATGTATGTTTCCCTCATATCACTTTATGTCCCCTATACTAAGGGGATATATGTGAAGGGGCTATTTTCCTTGACCATATTTCCTGTATTAATGCTGCGAGATTGTGATGATGTGTGCAGATGACTTCCATTTATTAAATAATTATTGCAGGAGGTAGTCTGGTTTTGCCATTCTCTTCAGATTTAAATGAATGAGATTTTTTTTCATGTGAGAGATGCTGCTTTACAGGATAAAATTAAACTTGTTGCAGTACTTTTTTCCAGTGTTTCTTAAGTTTTGCTGAAATAGTAGCCTCTCTTGAAAAGTAATCCTAGTCTTGCAGCTACTGCTGAGGAAATTTCAGAGGAGTTACTGGCAAGATTGTTTTTCTCAGTAGACCTCCTCCTCCTTCTTTTCAAGTATCTTGTACTAATAGTCAATTTCCCATTCTAAAAGATGCAGGAATTTAGCAACATGGACTGGACCTGCACTTAGTTCAGTCTTTTCCTTGGGGACCCGATCCCATAGCTGAAGGGGGAGAACAGCCTTCTCTCCAGTACTGCTGACCAGGCAAGAAGCTTTTCTGGCCCTGCCTGGCCAGTGTGGCCAGCAAGCACTGAGAACATGGGTGAAGCAGCAGCCCCATAGAAGCCCCAGAGCACTCTGTAGAGTTTCCAGTGTACTTCAGTGTCCTCCATGTGCCTTTATGTGTGTCCCAGAGTCACAGTGCCTTTCTGTGTGACACAAGTCCTTGGGACATGATGGGATGTAGCCACAACTGCTGTAGGAGCTGGGTGATGTCACTGCAATGGCAGTCTTGATTGTCTTTAAATCATCGAGGAAACCATGAGAAGTTCCTGAAGAGTGGTAGAAAACAAGCATCACTCCTGTCTTCAAGAAGGGCGAGAAGGAGGATCCAGAAAATTACAGGCCAGTCAGCCTTGCCTTGATCCCTGAAAAGGGGACTAATCCTGATAGCTCTATACCATAGCTATCTTATTTTATTTACATTTTTTATTTAAAGTTGAGAGCTAAATGACCAATGAGGCAATAAATTCTACTACTTTGGTCTTCATAGTGGAGACTCTCCTATCTCTTAGGGGCAGGGTTTATCCTTGATGGTTTCTATCTCTGCTAGTACCTCTCCTCTAACTATTTACCTACCTTACAAGCGGGTAAAACTACTTCATATTTGTAAGATGCTTTGAAACCTGCAAATGGGAGATACTACAGCAGCAGGAAGCATACAACTATATGTTGTGGTCTTCTTCAAGTCCTTGTCATATGTTGCCACACATTCATGGATTTTTGCATTTCTTCATATTCTGAAGGTCCCAGAGTCTGAGTGTCTGCTGTCTCTAAATGAACCATGCCACTGAAGTCAAGCACTCTATAGTGTCTTGCAGTAGTATGATCCACAACGGTTGCCTTCTCTTAGCTCCTGATACAAAGTCCAAAATATTTCATCTGCCATGTGCCCTATGGTGACTACATGATTGCCACGAGGATCTCATGCATTTAGAAAGCTCATAAGTCTTCCAATAGAGATTTTTAGTACGGTGGAAGTGAAATCTTTCTACTTTCTTGCTGTATGGGATTGAATTCATTCTGTATTTTCTATGCCAGCAGTACCTTGTGTATGTCCACTGAAGGATCAAACAGGAAGCTTAAGAGAAGTGATCTCAGCCAGAAATCAAAGACTTTTGACTAAAGCCACTCAATGCCAAATGATCAAGGCTTTAGGGTTTTGCACAAAGCTAAAGAGTTGGCCACTACAAACAGAGCCCTTATTTCACTGCCTCCCTTCACTAATTCCTACTGGATGCTGAAGAGTTACAGGGATCCTTTGTTCGCTCACCCGAGTCAACATGGTTTAAACTTTACCCACTCTGCTGTAACAGTCCACAGCGGCGGCAGCTCACGTGCAGCATAGCTGCGAGAGCCCTGGCAGAGCGGCTGAATGCCTGCTTATCTTTCTCAGTATCTAGCCTGGTTTTCGTGTCAGAGGGAAAGCAGGCAGGGAACAAGGAAGTGTTTGTCATGAAGAAAAAGAAACAGGGAAGAACAGCAAGAGGAATTTGCTGACCAAGCGCTAACGGTTGAATTTCTAGGCTAAAGAGAACATTTCATGAAATTAAGCAGCAAAATAATGTATTTTCCTCAGAGATGACAAAATTCTTCTGAATGAAGCATTTCTGTTGTGTTCAGCCAAAAGCATTCAAAAGTTATGAGTCAGACTGAAAAAATCCCTGAATTTTTTTTTCCTAAAAAATTAATAAATGCTTGACTATTTTTTTTTTTAATTATCTTTTCCTGTTCGAGTACTAAGGTACTTGACCCATACTTTCAGGGGTTTTTCAGGCCTTATGCTTTTGTACTGCTACTTGAGTGGTGCTGGGACTTGACGGCAAATGTCAATCATGGTGAAATTCCTGATCATGTCATGGGAGGTGGTGACATTGCATTTCCTTTGCAATCATTTTAAGCCTTCTCTTACAGTCTGGAAAAAGCCAATATTGCTGTCTTTCCAAGGAGTGTGATTACCCAGTGTTATTCCCTGACACCAGGGCACTGGCACATCAGTGAGGCTGTGTGGGAGTCAGCAGATTGATCTCTAAGACCCGAGACCCACTGACATTTCGCCCCCCGGCTCCCTGTCATGCTCACACAACTCGGGAGCACAAATGGCTTTTCAGGCATTTTTTAAACCTTAAGTGAACTTGGTGCACATACTTGCTAGCAACTGCTTTTGTGCAGGTGTCACAGCTGGTTAGCGTCCATACTTTGGAGTGACACTGCCTTGAAAGTGTGTGCAAAAAATTAATCTGCTTTCTGAAAATAAGTGGTCCCTGGCAGAACACCAGCAACGCTGGCATCGTGTTTTTAGAGAGCTTCTGCTTAAGTGTCTCAAGTCTTTGCTCAATTGTTGAGTTCGAACTTTTGATTCTGTAGATTCAGGGCTCAGTCATGCCCCAGGGAAGTAGACAGCAAAACCCCCACTGCTTTCACTGGAAGTATGATTAACTATTTACTGCAGAGCGACAACTGGGCATTGAAGGCACTGAGCACTTCAGGATCCTAGGCAGTTCTGGGGGAGACAAAAATGCTTTGGTTTTGATGTGGGTGCTCACCACAGCCCCAGCCAAAGGGGGTCTTCCAAAGACACTCTTGGTAAGAAGAGCACAGAAGACTCATCTCCCATGTTTAATGAGCATCATGTCTTTCCCTGCTCCTGGGGGAAAAGTGATTTATTCCCCACCTGACTTCTTCAACAGCTCATAGAAGAGATGTAAGTGAGGACAAATAGCAGTTCAAATTACTTTGATGACTTAGGTAACCAAGAGCAAAGGGAGACGGGATGTTCACATAGGATAACTGAGGTTTTCCACTCTGAGCACGATAATAGTCAAAGGGGAGAGGACAAGAGAGGAGCTTTCCCCAGCATGGTCAGAGCACACACATGGACCTCGTCTCCTGAGGCACTCATTGCTCCCTTGCCCTCACTAAGCAAGAAGGTTTACCTTTATGACCAATCCCCTTGGTCACTAAGTGGCAAATGCACTTAATTTAAGTTTTCCTCCAAGCATATTGACCACCCTTTGGTTGCACTGTGGTAAAGATGAAAAGCAGCCATGTTTCCCCAACACCAATGTGTCACATGTAGAGGCTCTTTGCACAGAAGAAAGGAGAGCCTGGAGTAAAATGTAGTTGCCTGTGTTTGAACACACGCTGTTTGTTCAGAGGCAGTTTTTCAGTGAGCATTTCCTCTTGAGATCTGCACATAGGAATCTGTCATTTTTTGTTTGTTTTTGGTTTGAGTCTTTCCAGAAAGGGTCACTTTCAAGTTAACATTAGAGAGTATCTGTAGCAAATAGTTGCTGAATTTGTAGCTGTGAACATCTATGCTGAATCAGTATGGCCATCTGAAATATAGGAAGTGGCTGCTAGATAATCCAGGTTTCCCATCAAAATAATTAACCTGGCTTGAATTCTGAGGGCTGGCTGAATTGTTCATGAATTTTTATATAAAGATATTCCTATAGCCCCACCATTGTATTCCTTCCAAGAATGATGCATATTAGTAACTGAACCAACATTAGCCTCTGTAAAGCAAGGGCCTACCATTACCATCCTTTTTCAGATGGGAAGTCTGAGATACAGAGGAAAACTGACATTAAACATCCAGAGAGCCACATTCTTGCCTTTATCTACATATTTCCTAAAACAATCTCTTTTGATACAGTATACAACTGATGTGAGGGGCTACTGCTTAGCCTGCTGACCAGCCTGGGCTTCCTTCTGCATTATACTCACCTGTCGTCTTGTGTCCTCTCCTTTCTTATACTTAGGGACTTATTCTCCTTGACTTCTTAGAGTTTAGTATAAGGGGCCTTGATGTGTGAATGGAGTCCATAAGGCCAATTTTAAATAATAAGGGCACCAATAACAAGAGCAAAATCAGGAAAATATAATGACTGAACCTTTAAAAGGTATGCATGGGATTCAGCTTCAATTTCTGTACTCAGCTTTGCAAACCTTAATCAATATAATTTCCTCAAAGTCATACAGAGTCTGTGCTGTCAGGAATAATATCCTGGTGACCTAACCCTGGGTTATGAGTAATCCTCCTTCTCTAAATAGTTAATTGGAAAAAAGAAAGATGTATAGCTCAAAGACATGGCTCTAGATTCCTTTTTTTCTTGTTTTAATTTTTTTTTTTTTTTAGATCTAGAGTAACTGTGCTGAGACCACCATTAAAACTGGTCTGAGATCAGACTCTCTTGCTGGATAAAATCTCTTGTGAAACCATTTCAAACAGTAAATGCATTAAAGAGTATTCATTTTGACACTTTCACAAGCCACCTTGCAGCCAAAAATCAAGGGTAAAATGGAAAATAATTTAAAATTATCTACCTGTTTCTCTGTTATTGTATTTTGTTCATTTATTCATGGAAAAGCACGGTAAGTGAGAAACACTGGTGCTGGTGACTGCAGTGAATTTCTGAGTCTCAGGACTGAATGAGGTGGCTTTCATAAAGGGAAGAGCTAGACGCTCTCGAGCGAGATGGGGGAAGAAGGGAGGGGGGGAAGTGAGAGGATCTTGCTGCATTAAACACCACTTTCTGTGGAAACAATTAGTGCTGTAAGTGTATTCTTGAAGATGGGCGGCTTTACAATGAGATTACTTACAAGCACCATCTCTGCTAAAATGCCCATAAAGAGTTCCGCAGTTCTGAGAAGTCATCTTCGGAGACGCTGCTTATTGGAAGTCACAGGCGATATTTCATGCTGTACTCTTTCAAAATTAGCTAATGTTTGGGTCATACTCAGCCTTCCAAATTGCCAGAATCTCCAGGGCTTTGCTGTAGGGAAACCTGATGGAGTGTAGACACCGCAGATTGTTTGCAGCCCACAAGACAGTGTCTTCAGGGGGTGTTAGTGATATGTAGGGCTGGTCTGAGGTTTGCAAACCAGTGCAAGTTCAGATTCAGGCTCCACTTTATCTGAACCACCAAAGTTTTCAGAGCTGTGGGTTAGATGAAAGACCGTGTTTCCCTTCCCTGCCCCACTTCTGTAATGCGCAACTTGGGATAGCTGGGTTTTGTAAAACCTCAGGAGTTTGATTTCTGACCCTGTGAAACAAAACAAATCCATGTGTGTCTTGAAGTATGGACTCTGTTTTAAATCTTTTTTTTTCTTTTTTTTTTTTTTAATTTTACCCCATACAGCTTACACCTTAGACAGGTGAACAAGCGTCTTCTAACAGACATAAGTTGAGAAGAAGCTTTACCTGCTATAGGTTATCTAGTAATTGCCCACTGCAGAAAACACCTTTAGTAGTAGCTGACTCTTCTGGAGACGAAGTGCTGGCTGAGTTGGATGATTAGATCTCAGGTATCAACCCCTATGCTTTTGTGTTGGAGCCATGGCCAACTGAGAAGGATAATTAGGTAAGACTGAAGGGTTCTTGCAGCCAGGAAAATAAAGGAGAAAAGTTAAGGAAATCTTCTTGCACTCAGGATGTTGAAGACCTTGAATAAATTTCTGAGGTAAGATGTAGTCTTCATCACTGAAAATCTTTAAGAACAGGTTGGACAAACATTTGTCAAAAATGCTGATGCAGCTGATCCAGCTTTTTTTCCTTTATATACTTTGTAAGTGAACTTTAACATTTGTTTTACAGCTACCATCATGTCTCCTTGCTTTAGAGAGGTTATCATCTCCATTGAGCAATTCCATTTCACCAATTACTGTCACACTCATTGAAGGCTCTCCACAAAAGCTAACCCTATTCTTCAGGGCAATGCAGGAGAGATTTTCAAATTACTCCCTTCACAGGAGCTCTTGGATGTTTATTGTCATCTTGATCAAATCATGCAACTTATTGCAGATGGTCTTGGCCTTCCTGCTAAGTCTGTGTCTCATACTCAGTACCACAGGGTTAATAGCCACCAGTCAATTACACATTTATGGACATGAGCTGTGAAAACTAGGCAGGGTATCTTTTATCTTATGTTGGAGGGATTGTCTTCTGAGCTCAGACTGGATTTATGCCTATATCATATATAGGGAATGAGGCAACCTCCTAGAATGGCAGTCTGCTGGGGTCTGCAGAGAAATCACCACCTGGCTGCCCTACTGTGTCTAAGCCAGGGACCTAGAAAAGAGGAGGCAGAGCATCTTCATTACTTGTAGCGTTGCTCTCTCTTTTCCCCCACTGGCAGCTGGAACAAAAACCTGGGCTCCCCAACTTCTTCATCCCCTTCATTCTTCTTTCCATGCCAGTTTTTACCCTGACCTCTTCCTTTACCAGCGTGCACTAAACCTGCCTCTTAATCCCTGAAGTGGAAAAAGTGAATTTTGGCCACCCTGCTGAGAAGACATGGACCAGCTCATTTTGTGTGGTCTCACTCTTGAGTCCTACCACTGTAATACAGCTGAGAGAGGGCCAGAATGGAATAGATTGCAGGACATAATCCTGTGCCTGTTTTCTCTGAGCCTCAGCTTAGGTAATGTAGATAAGCAGCCCAGGCAAGTGCTCAGATTAGGTTCAAATCAGGCCAAGCACAACTACATTTTGCAATTAGCTTGAAACAATTTTGCCGCACGTTTTGCCTAAAAATAATTTGTAAATTGACCAAAGTCTCTAACATGGAATCATTACAGATATTTCAGGGATTGATTTAGCATGAATAATTGAAGTGTAGTAGACAGCAGTCTCTCTTAAATATGTGGTATTTTCAAGATACATTTCAAAACAGGCAGTGGTAGCACTTCACTCATCACGGATTTTGGATCAGTTCTTCTCAGGACTCAGTGGGTGTCCTCAGACAAAGAAGGATTACCATCAAATCCTACTTGTGATTACAATTTGAACTTTTAGAATTATGAAACTGAATTTACTAACCTTTATGGAATGATATGCTACTATACTCTTCTATTCTAGAAGAATAAGATGACCAGACCCCAAAACTAAAATAGCATTAGGTACAATGCCTTAGTGAACAGCACCTGACCATGTGAGATAAATTGTGAAAACAGTATGGATTAGCACAGAACAAATGCAACAGTAGTGTCAGTTAAATTAAACAGCATGTCTACAATTTCTAAGTTTATGTAAAAATACATTTGACTTGCAGGATTTTGTGTTTCCCCAAAACTATAGATTTTAATTGGTTTAACTCTATTGCCTTTGATGGTTTCTCTAACCTTAGCAAAGGTACCTTTGTGCATGCTGCTCTGGAAGGCATTACCATTGAGAAGTTGGTACAAATCCTAACTAGTACCATCATGCAGAATCCCAGAAGAAAGAGAAAAGTTCTGCAAAGATCTCTTCAGGGCAATTCTCTGGGGCAATTTTTTCAGGCGCGTGCTGTTTGCATCAACAACAGTGGGAAATATTATGGACTGTAGGTCCTGAGAGGAAGAAATGGGAGGGGTGCAGGATGGCATGGGTAGGGCAGAGATACACACTGTAGCTGGTGCTGTGGAGATGCTTTCACCTTGCGCTCCATGGTGAGTGGGAGCAGATCCAAGGGTTTCATGCCAGATCCTTGTTTAACTGTGATTCTTTCTCTCTGTTTGTGAGATTAGCTCCACAATAGCAACATTTAAATGTTCCCTTTAAGAAGAACGACATCTCCTGGTGTAAAGGCAAGAAGTGGTCTCTCCAGCTTGGAAATGTTATACGCCATGTCTACATCACGTCAAATTAAACTGTGTCAAGTCACACCATCCAATGCACTGAGGAGCAGGTTGTAGCCAGGCAAAGGTATGCACCTCCTGGCTGTGTCTCCCCAGGACTCTGCATGCTGAAGGCAAGGGTTAAGCAAGTGCACGAGCTCCACTTGGTGTGTGGGCTTGAGGAACTGGAAAGAAACAAGGATGCAGTCCTGGGAATCTGGTGGAACAGAAGACAGGGCTACTCTGCTGTTCCATGGCAACATAGGATTGAGTTTCACGCTGATGTTGAATAATGTAAGCAATGTGACAAGAAATGAGTCCTCGTCAGTAGGCCTGAGTATCAGCTTGGTCCCAGGTACCTTCCCACCCTCCTTGGGAGTAGATAGAAATGGTGCTATGTTTCAGTGGCACCTTAGAGCAAGGAGATCATATGAACACCATGCCTTGCCTGATATACTACCTGTTCAGGCTGACACCTGAGAGACTGGAAACACACTGGTACTTCTTCATATACCTCTCCACAAAAGTTATTCACAGTTTTCAGTAATTCACAAGTTTCCAGTTTAAATCTTGGAAAGGAAGAGTCACTAATCATAGCATCAGGCTTTCAGTTGAAGTCATGTCTGGCTTTTTCAAAAAACAGGGCCTTTATTTCATCATTTAAAGTATTCTGCTCTTTAGAGCATAATAGCTAAAATTCCTGAGAATGGCATTTGCTGAGATTTTTCTGTAATCTTTTAATGCTTTCCAATACCCAGAGTACAATTAACATTATGCCTAATGGATATTTGATATCTGTAGTATCATCCCCCTCCCTCACCTACACTATAGATGCAGTATTTCCACATACCCTCCTCTGGGATGCTCATTTGAATGGCATTTTTTAATTGCATTGCCTGGTACTGGGAGAGAGGGTAGTATGTCATTACACAGATGAGCCGTGCTGCCTATGCTCATGTCAAGAGCATAATGACTGACAAATTGACTTTTAGCTGCAGGTTTTTTGATACTTCTTGTTCCTCTTTGAGCATGATCCATAGGTCATCTCCAACTCTTCCTGTTGCTTCCTCAATAACAGTTTAGATTTTAGGATACCACATACTTGTTAGTTTACTCAGAGTGCATTTTAGTCTGTTTTTCTCTCTCTTCCAAATTAGTATTCAAAGAGTCACAGAAGCTCTGAATGCTGATCAGAAGGGACCTCTGGAGATCATCTAGTTCAAACCCTGCTTTTAGGGTTTGAATTACTCTCCACAGCCTCTCTGGGCACCCTCACAGTAACAGGGTTGTGTTGTTTTGTTTTGTTTTGTTTTGTTTTGCTTTGGTTTGCTTTGGTTTGCTTTGGTTTGCTTTGGTTTGGTTTGGTTTAAATGGAATTTTCTCTATTTCAGCTTGTGCCCATTGCCTTTTTACTGTCACTGGGACTTCTTTGCTCCCTGGCATCAGGTATTTATATACATTGATAAGATCCCCCTGACCCTTCTCTACTTGAGACTGAACAGCCCCAGCTCTCTCAGCCTCCCTCCCCTTGTATGTCAGAAGCTCCAAAACCTTAACCATCTTACTGACCCTTAGTTGCACTCCCTCCAGTATGTCTAGGTCTTTCTTGCTTTCCTTAAGAAGTTGCCAAGGGACTTGCATGCTCTTTAGCTCAGAGTGGTGGGTGTTTAGGTCAGTAAGAAAACTTAAGATTATGGGTTCCCAGGTGATGTTCCTTCACCAGGAAAAGTCCTATTCCCATAAACATCCTGGAAGAGATAAATGGTTACCCAAAGCAAAGTCTTTGGACTACATGTAGGTCCTCATCATCCTCTGATGCCATTGTGTCCTTATTTGAGAGAGAATTTCCACAACATCTGTATCTTTAAATAGATTCTTCAAGTCTCTGTCCTTCCCAGTGTACCAACCCACTGCACCAGAAAAGGGCTAATGCAACTGCACAGTGAGGCCCAGACACCTTGTTTCCTTTATGGGAAAGACATGTAAAACCTGACCCTGAGACGGGAATATCAAAAGGATCAGGGCTAAAATCAATAGCCTTAATGTAAAATTAGGAAGCAGATATAGGGAGAAATTTAACAAGATAACAAATGCCACTTGATCTAGCAGAACTTGTGACAGCTGGCATATAGTCGGGGATTTTACAACACTGGATGAAGCTGAAACAGCAATTAACAAGTAGTATGAATAGTCTGGTATTTATCTAGAGTACATCTTATCTAGAGTATTAATATACCTGAATTTTTGGAACTATTTTTATGCTCTTGAGAAACCAATTGGATTAAAAACCAAAAGAAAGAACATTTAGCTGTTTGGAATAATACAGTACAATTTTTCTGGAAGACTGTGTGGAGGAAATAGATGGTACAAAATTCTGGCATTCTTCCTTCATGAGACTTCTCTATTCCAGGTACATCCCTAAGCTTGTGTTATTCAAACATGTGCCATCTGTGCTGGAAATGTGAACATGATAGAACAGAAAGGAGTCTGAAACACAGATAATTTTGAATGTTGTTTTCCAACTAATGCAATGCACTCCATCAAAGCACAATGCCATGAAACAGGTTTCCGCACTCCTAGCTTTTCTAGGTAACGTGCTTAAAGCTCACATGGTCTTAAGAACCAAACATGCCTGGAAACATTCATAGTCCCAGATCACATCTTTATGGTTGTCTGCTGGTTTCACGTCCTGTCGTGTTAGTTGGAAAGTCTCTGCATTTGAGTCAGAGCGATTTTTCATCACAGATAACTTCAAAAGAGACAAGGATAGGTCTAAAATATTATTAACCCAATATAGCATCAAGTCGTTAGGCTAAAAGAGAGCACTACTCTTTCTCTTTCTCTTTTTCACCTTTTCCTATGAAAATGTCATCAGAGCTAGCAGTACCTTTCTGTGGAGGTTTCTGCATCTCGTGAAATTTCCTATTCATCTCTGTCTGACCTTTGGTGAAACTTGAGCTGGCTCTGCTTATTGCTGCTTTCTTTGGACTACCTCTACGGGTGATACGGAGAGAAATTTGTCATAGCTGGTGGATGAGGAGAGGACAAAGGGTCTCTATCATTCTCAGCACCCAACTGAAAACAGTGTGGCATACCTTGGGCCTTGGTAAGGAGATTGTACCATAGGCTATATTAAAGCCTATGTTGGCTTTAGAGCCTTTTTTTTGCTCATTTTCCTAGAGTTTGGCTCCCTACCTGGTTAACTTATGCGAACTTCAAGAAGGATTGTGTTTGTAGGCCTCTGTCTGGGTTTAACTCAATTGGTTTAAAATCACACCTTGAGTTAAATGGGTGCAACTATCTTGTGTAGACAAGCCCTTGGAGGCACTTTGTCAGGCACCTTGCCAGTAATCCACCTACCGAGGTAATGAATCTCACCCCAAGGGGAGTAACAGATTCCTCCCTGTTAATATCCAGATCTGTCAGAGCAGAGATACCATAACACTGCCCTCACTTAAATCATTATCCAGTCTCCAGGTACATTATGTAGACTAAGTGATTGTAAAGTAGCTTTTTGGCTCATTATATTCTAAACTGGGCCCTGCAGAAAACAAACATCCGTTTGGTTGAGTTCAGGGCATCTTTACAGTTATAGATCTCAGAGAAGAAGTTTTCCTCCATGTTTGTAATTTTATCTTGGAAAGTGAGTCCAAGAGATTGCTAATATCCTTTACAAATTATTTCTGACCTTCGGACAAGACCCTCCGCTTTTACTTTTTACAGGTGTTAGCCTGCAAAGAGCACTGCTGTCCGTCGGGAGCAGCAGGGTCCTCGTCAGCCTGGGAGCCCGGGGGAACACCCGCAAGCCTCACTGGTGGGGCTCCCCACAGAAAAACACTTGCTGAGCCCCACACCACCGCTGTACAGTCGATTCCAGCATATACATAAGCCTTGCCTTCAGAGTACTTAACATTTCAGAAGCGAGCTTGTAGCAATTAGTGCTTGTTGTGTGATGGAGACTGCTGTGTTGACTGAGCCAATTAAGAGATCAATTAGTGCAGTACAGAGTGCTTAGAGAGGTAGTCTTGGGTGACATTGGTCAGGTACTCAGTCCATACTCCATACTGAACTCTGATCACTAAAGTGCCTTTAATGACTCTGTATTTAAAGGAGTACCAAAACACTTCTCTCGGCTGTCTGGTTTTGAAGGTAAAATTAGGTTTGCACTACTGTAGCCCACAAAATATTTTTTTTACAGCAGTACATTACTAAGTAGGGATTTCCATGAACTGGAAACACTACAAGCAAACTCCAAAGCCTGTGTTTCTTTTTTCTTGTTGTGTCTGAAGTTCTGTGTAAAATCAAAGATTATATGCTCTAAAGGTCCTGTCTAACTTCTAATGAAGTCTGTAACAGACCAAACATACCACTATTTTCTTCACAGAAAAGCCAAATGAATCCAAGTCTTTATCTTTTCAAGATGGACTGCAGCTTAAGGTCTTTATTAGATAATTATTGTAGGCCTTATTTAGCACTGGTCAGAAGTTTATGGATGAAAATACTGACTGGATGTAGTTCTACCAGCCTTGTCTGGTTCCCTAGCCAGGCTGCTGGGGAACCTGGGCTGCTGAGCTCTGCAATCCCTGGGCTGACTCACCATAGCAGGATTTCAGGCACATCAAATGACACGGCTAGGAACTTAGAGTTTCTGGAAGTGGAGGCCAGCAGAGGTGAAACTAATAAGAAAGTCTCGGGAAATGATATATTTCAGAAACACCATGCATGTTTCCTTTTAGAAACAGTGTTTGGGGATTTCTGGGTCATGAGAAGGTCTTGAAAAAATTGACGTAGGTCCTGACCAAACAAAACCACATTTAAAAAAAAAAAAAAGAAGAAGAAAAAGAAAAAGAAGAAAAAGTATTATTAACCCTAAATACTGCATTTCAGCCAGTTCTAATTTTGTTCCTCTTTGAAATCTATTTATTTCCCTACAGAAACTTTCAAAAAATCAAGAAAGTAAGCATTCTGTGGTCCATCATCGTCTTCATTTCACAGATTGCAATATCAAGCAATCAAATATACTACTTAAAAAAACCAAATTTCTTTCTCTTGACATTGAAGAGTTAAAAGAATAACATAAAAGATTCTATTTCACTTGAGTTTTAAAACTGTCAGGGACTGCAAATTCGATATTTTTCCTTGTCCTTCTTAGAAACAGCAGAAAAACAGCTTGTTTTGCATATACTAATCCTTCATAAACCCAGGAAGACTTAAATTAAGATTTTAATGGATTAATTGTTTCTTAACCTATCACTAACTTAGTGCTGCATTAATTACAACAGTCTCACTGTATTCACAGAAAGTACCCTCCTTTTGCTTTCCTGGAACCGCCTTTCTGGGCATGTTTGCTGAGGAAGGAGAACACACAAAAAAGAATGCGGGGGCATACTTTATGCCAGCATCTTTTTTAAAAATATGCTTTTTAACAGTCTTATGGGACCAGAAATAACAACAAAGAATCAAG